>BMAC01000690.1:424793-495660 GCA_014905375.1 Phtheirospermum japonicum | reverse complement strand
TATATGTGCAATTGCGGTAGTAAACGTGTGATGATTATTTGGTTTTGCATATGAGCAATGATTCGGCCAAAAGGGAAATCAGTTTTTTTGGAGTTTCGTATACAGACTGTAAGGAATCTATTCCTAAGGGTTTTCATATATAAACTGCCAAGTTCATTCCTTTAATTAAAGTAGATTAAGTACCTAATTAGGTTTGATTAAAGAATAATAAGGGTAATTAAGTTAATTAAAAAAAAACTCAAAAAACTTGAAAGATATGAAATATAGAAACTCAGCCCAAAACCTACCTGCTTCAATCTGCCACTGCCGATCAACGGCTCGGGCAACGTGGCTTCTGGGCAGCACGGTGATCAACCGCGCGGCGGACTGGCGGACGGCGAACTCCATTGGGCGACGGCCTTGCAGAGGCAGTGGGAGAAAAGGAGGAGACGACGACGTTTTGGCCGCAAATCCGCAGCGGTTTAGGGCGAATTCCGGCCGCAATCCGGCGACTTTTCCGGCGGCTTTTGTTGCCAAAAGCTTCGTCTCGTTACGGGGTTACAGAGTGGTGCCGTTCGGTTTTTGCCGACGAGTCTCGAATCGAAAGCCCTAAATTCGGTTTTGGTCAAAAGATAAGACTTTGATGGAGTGTCGATATCTTGAGATGAGATTTACCTTTTATTTGAATTTATTATTTGGATTCTAAGTTTATATGAGCATGATAGGTTTATTTTCTTTGATTCAGTTATATCTACTCCTGCTAATATTACTGCGAGCATCAACTCTATCTCTATACTAAATGGCACAAATTTCAAGTCATGGCAAGAGAACCTTTTAATAGATCTCAGAGTCATGGATCTTGACCTTTCTTTTAAGGATAAGGAAGCTGCACACACAACACCACAAAAGAAACAACAAAAGGCACTTAGTGCAAAAGACGGTACCAGTTCTGGTACCGGTATGGGTTGTTTCTTCTGCGGAGGTGAAAGACATAGAAATAAAGAGTGTAGCAACTATCACGCTTGGCGTGCTAAGAAAAGTATGCTGCTTAATTTGGTTTGTTTTGAGATTAATTTAACTTCGGTCCCTAGACACACATGGTGGATAGATACTGGTGCTACAACGCACATCAGTGTGTCAATGAAGGGTTGCCTCCATTGTTGAAAGCCAAATGATGGTGAAAGATACATCTATGTGGGCGATGGCAAGACAGTTGAAGTTGAAGCAATAGAAAATTTAGATTATTATTAAAGACTGGATATTATTTGGATCTTGATGAGACATTTGTTGTTCCGTCATTTAGACGAAATTTAATTTCTATTTCTATTTTGGACAAATTTGGTTATTTTTGTTCATTTGGAAGTGGAAAATTTAGTATGTTTTATGATTCAAAATTGGTTGGTTCTGGTTCTTTATCAAGTTACGATAATCTTTATTCACTAGATATTATTGCTTCATTTAATGAATCTCTACATCTACACACACGAGGTGTGAAAAGAAAATTAACCAATGAGAATTCAGTTACGTTATGGCATAAGAGATTGGGTCATATCTCCAAACGGAGAATTGAAAGACTTGTCTAACGAAATTCTCGATCCTTTAGATTTTACAAACTATGAGATTTGCGTTAATTGTATTAAGGGAAAACAAACCAATAAAAGGAGATTTGTAGACAATAGGACTTCAGACGTCTTAGAACTTATACATACGGATATTTGTGGGCCGTTTCCTACAGTTGCATGGAATGGTCAACAATATTTTATTACGTTCATAGACGATTTTTCTAGATATGGCTACATATATCTCATTCATGAAAGGTCACAGTCATTGGACGTGTTCAAATCCTTTAAGGCTGAAGTTGAGAATCAACTTAATAAAAGGATTAAAAGCATTAGATCTGATCGTGGTGGTGAGTACTACGGTAGGTATGACGGATCAGGTGAACAACGTCCAGGACCATTTGCTAAATTCCTAGATGAATGCGGTATCGTCCCACAGTACACCATGCCGGGTTCACCCACTATGAATGGTGTTGCTGAAAGACAAAATAGAACGCTTAAGGATATGGTAAGGAGTATGATTAGTCATTCTATCTTACCATAATCACTCTGGGGAGAAGCACTTAAGACTGCAGCATATATCCTTAACAGAGTTCCAACTAAAGCAACTGATAAAAGCCCTTATGAACTTTGGACGGGTAAAAAGCCCAGTCTAAAGCACTTGCATGTTTGGGGGTGTCCAGCTGAGGCTAGGCCTTTTAGGCCTAATGAAAAGAAACTGGACACAAGGACAATTAGTTGTTATTTTGTTGGATATTCTGAAAGATCCATAGGGTACAAGTTTTATGATCCCACAACTAAAACTATTTTTGAGACGGGAAATGCCCGATTCTTTGAGGATGTTGAGTTTGCGGGYGGAGATAAAGTTAACGATTTTGTCTTTGAAGAGGAATATGTAGATATTCCCACAGGTGTTGTTGGCATTGATCAGGATTTTATTCCTAACTCTGTTCAAGACACAAATCAAGACAATATCGGAGAACCTCCCGTTCCACAAATTCCGAATCAATAAACTCTACAACCTCAAGAACCTATGCCATTAAGGAGATCCACTAGAGAAAGAAGAAGTGCAATTTTAGATGATTACATTGCATTTCTCCAAGAAAATGAAACTGACATTAGAGTGATGGAAGATGATCCTATCAACTTCCACCAAACCATTGAAATCTCAAATTCTCAAAAGTGGATAGATGCCATGAATGAAGAGATTAAGTCCATGAGTAACAATGACGTATGAGAACTCGTCCCATTGCTAGAAGGTGCGAAACCCATTAGTTGCAAATGGATATTTAAGACCAAGAGGGATTCAAGAGGTAATGTGGAAAGATATAAAGCACGCCTTGTTGCAAAGGGATTTACACAGAAAGAAGGCATCGATTATAAAGAGTCTTTCTCTCCAGTTCTTTCGAAAGACTCTTTCAGGATTATAATGACATTAGTGGCACATTTTGATCTTGAGTTGCATCAGATGGATGTAAAGACAACGTTTCTTAATGGAGACATTGATGAGACGATTTATATGGTGCAACCTGAAAACTTTATTTCGGGAGATTCAAAGAATATGGTTTGCAAACTTAAGAAATCCATCTATGGGCTCAAGCAGGCATCTAGACAATGGTATTTCAAGTTTCATCAAGTGATCATCTCGTTTGGTTTTTAGATGAATTTGGTCGATGATTGTGTATACCATAAGTTCTGTGGGAGCAAATACATATTTCTGGTTTTGTATGTCGATGACATTTTGCTTGCCAGCAATGATATAGGCTTATTGCACGACACCAAGAGATTTCTAAGTAAGAATTTTGAGATAAAAGATCTTGGTGACGCCTCTTTTGTGTTAGGTGTAGAAATACACCGAGATCGTTCTCGGGGTACTTGGGGATTATCACAAAAGAGCTATATTGAAAAGGTTCTTAAAAGGTATGGCATGCAGGACTGTAAACCAGGAGATAACCCTGTGACTAAGGGAGACAAATTTAGTCTCAAACAGTGCCCTAAGAATAAGTTAGAGGAAAAAGAAATGCAGAAGATTCCTTACGCTTCGGCAATAGGGAGTCTAATGTATGCTCAAGTATGTACGCGTGCGGATATTGCGTTCATAGTTGGGATGCTGGGTAGATATTTGAGCAAGCCAGGACTAGACCATTGGAAGGCAGTCAAACGGGTCTTGAGGTACTTGCTAAAAACAAAAGGTTTCATGCTCACATATCGGAGGTCAGATCGGATTGAGATCGCAGGATATACTAACTCCGATCATGCTGGATGCCGAGATAGTATAAAATCTAAGTCAGGCTATGTATTCTTGCTGGCTGGAGGAGTGCTAAACAGTCTATTATATTATAGCCTTCTCTACCATGACAGCAAAATTTATAGCATGTTATGAGACATCTAACCACGAAGTATGGCTACGAAACTTTGTCACGGGGCTGCGTATAATAGATGGCATTGAAAAGCCACTTAAGTTATTTTGTGACAATAAATCGGCAGTCTTGTATTCAAATAACAATAGAAGCTCGACGAAGTCTAGGCATATAGACATCAAGTTTCTAGTTGTTAAAGAAAGAATTCAAAGTGAACAGTTGTCTATTGAACATATCGGTACAAACTCCATGATTGCGGATCCGCTTACAAAGGGATTGCCACCCAAAATGTTTCATGAGCATACTGCTAGTATGGGTGTCAAATCTATTGAGGATATTTAGTTTCGGTGGGAGTTTTGTGATTATAATATTATCTTTTATAGACATATTTTTCAGTTACTTCAGTTTAAGGATATTTTAAGTTTATTTTCTGCAGAAATTAAAGTTATTTGGTTGATTTACACTTTGATTTAAGTATATGGTTGATCTCACTAAGGTTTTAAGGTGGACCAGTTGGAAATAAGCATGTTACGATCACAATACATGAAATTTCCATACTACACATCCACATCATGATCCATGTCATTCAGTTGTATTGACATATGTGACCATTGATGGGTCGAGTTACGATAAATGTAATGAAGGCCGCTTTGATCCTATGTTGATATGGCTGATGGACCGAATTGGATATAAATACATTTTGGTTATGACAACAAAGTTGAGCTCGTACGGTTATATTCTTACAATGTATAATTATAAGGTTACACATATAGCCCAAGTGGGAGATTGTTGGATCCTTAATCCAACATTGGGCTTATATGTGAAATAATTATATATTGTGGACTGTCAAATAAGGAAGGCTAATTAAAAGTGATCAAATAAAGTTTAAGGTATTGGGCTTAATGTATTTTAGTAGGGTGTGGGCCTTTAATGTGTAGATACTCAGTGGGCTATCTATTTTGATGATGGGCTAAAATAGGTAAACCCTAATAACTCAAGTATATAAGGGTTATGGTCCCTAGGGCATACGTATCATCAAGATAATCATATTATCAATCTATTCTGCATCCCATCGTCAGAAGAGATATATAGAGAAAGCTTAAGGATTCTCTAAAAGGATTGGATACGTATTGCCCTAGAAGATCAAACCCCAAATCCAATCGCTTATGGATCCAGGTACGCTTCTGTTAACTAACTTATGATCCTTAATAATTCAATATGATGGTTACTCGGTTATAGCGATGGTTTTCACTAAGGTTATTTTAAATCTAATAATATGATCCCATAAACAAAATTAAAAACGGAATTTGAATAGCATAACGGTACAAAACGAACCTTTATTAATGTAGAACTTGGATTACACAAACAATCTTCACGGCGCAAGAGTTTTTGTGAAGATCTTTAATTAAGCTAACATCTACTTAGTATTTAGTGGTGTTTGAGTGCTTGAATATCAAGCTTCTATGGTGGGAAGAAGGTGGAGTTTGAAGTGAAAGAAGATAAGAAGTGGAGGAAAGTTGATGGGAGAGAAAGGAGAGAAAATGGGGAATGGGAGAAAGTTTTTGTTTTTGGTTCTCCAAGCTTTTTTTTTTATAATTCCTAAACTATTACAGTAAAATAATATTACAAATTCTGAAATTTTTTTACAAAAATTTAGAACAAATATTACTAATCTATCGTCTCGAGGTCTTCATCTTCATCTGTCTTCATGTTCGGTTCCGTATAGTCTCTTGCTAGTTCTTTCATCTCTTTACTCTTGTACCGTTGAACTATTATTATTATTATTATCATTTATTTATTTTTATTATTTTTATTTTTTATTTTATTTTATTACTTTTTTTAAAACGCTTATTCTACATTTTATATGTATTCCTCTTCTTCTTCAAAGCCTCGTTCCTCCTCTTCACTTTCCCAAGGTGGGTCATATCTCTCTATAAACTGCTAGTCTACGTCTTCATCTCCCCCGAATTTCATCCATCCTACCGCTGTACTATCCATTGTGTATGCGCTTATTGGGATAAAAAATGGGATATCTTTTCTCTTTTCGTCAGCATCCTTGGCGTAGATCTTATATATTTTGTCTTGGAAGATAAGACGATTATCCTGTCGGCCATTTTCAGGATTTTCTTTTTTATAGAGATTGTTAGCAAGTGTTTCTTCTCCAATGTCTGATTTGATCGCTGGGCCAGGACTCACAATCTATCTTGTAGTTGAATTCGCGAGGTTTGAAGCGGTCGAAGTGGCTTGCTTTTATACTTTTGAGGAAAATGAGATGCATGGCTGGCCCAAGACTGTGCTAAACCCATTCTGGAGCTTTTGATATAATTGTCATCATTACCCAGGCTTGTTGAGGGAAGAATTGGTTTTGATACAAAGAACGATATTTTTTTACAATGAGTTTTATTTTTTCTCCTAGGCAACACTTTTCTAGTAGTTCTTCATTTGTTCTAAAGAGGATAGTATCGATTAACCCGAAGTCTAAAAGTGTTTGGATTGTAAATTGTTCTCCTTCGAATAGTATTCCTTGTGGGTAACATTTCAAAAATGTTTCGAAGTCTATCCCACATCTAGGTATTTTATAGAGAATTGTACAAGAACATCCCTCCCTATATTTTATTGGACAATCTTGTCGGCACGTTCTGGTTTGATGATGAGTGTAAATATGAGAGGTTTTTAATCCCTTGATAATTAACTCTTTTTTTGCGATCATTTGGAGAATCTCATGAATCTTTCTTTCTTTTTCTTCAAAGTTTTTTCTGGCTATGAAAAGAATGTATCTTCTTATTTCTTTTGGTAAGACCTTGAATTGTTGGTGGGGATGAAAGAAAATACGTACGGGACTGGTATCAGAATTTGGTGGCAAGTTTTCAGGGTTTGTTTTTTCTTTATTCCTTCTTGACCAGATATTAAGCTCTTCAACTTCTTTTGTAAGCATTTCACACCTTATTTTGAGCTTTATTTTTTCGATAGTCAAGAAATGGTTGTCAATATCAGCCTTAAAATTTTTTGGAGGGGATTGGTCGATGATATCGTCATCTATATGAAAGGCTGGTCGTAGGGTTTGGTGGGCAAATTCTAGGGCTTCTCCTATCTCAAAAAATCCTTGGTATTCTGAATATGGGGTATCAATCATTTTATCAATATTTTGGGAGTTAAATATCCCTTGTTGCTTTCCCCTTAAAACAACAAAGTARCTGAATTTTATTTTATTTTTAAAATACCAACATAGTGCTRTTAAGCACTTTGTTTTGTCATYATGMGTTTTACTTTCGAATAWATTGTCAAGTAAAACCTTATGATCTTRTGTTAATTTCTCACCATGATAGTGGCAGTAGGACCGATTYTTCTTWTAAAATCTTTGAAGAGTTACATCTCCCATTTCGTAAATGTGAGGATCCATCTGCATGCATAAGACATTATTAGTATCAGGGTTTGGAGTAATTTTATTTTGAAAATGAATATTATAAGTATTTATTATTTTTAAAACTGAAGATCATTTGTTAAAAAGGGTTTTATTAATTTTATCTAGAAAGTGAATAATAAATTTTCTCAAATATTTTTGAAAAAAATACTTAGAGATTTTATAAGTATTTTGTTTTTGAAAACTTTTGGTCCTTTTGCTATTATTTTTAAAAATTTTAAAATTATAATTATTTTTCAAAGTGTTTGGCGGGGTAGGGTTTTCACTTTCTATCTTGTCAAAACAACTTAAAGGAATATCATGATATTCCTTTTGTAAATGTGGGTACTTGATGTCCCCAATAATACCCATATGGTGCTCTTTTTTAGTCAGAATACTAATGTGTTTTCCTGAGTCAGCACTAGAGTTAGAATCAAGCAAGCCATCATGTTGTAGTAGAGCACTGTCAGAAGAAAGCCTTGGTTGCAAGTCAGATCTATAATTAGTTTTAGAAAAATTAGTAAATAAGTTAAAATCTTTTTTTTGTAATTTCTTTATTTGATTGTAGCTCGTAAAGCTTGCAGTATTCTGTAGTATGACTTGTCTTATGATAATTTGAATACTCAGTATTTTTATGCCATTTTTTATTATTATTAGAATATTTTTATTTTGGTTTTCTGTAACATTCTTTTCTAGAATGTTTCCTTTTGTCGAATCTATTTTGCTTTGTATGTTTTTTGTAATTTCTCAGGCATTTAGAAGGATATTTATTAGGGTCTATATCAAATTGTTGACAAAAAGTTTTTAATTTAAATTTTGATTTTTTAAACTCCCATTTGAAATGTTTTTGACATAATCTTAATTCTTTTTGTTGGAAAATACTAACTATTTGACCATTATCATAAGATATTATTTTTTTTATAAAAATCTCTTTCCTTTGACCAAACTTTCTTTCTTAAGAGAATTTGTAATTCTGCTAAATATTTTTCTTTCCAAAATGGTTTGTCAAGGTTTTCTTTAAGTTTTATTCTGGTAAGAAAAGTATTCTTATATTTTTGAAAATCATTAAGTTTCTTATTTTTAAAATTTGAAAGAATCTTAATACTCTTATCTTTTAAAGAAGAATGATCTTCTATAAAATGTACAGAAATTTTTTGAATTGACCTGGAGATGGTATCTTGTTGTAGGTTGATCACTTTAATTAATATAGAGAAATCTTCTTCATTAGTTTTTATAGCATCAGTAGTTTTATTATTTTGTTGATCTGTGAGATAATGATCCCACCATTCTTTTAACTTACCGAAAAATCCTGTTATAAGGATTCCTACTATAACTCTATCCCATGTTCTGCTTTAGGTTTTACCATCGATATTACAATCATAAACAGAAGAGAATTTAAAATATGATTGGGAATATAATTTATCTATTCTTAAATCTGGGAAACAGTACTCTAGTGTTACTTCTCACAAACAATTCTATTTATTGTAATAGTTGGTTTTCGAAATTGTTCTGGTTCAAAATCTTGACTTAATATATTTAACTTATTGGATCTTGAATAGTTTTCATAAATTCGGTTCTATTATCATGTATGTCTTTGACACTTTTACTGGACACTTGATAGGGTTTAAAAACTGGATTTTGTAATTCATATTTGAGGGAGAAGAATCAATTGATACAACCGTTTGATTTTGAAAGTATTTTTCTATCCTATCCAGTTGTTTTCTTAAAGGGTTTAAATGGATATTAGTGTAATTATTTTGATCGATTAGAAATCTTAGAGTTTTATCACAATCATCAGTATTTTTGAGAGGAATTGCATCTACCTGAATTCCTTGGAAAGACTTTACTCTAATTCCTTGGAAAGGTGGATGGTTAGATTGAGTCTTTTTAGATCCATTGATGGGTTCCCACTCAGGTATTTTATTTTGAAATGTAATAGGATTTGCGTATTTCTTAAAAGGATATTTTATAAAATTCTCAGAAGCATACGTTTCAAACCAATCAAAAAACAAAATATGAATCTTATTATCTTTTAAAAACTTATAGAAAGTTTCTTTAATACTTTGTTTATTTTTTGAAAAGTTTTTGAAGAACCAAGTTCCTTTCTTTTTTTTTTTAAATTGTGCTTAGCATGAAATTCATCACGTAAGGACTTTTTATCAATTCTGAAATCTATTTGTAAAGTATTTAATTTTTCTGAATAATTTGAAGAAAGTGCCATATTAGTGAAAGTAATATTCATATCTAATCTGTTGAGACCTTCATGTATTACTTTAGGTATCTTTACTTTGAGACCTTCATGTATTACTTCAGGTATCTCTACAGGGTCATCTATCTTTTCAGGAGATGAACTTGTTAGATCTGAAGAGATTAAATTTTCTGTTTGGTTATCTTCAATAATTTCAGCTTTGTTATTTTGAATACTTTCTAGCTTCTTTATTACATAATTCAAACTCTTTGTTTCTATCTTTTTTAGAATCTTTTTTACTTTCTTTACTTCTATTTTTAATGATAGAGTTTTTACGAAAAGGATATTTTATTGAATTATTAGGAGTATAATAGTATTCAAACCATGTGAAAAATAAAATATTTATTTGAAATTCATTTAGAAATTTATAGGATTTCTCTTTAATTATTTGTTTATCATCAGAGAAAATTTTAAAATACCATATTCTTCTTTCTAAGTTATAATCAACATTAAAATCTTCTTTTAATAATTTTTTATCAGCTTTAAATTCTATTTCTATAAAGTTCTTTTTACTGTAACCTACATTCCAGCCAAGTCTTCGGAGGCTGTGGAAGCAGAGTTAGAAGAAGTAGATCTACAGTAAAAGGAATCCATTTCCAAGAAGTTTTGAGGTTTCAAAACGTAAAATTTTTCTACAAACCTGAGAAATATGGCTGCCTACCACTCTCGAGGACTTACTATGACTCAGGGAACACACTCACAAAATTTTATTTTCTCGGACTTAAAACTCTCAGATCAAGACCACTTTTCCTATATATATATATAGATAATCTAATGTATTGGATGGTTGTGATTTGGTCTTATACGAACTCATTATATGTGAACCTAGGATCAATTATGGGCCTTAGATCTAATTAAATGGATGAATCATATTTTTTGTGTATTTCCTTATTTGAGTAAAAGGATTAGGATTGTATAGTGAAAGCACTGCTGGTTGCTGGTGTATATAACTAAAGTATCAATAAAGCAATGTGATTGTTTAATAAAAATACTGCTGGTATATAATAAAAGCACTAGTTCGCAGGTTCGCATATAATGACATGGTTCTCATTTGAACCCAACCCCATATCTATCTATCTATCTATCTATCTATCTATCTATCTATCTATATACACACACACAAATATATATAATTAGTTTCAAATGAGAACCACTACCTTATATGTGAACCTAAGGCTAATTATGAGTCTTAGATCTATTAAATATATGGATCGAATTTTTTTTCCTTATTTCATTAAAATCACTAGGAATATATAATAAAAACACTGATGGTTTATATAACTAATATATTATTAAAAGCATTGTGATTATAATAAATGCATTGATGGTATATAATAAAAGAATTAGTTTGCAAGTTCGCAAATAAGTGAGGATTTTCATTGGAACCCACCACTATATATAAATTATATATATATATATATATATATATATATATATATATATATATATATATATATATATATATATATAAAATCACATATATGTTATTTTTATTTTTATTATAAGTTTTTTTGTTACTTTTTTAATTGTGACTCCAATAATATCAAACTTGTCACTTATTCTCAACAATACTTTGACCACTTTTTTAAATTAAATTATCAAAAATGTGCAACACAGTACAATTTAACATTTATTTTATTGACTATCAACAAGTTATATATCAAATATTATTACGAGTCAATACTTTTTATTTGAATTGATCCCATAAAATAGTGTATTTTGTTACTATCTGAATCGAATTTTTTGCACTTACTTTTTTTTTTAGAAAAGTTCATCCACAAGAGAACGGAGCAATTATATATGCAAATCTTGACTTGTGTTGAATCACTTGAGGAAAAATAATCGGAAGTAACTTTTGTGTTTGAATCACGAAAGAGAAATTAAAGAAAAGCTATGTTAAACACGTGGTCAAATTTTTGTGTTTTGAGTTCTAATATCTAAGATGATGATTTAAATGATGATAAATAAAATCAACAACTTTCAAAAGATTAATAAAATGGGAGTCTAGGGCTCTAGACTCTTCTCCACGATTAATTGACATTTAATCGAATATTTAATCTATAAGTTAGGGGTGGCAATCCCAAATTGTAATTTAAACACCCAACAATGTCAATTGATGGTTCTAAAATCATCTAAGCACTACACCCATGAATTCTAAACTACATTCATTACGAGATGCCGTAATATAAATTTAAAGCAAGCACGAACATGATAAAAGAGATAAAAAAAAGCTTGAAAGAAGGCAAAATGACAACAATGAAGAATAAGCTTTTAAAAACACCAAATATTATCATATAAATTTCTAAGAATCCTATAACCTAATACAATGAGAAAATGATAGAAAACCAACTACTAAAACAAGAACATCACAAACTCAATAAAAACTCATAATGAAAGCAAACAAGAAATTGGAACAATTAAAGAAAGAAAATGGAAAGCTTACCTACAAACAATAGTGGGTTTCATCATTTAAACAAGGAATCACACAAATTAAGCTTAACTTCTCTTCCAAAATCCAAGCAATGCCAAAAGTCCACATTTTATATCGAATAAGAATTTCCAAATTGAGTTAATTAATAATAACTATGAATTTAGAATAATTACAATTCTTAATTATAATCAATATAAATATTGATATTTAATAAAAAAACAGGTGCAAATACAAATAGTAAATCAAGGTACCCATTATTATATTATGAAAACTTTCAATTTTCCCTCTATTTTTGTGCCTCTTGTAGGCCTTCACCCGGTCGAGCTTCAAAGTCAGGGTCGGAACTAGTAACAACTTTTATAAACGAAAAATTAAACTCAAAGTCTAAAAAGATGAAAAATGAGTAAAGAAGGTGGAGAAGATGAAGAGGATAAGAACAAGATTGGGCATCCAAATCCTAAAGGGTTCAAAAGCTACTTTTGCCTGAGAAGGAAGGATATATATAGATATATATGATTAAGTTCAAATGAGAACCATGTCCCTATATGTGAACCTAGGGTCAATTATGGACCTTAGATCTAATTAAATGGATGTATCAGATTTTTTGTGTATTTCCTTATTTAATTAAAAGCATTAGTATTGTATAATAAAAGCACTACTGGTGTATATAACTGAAATATATAATAAAGTATTGTGATTGTATAATTAAAACACTCCTGGTATATAATAAAAGCACTAGTTCGCAAGTTCACATATAAGGACATGGTTCTCATTTGAACCCACCTATATATATATATATATATATATATATATAAATGGCCGAAAATTGGCCTTTTGTAGATCTCTGTCGTTGATAAAGTGTCGATAGATGGTGGCTGCCAACATTGGGAAAATGGTCGAGTGTCGATGGTGTTTTAATCAAGGGTCAATCGATGGTGGCATCAAATCCTCGGCAGGTCGATTGACGACATGCAGTCGACGCCGGCGGATAGGCCACATCGATTGGCCATCGATCGGGCATCAATCGACGGATGTGTTTCGTGGGCTCGGGTCATATTTTTGTCCAATCGAGTCAGTTGCGATCCTCAAGAACGCTCTTGGGCTCGATCGTCTATGCTAAAATAAAGAAAAGCAAAATAACATAAGAATCTACAAAAAGTAAAGAGAAATACGAAAAATATTAAAAAGACGACAAAAGTTACGAAAATGCAAAATTAGGAAAATGGGACAAAATACGACTAAACCCCGACTACAACACACAAAATAAGATACAAAAATATACAAAAATCACACACAAATATGTATGAATCACTATCTCAGAAACCACGCAAAACAATACAAGTGTGAACCTAGCATCGAGTGGAATGAATATTGTAGCATCAACTATAATAAATCTGGAAAAGATCAACTAATTCCAAAACCAATACGGACAAGGCCGCCTTTGAAAGCAAATATTTTTAAAGACAGTAATCTTGAAAGCATCCATGTCATACTTAGTTTCTATCGAAGTTCAGAATCGAGTTAATTCTGTTAGGTATGCATTTACATTTGATATACCAATCACTTCAACTTCATTAGAGTATTTATATTTTATTTAGTATATGTATACTATTATTTTCTCATTATGCAGAGGTAATAATAAAAAAAACTCTCTTCATATCGATGTTGCAGCAGACTAAAATTTATTATATGAAAAATATATAATACTTAGCCTCCTCAAAGATTCAAGTAGAGCAGTTGATCAAGTGGCAAGCTTACCCATAGGACTCCTAATTGGAGCTTGGTTCAAACCCCCTGCATCCCCTTTTTTATTTTTAACTACCCCCAATTAACACACACGAGAAAGGGATAAAAGAATAAAATAAAATAAAGATTAGATTTTATAATATGGCTTTGGAGCCAAAGGGATAAAAATATAAATAAACAAAAGAGGTTGCTTCCTTTCTACAAACCAAAATCATTTTCTCTCTTCCTTTTTTTAAGAACTTCTTTACTGCTCACGCCAATAATAAAAAGAATTAAAATACCCCATCCACAATAAAAAGAATTAAAATACGCCTAACATCATAGGTGAACAAGACAACAACAAAACCTTTATAACTCACGACAATATCGCTCTCTGCTCTCAATCTCTGGCCAGCGCCGTCCTTTCCTACCATCGTTGTCAGTCATCATTCATGTATGTGTCTTCAATTATCTCTTTAGACTTTTCTATTTTCTCAAATTCTCTTTCTTATATCTAAGGCTTATACTTTGGTAAATTTTATTATGAAATTCAAGCCTTCAACCCACAGTGGATTGAGAGATTGAGATGAATAATTATTTGGCCTTCATTCCATTATGGGTTGAGAAATTGAGATGAATAACTATTAACTGTTATTTTTTAATCTTGTTATGGAATATATAATGATTTATTGGTTGATTGATGATTTTTTATAAATCTTTTTTTTTTGTTTGTGATCATTGCTATTTTTGTACAATAGAAGTTTTGATACTTACTTTCTAATAAACTGATAGTTATATTGTTTGATATGATTTATTTGCTTCAAATTGGGAAATTGGTTACGCTTGATAACTTTCCAAGGAAAATAATAAATGAATTAGATCTAACGACTCTTATAAATCCATCTCCAGCCTCAAATAACAACAATTCTCCATTTGAAACTCCTTCAAAAAGATTAAGAAATACAGAATGTGAAGAGTTTGATCTCAATTTCTCGTGACCCGGGATTTTGTTGACAAATATGGGGGAGTACCCTCCTAACCAAAAGGAAGTGGTTCATCGAGCTTATTTGAATCCGAAAGCATATCAACCTAGTCTCAAAAAGTATCCATTAAATAATAATATTGACCATACTTAACGATTCAATCCTGATTGGTATGAACTATTTTCTTGGTTGGAGTATTCGCCGGCTAAGGACGAAATATATTATTTTTTGTGTTTTATCTTCAACAAGCCATCTCAATACTAAAAAAAATGCATTTACTATTGATGGATTTGATAGTTGGAGGAAGGTTCAAGGAAAAGCATGTGCTTTAATTGGACATACAAGGAAAGATAATGTATCTTCAACTCATCGTAATGCTGAAAAGGCATGTGAAGATTTGATGAGCCAACCACAACATATAACAAGAGGGATAAACAAATTTAGTTCTCCACAAGTTTCCAAGAATCATTTACGGTTAAAGTCTCATATAAATGTAGTGTGGTTTCTTGCACTCCAAGGGGTTCCATTCATAGGCCACAATGAGGAATCCAGTTCGCATAATTGTGGTAATTTTCTTGAATTTGTAGATATGTTGGATGTGTAAAATGACAAACTTTCTAATGCAATTCCTAAACCTCCAAAAAATACCAAGTATACAGGTCATGATATCTAAAAATAAATACTTCACTTGCTTTCAATGAGAGTGAAAAATGCAATTCATGAAGAAATTGGACTTGCCAATTATTGCATAATTGTTGATGATGCCCGTGATGAGTCAAAAAGAGAGTAAATGTTTGTTGTGATGAGGTTTGTGGATATTAGTGGGTTCATTCAAGAACATTTCTTTGTGCTTTCATGTATCTGATACTGCAGCTTTAACTATAAAGAATGCTATATGTTCTTCTTTGGATCATTTCAATTTGAATGTTCAAAATATTAGAGGTCAAAGTTATAATATGAGGGGTGAGTTTAATGGATTACGAGCTTTGATTACAAAAGATTGTAGAAGTTCTTATTATGTCCATTGCTTTGCTCATCGATTACAACTGGCTTTAGTTACAACATTGAAATATGTCATGCATATTCATCAATTTTTTGATAAGTTAACTTTTATAATTAATATTGTTGGTGCTTCTTGCAAACTTAATGATGAACTGAAGAGTGCTCATGCTGATGATATTGCGCATTTGATTGCTATTAATGAGCTTGAGACAGGGTGTGGACTTAATCGGATTCGCACTTTAAAATGAGATGCTAATACACGTTGGAGTTCTCATTTGAGATCGTTGTTCGGCCTAATTAATATGTTTATATCATCGTGTATAGTATTGTAATATTATGGATGATGGGCTTCCTTCTCAGCGAGCAGATGCACATCCGTTTATGATGAGATGACTTCCTTTGATTTTGTGTTCATCTTGCATCTTATGAATAAAATTATGGTTATCACTGATATTCTTTGTCAAGATTTGCAAAGTAAATCTCAGGATAATATAAATGTGATGGAGCTTGTATTATTTACCAAGAGTTTACTACAATAGATGAGAGAGAACAAATGGGATGATTTTCTTGCAAAATAAAGTCTATTTGTGAGGTTCGATATATTGATATTCCTAATTTCAGTGCTCCATATATTGATAGACGAGTTCAATCATTTTTTCGTTAAGAAGATTTCACCATTGAGCATCATTATTAGGTAGACCTATGCTGCAATAGATTCACAATTGTAAAAGATTAATGACCGCTTTAGTGATGATGCGATGAAATTGCTCACTCTTAGTAATTCTTTGAATCCTCGAAGCATGAAATCTTTCAAAGTTGTGGATATATGTAAGTTGGTTGAAAATTTTTTACTCAAAATTTTACAAGCATTGAAAAGGAGCAATTGAAGATGGAGTTAAAGCATTACGAGTACAATGTAGTCAAAGGGTCCGACTACAAAAGTCTCTCAATCATTTCATAATTATGTCAGTGGTTGGTGAAGACTAAGAAGTCTGATACATATTGTCTTGTTTTCAGTGTGATCATGCTTGTGCTTACTCTTCCGATTTTTGCTGCCACTATAGAATTATCATTCTTTGCAATGAATATTGTTAAAATTAGGCTACAGAGCAAAATAGAGGATGATTTTCTCTAAGATGCATTAATGATATATATTGTGAGAGAAATTTATATGAATGCGAGTATGGAAGATATCATTGAAGACATTGAAATTTTAAAAATTCGTGATTTTTGTGAACCGAGATGTATAGTGGGACTGCTGATGCAGTGTTATAAGGTGAAATAGATGGCCTGATTATCGGTATTCACGTTGTCTTGATTGCGATATTTAATGTCGATACTCGGTTTATGATAGAATTACCAAGATGATATGTCAATTTGCCACTAGGTAGGTTATCTTGATTTGTTTATTACATTCACGTGCAATCCTAAATGGTCGAATATTGTTGGCTTTGTTGATAAAAGGAATCTAACTCTAGAGGATTGACCTAATATAACTTCAAAAATTCTCAAAACCAAGTTAGATGCTTTAATGAGAGTTAAGTTATAACAAGATTTTGGATAAATTATTTTAGGTGAGTATAAAGAAATTTTACGTTTTCATATTATTTAATTTAAGAGTAATAAATTATTAATATTTGTTATTTTTTAATTTTTATTAATTTATACTTTATGATTTTTTTTTTAGTTATTTACACCGTGGAGTCCCAAAAGACAGGTCTTCCTCATGCGCACATACTTTTTTTTTCTATCAAAGCAAAATAAATGCCCAAATATTGGTGCTACTTAGGGGTGAGCGGAACCGGGTACCCGACCATTTTCCTTGGAACCGGAACCGGTTGGAACCGGGTCCAAGAAAAGAGAACCGGTCCCGGAACCGGTACTAGCCGGGTCCAAAGTTTTTGGAACCGGTCCCGGAACCGGTACTAGCCGGGTCCAAAGTTTTTGGAACCGGTCCCGGACCCGGTGGGTACCGGTTCCGAAACCGGGTACCCGGTCTTTATTTGAGTTTTTTTTCTATAATAATTTTGCTAAACTATGCATACTACATGTCATTAACACCCTACTATATTGTGGTATTGTCTAAAATAAAGTGCACAATACATTAGTATTAGCTTCCTCCTATTTACCAAAAGTAAGTCTACAATATAGAAAAAAATTTATTTTCCTACTGCATCAATAATATAATATTACAATATCAAACTTCATGAAAATAAATCTACAAATACATAATATAATAACAAGTTCACAACATTAATCAATACAAAGTTTTCAAACTTATTCATAATAAGAGATTACAAATCAACAAAATAAATAGAAAATCCTCAAAATACACTTAAATATATTAAATATTAAATATTTGGTACCGGGTACCTAGTCCCGGAATCGGTCCCACCGGGTACCCAGTGGGTACCGGGTCTCAAAAGTGTGGACCCAGAACCGGAATCGGTTATAACCGGTTCCAAGAATTTGGAACCAGAACCGGTACCAATGGGTCCGGTTCCGGGACTAGACCCGGCGGGTCCTAAGTAGTTCTGGGTCTGGGACCGGGTACCCAGTATTTCTGCTCACCCCTAGTGCTACTAATCGAATTAGTTGAACGTGGCAATGAAACAAAAAATTAACATATCTTAACATGGTTTTTAGGTTGGTTTGAGGCAAATAAGAAATATTTGGAAGCACGGAGTTTGACTTATGTTGAGTTTTCTAAAAAATTTGTTTGAAACTCAACAACAAAAGAATGGACACTAGGCAGCTAGGTTTGTTCTCATTAGTACGAACTTACTATCTTTTGTCAGGATCAGGTGATAACTATTTTCTTGGTATCTCTTAAGTGTAATTCAAGGAGCACAATGTCATGATGATATAAAGAAAGTTAACGACACACTATATGATACATATCGCAGGCATGCTAATCTCTGGGACTGTTGTTAAATAATAGAGAATATATTGATGGTACATAGAAACAAGTAACTATGGTTTGACACATCTGTGAGATCTTTATTCGTAACCTTACTTGTATCAAAATCTTTAGCACGTCTGAAAAAAGTGTGGGAGAAATGCTGGGAAGATTTGTCAAATGACATTCTATACAATCAACAAAACTTGATAAAATACAAAGGTAGCAATTATTGATATTTGTTTTTATCCTCTATAAATTATTAGTTATGTTCTATTTTATTATTTTTATTACCAATATCTTTAATTCTATTTTCAATGCACCTTTTCTTTTTTCAAATTTATAAATGAGTGATGCTGAAGTTCAAAATCTAGCTTTGCTTGAAATTGACAGTTTATTGCACAGCATGGGAAAGAATTTAAAGGATCTTCCTCCCATGTCAATTCCAAAGGTCGTTGATTACAGTATGTATTGCAATAGATTTATTGCTAAAAATTGGAGTATAATCGTAAGACACTCATTAAAGAACATGGTAAATTAGTTGATAATTTGAAATGTTCATTAGCGTCACATTTATGATAAAGTCATAAATACAGTAAATTCGACCAAGGGTGGTGTATTTTTCGTCTATGAATACTAGGGGACTGGTAAAATATTTGTGTGGAGGACGCTTTATGTGGCTATTATATCTACTGGTGGAATTGTTTTGAATGTAACATCTAGCTGTATATCTTCTCTTCTTCTTCCGAAATGAAGAACTGGACATTCTAGATTTAAGGTTCATTTTAATCTCCACAAAGATTCATCATGTTGATCTTTACTGGGGCTCCACTTGCAGAATTAATGGTGCGCGCGTAGCTCATTATTTGAGATGAAGCTCTGATGATGCATAGATATTATTTCAAAGTTGTGGACAAAAAATTGAAAGACGTGATGGGATCACAAAATAATTATAACATGCAACTTCTATTTGGTGTTAAAACACAATTCTTGGTGGAGATTTTTTTTTTCTCAAATTTTGCAGGTTATTCTAAAAGGCACTAGACTATATATAGTTCATGCAACGATCAATTCTTTGCATTTCATTGCAAGGTTTTGAGGTTGATCACGAATATTAGCAGCACAATCTCAATTCAGATCCTAATTGTGTTGAATTTAAAAAAACCACCGACTGGATAAATAATATATGATATGGAATAGTTGGAGGACCAAACGATAGTGTCGTTCAAATTGAAATCCCAGATGGTCTATTATTGAAAGATGATGGTGACCATATTGCATCAATTGTGGCGAGCACATATCCATAATTTAAAAAAATTACAGAATGCTCCGCTTATTTGGAGTCATGATATTCTTTCCCGAACACTTGATATCATTAATATGATTAATGAATATATGATGTCATAAAATCATGAAGAATGGAAAGTATATCTTATCTCTAATTGTGCATGTAAATTCAATTCAAACATTGCTATATTGGAGGACGTCCACTCATCGAAGTTTTTAAACACCATCAAATGTTCTAAATTGTCGAACTATGAGCTTAAAACTAAAGATCAAAACTCCACTCATATTGAGAAATATCAACCATTCCCTTGTGTTGTGTAATATAACCAAGTTGTTCTTTTTTTACAAAACTTGGTGATTCTATTGTACATGCTTAGATTGTTCAAGGAAGTAATGCAGGTGAATTGGTGTTGATCCCTAAAATGACTGTCACACTAACTGATCTGAGGTTGCATTTCAAGTTCCATTAATAAATATTTCCTGTGATCGTGTCATAGACCATGACGAGCAATAAATGTCAAGGACAGTCTCTCTCTCGTGTTGTACTTTTCCTAAAGAAGCCAATTTTCAGCCATGTTCAATTATACGTTAATCAAGAGTGACCAATTGTAAGAGTTTAAAAACATTGATTGCCGATGATGAGAATAAATATAGTAACAAAACTACAAATATTGTGGAAGTTTTTTCATAATTTTTAAAGTACATTTCGTCTAATAACAATTCTTTTATAAACCATGTTATACCATTTTCAATACTATTTGATAATTGGATATTAAGTATATGGTGTGTGTGTGTGTGTCTATACATATACATACATACATACATACATACATACATACATACATACATACATACATACATACATACGTATATATATATATATATATATATATATATATATATATATATATATATAACTTAAGTATACATGTATACAATAATTTATTTAAATATTCTAATGCATTCAAACCCAATTACTTTATTTGAGATAAAAATAAAATTAAAAATTATCATGCAACGCACGGGTACAATACTAGTAAAGTAAGAAATCATCTATTGTTGTATTTAATAAGAAATACATAACAATAATTTGCTATCACATAAGATATTTTCTTTTTGGGTAAAATTAAATAATTAATATATATTTTAATTAATATTGAAAAAGTGGTATAATTTGGCTGGAAATTGATATATTATACAAAGACGCCAGTGATAATAGCATCTCTACAGCGGGATGCCACTATCACTGTCTTCCCGCTTGATTTTGCGAAATCAAAAATTCTTAGGGGCAAAAATGAAAAAATAAAATTGAAATAGGGACGCCAGTGGCAGTGGCGTCCCAGAGCAATATGTAAAAATAATAAATTGATTGTGGGATGCCATTGTCACCGGCTTCCCGAGGTCATTTTTTGATAAACAAAACACACAAAATTCGGACTATTGCTTTGACGCAATTTTTATGGGGATGATACAACAAAATACCACGATATTCCAAGTTTTACGACATGATTTTATTATTTATTATTTTTATTTAAAAATATAAAATATATTTTATTTGAGATTTTTAGTTACTACTTTTATTTCTCATTTGATATGTATAAACCTTGTATGACTTTTTTAAAGGGTACTAAATTATCAGCATAAATTATTTATATCAAGGCTACACCAAATTTATGACTATAATAAATTTGATGTAGTCTTGATATAAATAATTTTATGTCGATCATTTAGTACCCGTTAAAAAATATATAAAGTTTATGCAAATCAAATGAAAAATAATAGTAATTATATATCTCAAATAAAATATATTTTAAAATTATAAATAAAAATAATAAATAATAAAAACATGTCGTAAAACTAGGATATAGTGGTATTTTGTTGTATCACCTCCCATAAAATTTGCGTGAAAGAAGTAGTCCTGAATTTTGTATATTTTGTTTATCACAAAATGAACCCGAGACGCCAGTGACAGTGGCGTCCCACAATCATTTTTTTTTTTATATTTTGGTTCGGGACACCGCAGCCACTAGCGTCCCTATTTCAATTTTTTTTTTGCCCCAAAGAATTTTTGATTTCCCAAAATCAGGCGGAACGCCGGTGATAATGGCGTTCCGCTTTAGAGACGTCATTTTCACTGGCATCTCTGTACAATATTTCAATTTCTAGCCAAATTATACCACGTTATTAATATTAATTAAAATATATATATTAATTATTTAATTTCCTTTCATTTTGGGCAATAAAAAAGTATTTAATAAATAATAAATACATAACAACATTTGCACATCAAGTAAGAAATCCTTGCAATTAAGTAAATAAATTTTGTTATCAAGTAAGAAAAGTTCGGACATATAGTAAGAGTTTTTTGGGAAAAAAAACACATAAATTCACCAAAAAATATTTTTCGGTGATCGGATTTTTTTTTTCCCGGTAGCGGCAGCGGCAGCCACCCAATTGCCCAATATATCATTATTATTATTATTATTATTATTATTATTATTATTATTATTATTATTATTATTATTATTATTATTATTATTATTATTACTATTATTATTATTATTATTATTATTATTATTATTGTTGTTGTTGTTGTTGTTGTTGTTGTTGTTGTTGTTGATTTTTATTTTATTTTTATTGTTTTTTTATAGTAACGGTGTTGTGGTATTCTCATGTCATACTTTGGAATATTTAATAAAAATAAGAGACTAATTGATTTGAAATTTGATGTAGGACTAATTAAAAATTTGCCATTTATTTGGAGGACTATTTGATAATTTCCCCATAGTTTTTTGGGTAAATAACGCTAACCTTGATAAAGCCGAATATAAGAGTTTTTTGACAAGAGATGATTGAAGGATGAGATGAAATGACAATTTTGTCTTCATATTACAATAAAAATAAAAAAATTTATTTAATATTAATCTGCACAAAAATCATTTACAACTAATTGATTAACTAATAGTAATATTTATCCAAATTAAATTTAATATATTTAAAAATTAGTGACTCAAGATTTTTTTATATAATAATTATTAAATAATGACTATTTTGTGGTTGTCGATATTATTTGAATTATTCAATATATTATAAATTTATATTATTAACAAATAAACACTCAATAATTTAATTTCCCGTTTAACCATTTTACAAAATTAATTAGTTACCAACTATTTACTAAATATTTTTACATAAATAACAAGTCAAATCAGTTGTTCACTAATACAATCTTGCCAGCTAATTGTCAAAGACAAGCATTTGTATGAGATCGGTCTCATACTATGAGATTACTTTTTACTATACCCATCTGTCTAACCCACTCGTTGCCTGACCCGCCCGTCCACCCATCCATAATAATAACCCTAAATATAAAAGAAAAGAAAATTCACAATCACACACACTCAGACTGTCCCTCCCCATATGTCTTTTTCCTTCTGTCCCGCAACCATACCGCCCACACCACCAGCCGCCGCCATCCACTGGCCATCGGTGGCCAAAAAAAATCATTTTAATCGTCTCTGTGTTCTCATTTTAAATTCAAAATTGAACTTACAAATGGATGTTTCGATCACCGTAGATCGGAGATCAAAATTATGAATTCGTCAACTTTGACCTTAGATCTGCAATGATTTATTGAACCTAATTCAAATCGTCCATGGATGTTCAACTCTCATCGCCAAAAATCTACAATATTACCAAGAAAATATTCAATACAGTTCCGGAACTAGCACAGATGATGGTGGACTTTTTATATTCTCGTCACTCTTTCTCCCCCTTTTTCTACCTTTGTTGTTGTGTCTATGTGGTGATGGTGCAAGTTTGTGTGTGTGTGTTCTCCCCCTTTTTCTACCTTTGTTGTTGTGTCTATGTGGTGAAGGTGCAAGTTTGTGTGTGTGTGTGTGTGTGCGCGCATTAATTTATTTTTTGGTGCTGCTGTAATTGCTTGATGTTGTTGGAGATAGGTGTCTTGTGATGTGGATGGTTCAAAAACAAATGTTTGATTCCCTTTTCTTTTTTTTTTTTTGACGGTCTTTCACTATAAACAAATAAAATATCTGTTATAAACAAGAAAATTAACACACTCACGCACCCGATGGGAATTGAACCTGGGTCTGCTTGCCCAGGAAAAGTGCCCTTTACCACTGGGCTGAATCCAATTCCCAGTTTGATTCCCTTTTCAATTGAAAAATGAATGCTACGATGGTGTAATTTCCCCTTATAGGTGTTAATGTTCTGTCTTTAGTTCTATTAATTTGGTTTGGCCCTTTTTTTAGTTTAGTTTCTCATGAATTTCCAATTTGCTGAATACAAGCGTGTTACCTTTTTGTCTTGAGTTGTATTAATTTTTTATGCATTTCCAATTTGCATAATACAAGCCTCTTGAAGCCATCGAGCTACAAATAGTGGGTTTAGATAATAATCAACCTATTATAGAATAAATTAGTTTTTTATAAATTACAAAAAAAAAAAAATCAAAAATTTATTTAAAAGTACACAACTTTAGGTAATAGTATTACATATTTTAGTTTAGGGAAAAAAACTTTTTGCCCCCCATACTATTTTAATTTTCACAGTTTACCATACAAACTTTTTTTTGGGACAAACCACCATCTGAACTATGCATTTTTTGCAACTTACCCCCTGAAATCAGAATTTTGGTGGTTTTGGATACCAAATCCGGTTTGTTAAGGGTTTTTTTGGTAACTTCACTCCATATTTCTAATCCTTCCCCCTTTCTCCGCCCTAATCTACCATTTCTACAATGATAACGACATGACGGTTCTTTAAGCCGCGAAATGTCGTTGATGATCTTCTTCGCCATGGAGAGGAGGTCCGTCGTGCCGTTATCATTGTAGAAATGGTAGATTTGGGCGGAGAAAGGGGGGAGAATTAGAAATAAGGAGTGAAGTTACCAAAAAACCCTTAACAAACCGGGTTTGGTATCCAAAACCACCAAAATTCTGATTTCAGGGGGTGAGTTGCAAAAAATGCATAGTTCAGATGGTGGTTTGTTCCAATAAAAAGTTCGTATGGTAAACTGTGAAAATCGAAATAGTATGGGGGGCAAAAAGTTTTTTCCCTTTAGTTTATGTAAAAGAATCAAAACTAAAGTATCATAAACTTATCCAAGAGTATCTCAAAAACTAGGTAATAGTATTATATATTATAGTTTACATAAAAGGATCACAAAGTACAGTAAAAAATCATAACTTGAGTTAAAAGTATCACAATTTTTAAATATATAAATTGTATATTATAGTTGTATATCGAGTATTACAAACTGTAGTAAAAGTATCAAAAAACATGTGATACTTTAACTATATTTCGTGATACTTTAATGGGCTTTTCTAGGCACAGGTCGACAGGTATCCCTTAATTACCATTAGATTGTGTAATAATTCAATCGCATCCACTCATTTGAGCTTAACTTGAGTACAACTGAAAAATCCAGTAGCACTCCGTTGTACTATTTATTTTTATATAATCTATATTATTTTAATAATAAAATTGCCAAAATAACCTTTATTAAATTAATAGTTAATTTATATTTTTAATTAATTATAATTATAATAAATTTTCAAAACTAAAAATAATTCAAAAATATATCAAATACTAAATTTTTTACCCAAACCTAATCAAATTTAGGGCTTTCGATTCAGGCCTCGTTGGCCACCACCGCCGACACCAATTTTCGACCCGTGAAGAGACGAAGTCGCTGGCAGCGGCAGCCCGCCAAAAAATAACTTAATTGAGGATGCAGACAACAATTATGCGGATAATTCATCATTACAAGAGCAAATCGAAGAGAGAGAAATGAATATTAAAAAGGACGACGAGAAGTTTCCTACCACCCCATCACCTCACCACCAGTTAGCTACCATCTGGTCCTTCCCGCAGCCCCCGGTCAAGTTTTCAATCGCCACCTCATCACCTCACCACCAGTTGGCCGCCGTCCGGTTCTTCTCGCCCAGCCTGAGTTCTAGCGGCCATCAGTGAAAGACGACGAGTAGTTGCAGCCCGCCCAGCCCCCGTCAAGCTTTCATTTTTTTTAATAATTTAATTAAATTAAAAAATGATTAAAAACTATTTTTAATCAAATTAAAAATAATTAAATAATAATTAAACATTTGATAATTTTATTTAAATTTAATTTCATTTAAAATATTTAATATACAACGGACATGTTAGACTTTGCAAGTTAATAGTAATATTTAAATGAATAAATATAAATCTCAATTTAACACATAACAACCATTTAAGGGGTACCTATCGTAACTGTCCATAGAAAAGTTCTACTTTAATTACTTAAGTGTATACGACATAAATATAAAAATATAAATTAAATTATTGAAATATGTGATACTTTAACTGTATTTTGTAATACGAGATCAATCTTTTGTGATACTTTTAATTACCTAAGATATTGTAACTATATTTTGTAATATTTTAATAAATTTTCTATGATACTTCCATTTTTTTATAAAAGAATATAGATGTAAAAATAAAAATATAATTTTTTACTTTTAATTGAATTTGTGATACATTTAGTTGAATCTGTGATACCTTAAATTGGAGAAATTCTAATATATATATATATATATATATATATATATATATATATATATATATATATATATATATATATATATATATATATATATATATAAACTTATAACTGTATTTGTGATACTTTTAGCTATTTTTGTAATACTTTAATTTGAGCAGATTTTGAAGTATTTTTCCGGTGCCACCCCCCCTCCTTTTATTTTGAATTGGCTGGTTTTAGAGTGGAACAGGAGGAGTTGAGAGGTAGTGATATATCAAGATTCGACCCAGTGAATTATTGTAGATCGAAGGTCAAAGTTGATAAATTTGCGACTTTGACCTCAGATCTAGGGTGATTGGAGCATTAGATTGTAAATCCAATTTCACATTTGGAACGAGGGAGACGAGATACTTCCAACCATTTAAGATTTGTAAAATAATATCGTCAGTGAACAATGGCGATAGTAGCCAGTGACGACCGTTGGCAAGCGGCAAACAACAATGGCAGCCGGAGTCTGGCGGTGGGGCACCACACATGTGTGTACTTGTGTGGGAAAAAGAAATAAAAAACTGTAAAAGAAAAAGCATAGAAGAAGAGGACATAAAGGAAACGGTATAATTAGGATTCTCTTATTCATCAAAGACTCCTTATATATAGGGTATCAAATACATGTTTCCATTATACATAAAGATAACAAATACCTAGATTATCCCTCACGAGTTACTTGTTGACGAAGGCTCACTGATTGTGTTTTTTCTTCAACACTCCCCCTTGTGCCAAGTCAAAAGGTGAAATGGTGTTTCATTAGTGTCTCGTTAAAAATTTGCCAAGTAACAAAATCTAATGTGAAAAAATAAAACTTGGTCGAAGGAAAATGAGTACAACACACCTATGTTAAGAATCCCCCTGAAGTCTACACCTCTCTCTGATATGTACATCTATCAAGAGAACTTTGAAAGTCTCAACTTCCTCAATTTACTTGACTTGAGAAAGTCCATAATTGTTGGTTCTAGAAGAATTATGGTGATATTCCTCGTATTATCACCTTTCATATAACCTACTTTCATTTGTTCATTGCAACTTATATTATCATCATAACTACAAGTGAATTTCTTCAGTGATAGAGTTCAAGTCACTATTCTAAGAGATATGTATGATTATAACATAAATACTCATGAACTACTACATGTATGATAATGATCTCTTTACATGGATTGAATGGATAACCAACATCAACAATAGTATTTGGTGTTTCAGAGTAGAGTAAACTCAACATCTTCTTTAAGGGTACAAGACCATCTGCAATCCTAATTATATTTATGAATGGGAGAAATAAACTCACGTCAATGGTTTCTTTTAGGTATCAAAATATGACTTGATTCTATTCCAGTGACATTGCGCTTTCTTGAGTTAAATCAAGATAACAATTTTGAGAAAGTAATATTTGGTCAGGTATATTAGTAATGTTACAATATTGCGCATATTGTATATAGGTAGAGAATTTCATCCCCACCAGCTCTTCGTCATTCTAGTGACAAAATTGATCTTTCCTTATATCTTCACTTTAACTAATCGTAGGAGTGCTAACATATTGTACTTATCCATATTTAACCGCCTAATCATCTTTTGGATATATGCAAAATGTAGAATTTAGTATCCATAAACTCAGGTTTTAGTTTAAGTCCTTGACAAAACCGAGTTCCCATGATTCATTATCTCAAGTTAAAAATTCAAGTAGCTAGCCGTTTCTCCTATTTCATTAAGAGTTGATATTATATTTCATATCATCTACATATATAACCATAATCGCAAATTCAATAATTATTTAATACGCAAAGGTATAGATTATCTTTTCATAATCAACTAGTCACTTAGACAGTTATACCACATCCATCTGGATTATTTCAATCCATAGTGAGTATTTTAATTTAATTACAAATGCACTCAGTGGCTTAGAGTCATTTGCCTTATCAATGAAAGAGTAGCAAACACTTTCGTATGTATCTCTAAATTATGATCCCCATAGAGATATGATGTAACCACAAGTATGATTTGCATTCTCATTCTTTGGAGTCATAATATCTATAATGGGAGAGTACATATCCCATAGTCAATTCCAGAGCATAGTGAGAAACTTTGTGCTTCAAGTCTAGATTTGCATCTCATGGCTTTATTTTTCTCATTGCGCTTTCTGACAAAACTTTGTACATCCTACAAGTTCTACACTTGGTGAGGCTAGTACTACTAGACCAAATAATTGTATTGTTGTCCGTCAATTTAGTTCTACCTGGATTGATTATTTACATTTAGGCCAATTTTCTCTTTCATGATATTTTAATAGAGCGTGGTTCGATATCATCATACTCTATGATTCCTTGAGAAACAGTGTATATATCATCAATGTGTGTGGAATAATCTTTCCATCAACTCATATAAAATCTTATAGTACATTGAGATTTTTTTATTCTCTGGAATCATATTAAACATCGAACTGTCCTTGAGTAATGATTCATGGACATAAGTATAACCAGAGATAATCTCATGAGAGTTATTATCTTCATTGATGATGAATTTATATTGTGCCATACATGCCCACTTATTCCTGGGACGAGTATTGATCGAACCAAGTGACCTTCCCTGTTCCTTTTGGGAGTCACGACTCCAACCACACCTTCACTAATCGTGGTTGATATGTTTTAATCTGAGATATTGTGCCCATTATGGAGAATTTTAACCTTGTAGGCACATTTGCAGCTGGTATATATATGATCTCGTCACTTTAAAAATTGAGTCTCCTATACTTTAAATATCAATTGTTCACTTTACTTTACTTTCACTTTACATTGTGAAATATGGGGATCAGAATGAGACGGAGTGTGAAATAATTCCTTTCGTTCAATTTAGAAAATACTTATTCTTATCTCCCCTAACGATGGGTTGACTGTCTCATTATAGTGATAAATTCGCAGATTTAGCGGTAAAGAGATCGTCTGTCAAAGGTTTCAAATAATGGATGACTATTAGAGATTCATATCCAATATAAATACTTAATCGTCTTTAGAAACCCATATGAATACGCTGTGGGGGTGCAATAGGCACATATACTGCGTAACCAAATATGCATAGATATGAATTATCAAGCTTATATCCAGTTACCAACTGGTACGCAATAACATTCAGTTATCACAGGTTCATAAATGAATAAGTAAGAATTGCATGCAATATTGCATAACCCTGTGTAGAGACAAATATATGAGTGCACATAAATATTGTCTTAGTCACCATATATATACTTTTCGATGGTTTCTTCTTTGAGACCTTATTATATATACGCATTAGGGTACAAGATGCATTACATCGATCTTGATTGAAATGCAATAGACATCAAATACTTTTGATGTAAACTTTATAACATTATGAATCTTGGGTGCTTTATAATGGTGGTGAGTCCTTAATCATACTAAATATGCTAGAATTTTTGTATGGACAATACGTGTCGAAGCATCAACCAAATCATAAAATACTTGAATGATCCGCATTTGGAATGGTTATGTCTACGCGCATCACTTGTTATCAATTATAAGAATGGAATATTATAATTTGTATCTTTAGTATGTGTAGGTCTCAATCATGAAACTTTGCTAAGGAACAAGTTTTGAAAAAATAAGTGACGTATCTTTGAAATATGAATGTATGTAGTGCTCCTGGTACTTTAGAATGCACTTGTTGTAATTGAACAGCTTTAGATCGACACTATATTGTGCATCAAGTTTCTATCTCGTTTTGTATTTCAATCAAAATAAAAGATGTCCATGTTAATTTCTTATAACATGGATAATCATATCACGACAAAAGTATCTATATCAGTCGTGCCAAAACTTGAATGAGTGAGTGTCCAAAAGATTATTGTTGGTCATATCTTATGATTCAATGATCAAAAAGTAGTAAAGTAAAATTAATATATTAACTCACTAATTTCTCTAAAACGTGCTTTCTTCAACATAAATTAAATGTAAAGCTCCATTCTCATAATGTATTTTTCAATGATAATCATCAACATGAATATCATGTTAAGATCTGAGGACCCCTTCACATGACTCTTGGTCCATTCTGAGATTTCATGTCTTTAATCAATGAGTCACTAGGCATCAAGAATCTGGCAGTTCCTCGCCCTTTGATTGGTTAGGATGAGACAATGATGATAGTCACATATAAATATCAACTCAGTGAATAATTATCTATTCCTCGGTAAATTCTCACATTCTTTAGAGATATTTGAATGACATAATTCTAGTTCTAACATTTTACATTATTTTCTAAATATGTTACAATATATCTTGATAGTGTTAATCTTGAACCTTGTATGTGAATGTGTGGTAAATAAACTCAATTACATTCAATGTTTCAGAATGAAATCCAGAATTTACCAATAAGCTAAAAAATAATTACATCTGGTCACATCACATAAATTTAACTCAAAATAAACTTCAAGCCTAAATAAAATAATCAAATAAGAATGATTCATTATACGTTCACAAGTTTTGTGGAAAGTAAAGAAACAAACAAATTTGATTAGTCAAATAGAGAATATCCATTATCTAAGCAAGGTTATTGGGAGAACCTCCACGACTTCTATCACAGTCAATAAGTACCATGGACCCTTAGATCTTTTTATCTCAAGGTGTATTCTTCCCACATATGTAGGGATCAACATGTCCCTTCCCCTTTACTTTGAAGTTATTTCCACTATTATATCGATCGTAGTTAGTCTCAAGAAATTTCCTTAACCAGAGGTCTAACATTGGTATTACGAAAAATAATGTTACGTCTTTCAATAATTTATTGTCATAATTAATATTATACAAGTGCATCAATATGTTTGCTCAAGTAAAAAAAAATAGAGTGAGATCGTATCTTTCAACTACTTATTGTCATTTAAAGTGACTTTCTTTTTCACATATGGTAAGGCATGTTTTTAGTTGTAACATATCAAAGTCACTGACTCTTTTTAGCAAGCAAACGAACTTCTTTTCACTGAATTCTTAGGCTTAGAAGTAGTGTTTCATAGAATTGCCAAAATATTCATTTAGAGCACATCCCAAAGTTCATTGAAAATTTGTAACTAAATATACTTTCAATATAAAATTTGGGTTCAATATGAAGTCTCAAGTTCATTAGTGAATTGACTTTGACTTAGTTTGATTCTTTGTCAGTTGAAAGTTGGCGGATGATATTATTGTGGAATTGTAATGCATTAAATGACTGATGATATTATTCAATTTTTTTTGAGTATTTTGAATTTATATTGAGTTAGTGCAATTATCTCTTTAGATAATGAGTTTGAAGAATATATGTCATACTCTTTCTTTGATATGATGTGAATATACTTTGTCAAAAGGCTTATGTATACAATTTTGTATCGTTCATGAACTTTTATTCGTGAAAATATGAAAATGTACAATCAATGATACATATATTGAAACTAGCTTATAAAATTTTAGTATTCAATTTCTTTTGAGTATTTTGAATTTATATTGAGTTAGTGCAATTATCTCTTTAGATAATGAGTTTGAAGAATATATGTCATACTCTTTCTTTGATATGATGTGAATATACTTTGTCACAAGGCTTATGTATACAATTTTGTATCGTTCATGAACTTTTATTCGTGAAAATATACAAATGTACTTTTACTTTGCCATCCTTGGCCGGATCAATCGAGCGGCGGAGGTATCCTTTGATCGTCGTGAGTGTGGGCGGACGGCATCGGGCTTCCCGATTGAGTACCTTGTAAACACAACACTCAACAAAGGATTACGAGTATCGAAAGTAACATAAAAATCTAAATTAAATACCAACTAAGATAACAAGAGAAATAATTAAAAACACCATTAGCCTTAATCTATCCCCGGCAACGGCGCCAAAATTTGATCGAAGATTTCTTAGCACTCTAAGAAATCGTCTCCGCAATAGTACGGAGTCGATTGTAGAGCGGTAAGCTTTTCCCGAGTCGTGTCTCTTGAGGATAGATATAATCGGCGATACGTATTTTTAATTAATCTCTTGTTAATCTTAATTAAACTAATATAAACTAAGAAAGCATTAAGTCATTGGTTTGGTTTGAGTTTTTGAAAGTTAATCAACTAAGACAAGAATTAAAAGAGATTTTAAATGAAAATAATGAAAATGAGGGTTTAGGGTGTTCGGTTCTTCTCCACGATCAATCGATTTTTGACGAGCACTTCATCCACGATTCGGGGTTGTCAATCCCAAATGTCGATCAAGTATTGGGGTCGTCAATCCCAATTGTCAACAAATTCCGATCAATGGTTCTAAACGAACTTAAACCCTAAACCCGTAATTTCTAAACGAGTTGCATCAAATACGAATTAAAGCTTGTTTGAAAGTAATTAATTGATGACATTAACTAAACCTAATTAACAACATTGCATAAATTAAAATTTACTAAACTAATAAGGCTTGCAAATTGAAAGGGAAATTGGAGGGAAAAACAAGCTTGAAAGTTGAAAACAAGTCAAAAGCATTAAATGGGTAAAAGTCAATTTGCTCAAAGAAGAAAGCTTCATATATCTTTCAAGAACCCAAGAGCTTGTTTAGACTAAAGAGGTAAAAATCTTCAAACCAACATCCATGGAGTTTTGAAAGAAAACAAAGGCAAGAGGAATAGAATTGCAAGAACAACAAGACAAACTAAATCTAACAACATACCCTAAGCAAATTCAACTAACAAACACAACACAACAACATGAACAATAAATCAATAACTAAACATAAAAGTAAAGGGAAAGAAAACTACCAATTTCATTGAACACCAAAAGCTTCAAATCCAAATTACAACCTTTAAAAGCAACCAAATCTTCAATACAACAAAGAGCAACAAGTGAAGGAGATTTTCACCCTCTCCAACACTTTCCAACTAAAACTAACCTAACTAAACTAACTACTAAGCTAACTAAACTACACTAACTAAGGATTTAAGCTAGGGTTTTGAAATGCAAGAGTAAAGGCTTGGAGGAAATGGAACAAATCCAAATTCCACCAAGGAGAGTTGGATAAGGTTGGAGAGAGCTGGTCCTATATATACAAAAATGCAGGGGTAAAATCGTCAAAACGGGTCAAAATCTAACTGAGAACCAGTCTATCGACTACCAGTCGATCGACTGCTTCCTCAAAATTTGGCAAACTCACTGCCGAGCAGTCGATCTGGAGAGGTCCATTCGATCGACTGGATCGTCAGTCGTTCGACTGAAAAGCCGGTCGATCGACTGGTACGGCTGCTCCCGACTCGGTTTTCTCGTTTCCGCTCTAAACGTCCGCCGGCTATCGCTCCTCATTCGCGCTGTGTTCCCTTGCTTGTCCATTCCAATCTGAGTCGAGTGGGACGCCTCCATACGTGCGCGGGCTCCGCTTGGTCATCCTACGACCAAAAGTACGAAAAAGAGTAAAAATATACGAAAAACTACTAAAAACCGCACAAAAGCTATAAAACTCTAAAACTAACAAAATAGGCCAAAACGACTCCTAAAACCCGTGAATGCAAGCAAAACATAGGCGAATGCGACACAAAAAGGTAACAAAAAAGTGTACAAAAAAGTACAAATCAACCAACATACATGAAACTATCAATTCATCAAAATTTATGATTAATTAAACATATTGGCAAAATCATGATCAATCTCCCATCTAATCATCTAAGAGCATGAATAATATAATATGTACTCTATGAATATCATTAAAGTATTACAAAATCTCATATTTGTCAAAATTGTATATAACATAGCATGCACATAATTTCAATCAAATTTTAATCATCGATAACATATATATATCATGCTTTGTATAAGAACTTGAATTGAGGGCTAATATACACCATGACACATATTCATATAAATAAATATTAATTATTTTTATTTAATAAATAATAGGGTAATTCGACATTTGAGGAAATACACGATTCTTTCCTAGGGCATTCCTTGAATTTTAATTTTGCTGTAGGTCTGTCCATGACATGTTTCTGATGATAGAAACCTTTAAACCCGATATCTACCGTACATATTTAACCACTATGTATTTTGAACATTATATCCAAATTTCAGTTTCATCCAACAGTTAGATTGAGTTTAATTCAATTTTAAAAACCAAACCGCGCAAATAGTTTTGGAAAATAGGATCAACTCTGTTCAAAATTCATTATGGGATTCTCCGGACCTCAGACTCGAATCTCCACCATTCATATCAAACTTATATATGTATGGAACAACATATATAAATTTCAGATTGATCCAACGGTTCGATTGTGCGCAATATGGTTTTGAAAAATACTGCACAATAAATTCCGGAACAAAATCTGCTTTGTTCGAAATTTAATATATATTTTCTCGAATCTCAAAATCCAATCTCCACTATTCAAAATGTAATTCGACAAGTTTTGAAGGTGCTGTAAAAATTGGAGTACGATCCAAAGGTTGAAACGCCAAAAAATAATTTTTTAGATTTTTAGCGCAGTTAGATTTTTGACGTACGAAAATTGTATAATTGTTATTTTGATTATGAAGGCTTATTTTTTTATCATTCTCAATATATTAAAGTGTTATGTTGAGAACATGTAAAAGGAAAAGTAGAGAAGAGGACATAAATGAGACGATAGAATTAAGATTCTCTTATTCATTAAATACATATTTTTATAATATATTAAGATAATAAATATCTAAATTGTCTCTATTTAGTTATTTGTTGACGAAAATATACTAATTATTTTTTTTCTTTCAACAAAATTAATATTTTTATTTTATTTATTTATTAAATAGATGAATTGGGGGCGAGTCAATCAATAAATTTGACAAAGGAGAACTACTCATTTTTGTCGACTTGTCAAAGAAAGGCATAGTTATTACTATTAGTAATTCATTTGCAAATATTACACCGTAGTCATTTACTGTAATTTGAAGGCCGTTCACAAATCACACTAGACTAGACTACTGCTCTTTCGGTTTCCTCTGCACCCAATCAATGATTTTTCGTACCAAAATCTCCCGCCAATTTGTCGCCCGAAGCCAATCCCCACTCCGGCCAGAGCAAAGCCTCATCAACCACCTCTTACTCCTCTTAAAACACTGCAAATCACCCAAATCAGTGCAGCAAATTCACGCTCAGATGCTCGTCCACTCCATCCCAATGCCCATGCCTAATTACCTGCTCTCAAAACTCATCAACCTCAAAGATCTTAGATACTCCACAATATTCTTCCCCCAAATCCCCATCAACAGCTACGCCTGCAATGTGATGATCAGAGGTTTCGCCACGTCATGGCGAAAATTCGATCTCGCCTTAGAATTACTCGTCAAGATGAAGTGTTTAGATGTGAAGCCGGATAATTTCACATACCCGTTTGTTTTCATATCCTGCGGTAGTCTCTTAGCCCTGAGCATGGGAAGAACGGTCCACTGCGAGGTTGTGAAAACCGGGCTGTTATTGGATTTCCACGTGGTTCATTCGTTGATCACAATGTACTCGCGTTGTGGGGAGATGGGTTTTGCCCGGAAGGTGTTCGACGAAATGTCTAATAGGGATATGGTGTCTTGGAACTCGATAATATCGGGGTATTCGAGGTTGGGTTTTGCAGGAGAGGCGGTGGAAGTGTTTGGGGAGATGATGGAGGGAGGATTGGAGCCCGATGAGATGACGCTCGTGAGCGTGCTTGCGGCCTGTGGGGATTTGGGGGACTTGAGTTTGGGAAGGTGGATTGAGGAGTATGTAATTGAGAAAGGGATGGAACTTAATTCCTATATTGGTTCGGCTTTGATTAATATGTATGGGAAGTGTGGGGAATTGGAGTCTGCGAGAAGGGTTTTTAATAGCGCGAAAAGGAAAGAAATAGTAATTTGGAATGCCATGATTACTGGGTAAGTATGTTATTACTTACATTCTTATTTTTTAATTAGTAAAATTTTGTAGAAAAAAAGTTAGAGGCCCTAAAAAATTGCTTACATTGAGGACCATATAATATTGCTTTTAAAGAAATTTGATTTTCAATATTTAAAAAGATGGGAAGATTAACAATTGGCGTGTTTTCGAGTATGTAGAAGTTTTAGAATTTTCTCTGATGCTTCTATTGCATATAAAATTTTGTTAATTTTACCGATTATTGTAACATCGAGAAAAGGAGTTTTGCAAAAACTAATATTCATAAAATCACACTTGCATTCATTTATGTCTCAAGAAAGGTTAGATCTGTTAAGAATTTTATGCATTTGAAATGAGACGTTGAAAACCCCAGAGAAAGATTAAACATATTAAGAATTTGATGCATTCAAAATGAGATGTTGAAAAAACTTGATTTTGAAGACCTTATTGATGATTTCTCTTCTCAAAATGCTAGAAGGTATATATTTTTATAATAGTTATGTGATAGTAAATTTTTTACGCGTGCACTATTTCAATAATTTAGAGTTCGGATGATGAAAAAATATAATATTATTAGTGAAAAGAATCTTATTCTTATATTTTTATATGGGGCCTTTTTTTAGGGCCGTGTATGTTTTTCTTTATTAAAACCATTTTTCATGTATAGAGCTAAGGCTGATTTCATGGTCGAATACGGAGAAGCGTTCGTTCTTGCTGCTCCTGTTGTTTCGGCCTTTTTGATTGTAATGATTTTAAATTTAATGTGTAACAGATATTCGCAAAATGGACAGTCAGACGAAACTATCAAATTATTTAACGCCATGATGGAGACCGGGCCAGAACCTAATGAAATTACATTAATCGCGGTCCTCTCTGCTTGCGCTTCAATCGGTGCTCTTGATATGGGGAAATGGATCGACGAATATGCATCAAAAAAAGGATTTCAACATAACATTTACGTCGCCACAGCTTTAGTCGACATGTATTCGAAATGTGGGAATCTGGAATACGCATCACGAGTGTTTGAATATATGCCTCAGAGAAACCAGGTTTCTTGGAACACAATGATCTCTGCACTTGCTTTTCACGGACGAGCAGACGAGTCATTATCCTTATTTCAACGCATGTTAGATGAGGAAAAAGCTTTATACCCAGACGATATCACTTTTGTCGGTGTTCTTTCTGCATGCGTTCACGCAGGTTTAGTGGACGAAGGCCATCGATTGTTCAATTTGATGACATCATCTTTTGGGCTGACTCCGAAAGTCGAGCATTACTCATGCATGGTCGATCTTCTATCTCGTGCCGGACAGGTTTACGAAGCTTGGGACTTTATTCAGAAAATGCCGCAAAAACCAGACGAGATTCTGTTAGGGGCATTGCTTGGTGCGTGCCAGAAACTGAAAAACGTAGATATTGGTGAAAGGGTTATGCAGCTTTTATTAGAATTGGAGCCTTCGAACTCTGGAAATTATATTATCTCGTCGAAAATGTATGCTGATTTGAGGAGGTGGGACGATTGTGCTAGGATGAGAGTGTTGATGAAACAAAAGGGTGTTACTAAAACCCCGGGATGTAGCTGGATTGAGATGGACGGTTATCTTCGTGAGTTTCATGCTGGTGATTTGTTAGTTGAAGATGCAGAAGTTCACAACGTTCTTGATTTGGTGTATGAAGACATGATAATGGAAGATAGCTTGGATTTAGAAATATAGAACAAATAGGTATAGAGTTTACTTCTTATATTGAATGAGACTTTCTCATCAGTACCTTGGATACCAATTCATTTTGGAATTTTTCCCTATATGAGGTGTTTTGAGATATTTTAAAAATTACACTATTTTTCTATTTTCACCTTTTTCTCCCAATAATCATTTCAACTCATTTTTCAAGAAAATCATTTTATCACTAATCATTATTACACATTTTCCCATGAATTTCACTATTCACCCACTCACATAATTCTAACTATCAATCATATCCAATCATTATTTTTCTATTTTAAAATTAAGTCAACTATAATCATTACATTTTTATCTTGTATCCATTCACACTCTAAATTTTTTCTTCTTCTTCTTTCAAAAAATAAAATTCATCACTATTCTCCCTCATTTTCAATATTTTCAGAATGAAACAGCATCAAGTCGCACCCTAAACTCTGTCTCTGGAATATCATTTATCAATTTCTTGGGATAATTTAGAAAGCACAATGGCTCATTGGATGTATTTTTATTTTTTGTGCACTTTAATAGTCTTTTGCAGCTGTTCACCTACTTTCACCAGAAAATAAACCTCGGCTTATATCCTCATCGATATTTTATTTTATTTTTTATTTAGATATTTCTGAATAGAAAATGTATAAGGATCTGAAGACTGGAATTCCTGAAGTTTCCGAAAGCATTTACCTATGGTTGAGGCTTGAATGATGGCGTAGAACTTGTCAATATAGCAAAAGCATAAATTTACCCCTCCGTCAAAGGCGGCATCAGGTATTGTTTCAAACTGCATTTTCCCATGAGCCATAAGTTCGATACGATTTCCTAGTGCAGCCCACATAGTGATGACTTTCTGTATGTCGTTCATTTGAAAACCATTGTATAGAATATAGCACAATGTTGATAAGAAGAATCACTACATAATTATATATATATGTATGTATGTATGTATGTATGTATGTATGTATGTATGTATCCCATCTATATACTAAATGAAACTATTCCTATCCTTCGTGTCTGCTTAGGAAGCTTCGGGTTGACGTGTAATTTTCAGGTGTTCGGATGCTTACTTGGCGAATTTTGGAGGTTTGGAAACTTATTAATATAGGAATTCTAATATCTACCTAATTTATTATATTTTCTTTTATTATATTTTGCCTAACTTAATCTTTTTTTTTAAAAGATTTTTATATTTGCTTAATTTAATATTGTCCTTTTATTATATTTTGTCTAATTCAATATTTCCTTTTATTCCTCTAATCTAAATATATAAAAAGTCATATATGATTAGAATAAAATCTAAATTACTTATCTTAAATAAAAGACAAATTACATATAAGATAATGTTATTTGAAAAAAAAAGGCTTAATTATTTTTTAGTAATCTAAATAAGTTGTATTTATAATTAAAGTTAAAATTTTTTTATTCTTAGGATTTTAAATATATAATACCAGTAAATTACGAGTTTTTTGCAAAACAAAGTATGTAACTATATATTATTAATGAATTTGAATATAAAAAATATAAATTTATATAATAATAATTAATAAATATTGATAATACACCAGTACGACACGGGTTAAGAATATGACATCTTTTGAATTTCTCTAAGTATGTAACTAAGAATTATTATACAGTTTAATCAAAATATCAAAATATAAAAATATTTAATAATAATTAATTAATAGAAATTAGACAAGGGTTGAGTGTGTAACAAATTTTGAATTTATTGAAGTATGTATATATGAAATTATTAACGAATTTAATCTAAACATTAAAATAAAAAATCATATAACTATAAACAATAATAGGTAATAAATAGTAACTAGACATCAGTACAAGACAAGAGTAGAGAATACGAAATCTTTTGAATTTTTTATTTTTAGATTTAAGAACTCTATAATGATCAGAAAATATTTTTGATAAACCCCTTGTAACACATGTGTGTTAAACTAGTATATATATATATATATATATATATATATATATATATATATATATATATATATATATATATAACTTAATTATGTAGTCTATATAACTTAATTATACACCTTCTCGTTGCTCTTCTTCATGGAACTGTAATATAGTCTATATAACTTAATTATATGGTTTGACTTGAAATATGAAGACTCAATTTTCAATTTTAAGGAAAGGTGAAAACTTCATTTTCAACTTTTGACATGCGACTAAAGTTACAGAATATTGTCTAGACTCATATACCAGACATACAACAAAATCTCAGGGTTGATAGTCAGAGAGTTGTAAATTCATTGGACTGGATGAAGAATAATAGTTACTACAGCTCTGAAGAATGTGCAAGCAATCCTTCATGGATGGACTATTAGAAGGTGATTTAGCAGTACAAATGATTCCTAGTCGAAAGACAGTCATAATTTGATCCAAGTAAATCGGTTCCTTGATCTCATTATCCAGTGCATCAATGATAGCACTTGTATCACTGTATCTTAGTTGAGCCAATCCTGCTAGATTCTTATTATCTCCTTGGGTAACAGTTTTTTTTCCCAGTACTCAATTCAAGTAGAACCACGCCAAAGCTATAAAACATTGCTCTTTATGTTCACTTTGCTTGTGTAGGCATACTCTGGGATTCAAGGTTTTTAAGTTTTAGTATGATATATGAAGTGTTTGCACTAAAAAAAAGTGATTGGCTATTTTCATCTAGAAAAAATAGTTTCTTAAATAATTTCAATTTTCAAAATGCCAACTGCTTCCGACTTTGCATATAGAATCTATATAAGCAGGAGGGGTGGGGGGGTGGGGGGGTGTGTGCTATTGATTTCTGATTCTGTTTTTTATTTCACTTTTACGTACAAATATAGTACATTTTTTAACTTATTCACCAAACACCCTTTACTTTATTCAACTCTTAGCTTCTATTTGCAGTCACTCGCAAATTCTTTTTTTAAGCACTTATTTGCTTAAAATATAGAAGTTTTTGCAAAAGACTCCTCCATATATACATATATACTAGTGTAGTACCCGTGTGACACGGGTTTATAAAAAAGAATTATAATTATAATTAATAAAGCATCCAATATATAAAAAGGTATCACAATTCCAAATAATAAAATATATAATATTTAAATAAGTAACACATATTATTTACTTTACATTATAATTATTTTTTATAAATTACATAAGTAACTGTATAATTCTACCGTCCTCGTCATAGCATAGAATATTCAAGTATTTCCTACTTTTAATTTGTGACATCGCAACATAATATTGATCATGATAAAATACTGGTCTTGACAAATACAAACCAACCTGGGGGTGTTTGATCTTGACTCTTATTTTTGCCATGACAAACAAACAATAAGTGAAAATTGTCTTCTTCGGAATACAAAAGGCAATCGACTATTCGAATGACTTAATATCACGCGTGGAATAAATACATTACTCTCGATATTATTTCCTAAGTGAATCTTAACTTCAATAATATGTTCCCCGAGTTGTGTTATAACCAATCTACTATCATTACATAATCCCGACGATTGATCCAACTTTGAATTAGCATGACTGGAATTTTCCTGCTTCATTTATTTTGAAGAATTTGTTTTCTTCAGTTTGTATACCGAGAATTATGCTCCCTTAGGTTTAGAGAATCTAGATTCCAGTTAAACATTTTCTTAGAATTTGTTGCTTCTTTTTTGTTTTCACATTTTAGAATTTCGCAGTTCCAATTTTTTCAAAAATGTATCCAAGATCATCTTGGTGTGATGGCGTTTTATGATAAAACAACAACTATACTTAATAAGATAATTATGTTTGTGGAACATGAAAAAATAACCATGTTTATGTTTAACAAATTTGACCTTATAACAACTCACATTGTCATCAACTTTGGCCCTTGGGATTCTCTACAAAATTAATATGGTTTCCCAGATGCTAATAAGAAAATTTTCCATTGGCAATAAGAAACACGTGGCATAGATATATTTTCGTTGAGTATATAGGTGGGATATATATATATATATATATATATATATATATATATATATATATATATGAATTATTAATATAAATATTCTATTAGTATATTATGATTAATTAGAAACCAAAAAACATGGGACTCCTATAATTAGAAATCCTATAATCTCGACAGCAACGACATTTTCTTTTTTGTGGATAAAAACACGGTACAGTTTTCCCGATCCATCGTCTCCAATCACATTTTCGTTCGTCAAACTCGTTAAAATCTCGGTTTCATCGAACTCCAACTTTTGAAATGAAATCATCTTCAAATTTTCTGACTTTTCCACAAAAGAGCGAGAGAGACATTTTTTTCTGGCAATTTGCTGCAATGCAAGAATATACAGCGAACCCCACAACCAACTCCTAATAAAATTAAGACAATCTTAGACTTGTCATCTTAATTTCACATTTTAGATATCCATGAAAATCTTTGACTATAATCAGAGCACAGGTTAGAAGGGCAACTCGTAAGACAATCGATTCTGTTATCAGAACAAAGATTGGAAAAATCCAAGCAATTCTCATCAACGTCCATTTTCACAAACTCATGTGGGATTTTTCCAAAGAATTTATTTGAGCAAAGCCTAAGTACACTCATAGATCTTAAATGAAGAAATATCTCTACAATGTCTCTGGATAGCTGGTTATCAGACAAATCCAAGGAAACTAGTGCACCTAATTTGCTTATTTTTTCCATTATTGTGCCGTTTAAATGGTTGTAAGATTCAGAGTTCCTAAACTTGAAATATTCAACTGTGCTGGCAGTTGACCGGACAAGTTGTTATAACCTAACGACAGAGAGAACAATTGATGCATATTAAACAATCCCTTCGGGATTGCACCGCTGAATGAATTTATGGATAGATCTAACCATGCAAGATTGTATAGATTTATATCAGTAGGGATCGATCCATTCAAGTAATTACCGGAGAGATCAAGATGCAGTAAACTTTGTGCGTATAATTGTGTTGGTATAACACCGAATAATCTATTGCCACTGAAATATAAACGACGAAGACTTGTCATACGAAAAAACTCACCCGGGATTGTTCCGGAATGTACATCTGATGAAAGATCCAAACTTTGTTGATTGGAGCAGTTATATTGGGTGACGGGTATATTTCCTGAAATGGTGTTATTGGACAGGTTGATGGAAATAAGGTTTTTGAGCTGACATATTGATGATGGGATTGTTCTAGTTATGTTGATTCCTGCTATATATAAGCCGGTGACTGAATTAGTATTAGTGTTGTACATAACTTGCGGCCAATCGATAGGGATGAGTTTGAGGTCCATGAGTTTAGTGAAGAGGGATTATTTCAATGTTGTTTGAAGCTCAGTAAAATAGTTTGTGCAGTAGATAAACCTGATTGTGAGTTTACTTGAAGGAGATTGGAGAGAATTAGCAGGATTAGGAGGACTAAGGGTGCCATAGTTGCAATAGCAAAGACTTTCTTGAATATTTCATATATATATATATATATATGATGCAGTCTTTATTGCATAATTTTTTGTGTTTTCAGTCAATCCAAACCTAGTCAAACCCAAGACAGTCAATATAATATTGTGTGTTTTTGGTGTTTCCTTTGTTTTTCAAACCATGCAAGTTAAAATAAAGGAATTGTTAACTTATTTTTTAAGATATTACCAATTTTTTAATTTTACCTATGAAATTATCATTACTAATATCATGTAAGTTTAATATCTTACCTTATCAAAATAAGTTTGACAGTTTCAAAATAAAATTAGCATTATTATAAATTCCAAGTCGTTAGCAATATGTAAAATTTATCTTATTTTCCTCTGGGGCACGTGCTTTTGAATTTGATCAGATTCAGGGCTTTTGCCACTAAATGATTCATGAAACACGATTGGTGGCCCCATTATCATTATTTCTTCTCGGAAGAAATGAGTGCAGAATGGGTTTAAGGAACATATTTTTTGTTCCCCTACTAACTAGGATTTATATTCAGAACAGGTAGATAGAGCAGAGGCAATGTATCAACTTCTACAACCAATGAAATCTCTATTATTGATGGGATTATAGTTACAAGAAGCAGTGTTTCAAAAAACAGCCGAGGCGTACGCCTCAAGACGCACTTCAAAGTGTTTTTAGGATTTCTGGAGCGAGGTGCACGCCTTAAACAACCCTGTGTGGAACGTGCCCCTCAAACAGGTGAGGCGTACGCTTTGACTCGGATACGCCTAAAGGCGCCCGGGGCGTACGAGTAGGCAAAAGTGGATTTTTTTCTTTTGTTTTAAACTTCCTTGTTTCTTTTTTTCTTCTTCTTCTTTATTTCTTGTTATTAATAATTACTAATTAATAAAAGTATAAAAGAAGGCAAATAGAAGACTCAGGATTCGATATTCTCGGTACAACATCATTCGGCTGAAAACCCTGTTGAGATTTGCTCTGATTTTTAGGTTGATATTTTCCTTATTTTTCTAGGTGACTTTTAGTATTAGATTTGATCCTAGTTTTTCTTTCCTAGAATCTCCTACATTTTCTAGGTCTTAGTTGTATTGTATATCTATATATACTGTGTATGCCTCTGCGTATATTAAATCTTAGGCATACAGCTAAAACATCGCATTGCTCCCTCTTCTCTTCTGTTCCGACGCCGTCCCCGCTTTCTTCCCAATCCATGATGAATTTGGTGCTACTTATTCTTGTTCTTATCATTTTATGCTTTGTTTTATTATTTTTGGAAAAAAAAATTCATAATTGAGGCGCACGTCTCGTTCCGCCTCGAGGCGTACGCCTCGCCTCATCCAGACAAACTGCCTCGTTTCCGCTTCTCGATTTTTAAAACATCGACAAGAAGACATCTAGACAATTACAATAAAATCTTATGACACATAATCAGAGAGCTGTAAATTCATTGGACTGGATGAAGAAAAGTTGTTTCTACAGTTCTCAAGAATGCACAAGCAACTCTTCATGGATGGCCTATCGGAAGGTGAATTAGTAGTAAAAAAGACTCCTTGTCAAAAAACAGTGATGATTTGATCCAATTAAATTGATTCCTTGATCTCATCATCCAGTGCATCAAAGATAGCACTTGTGTCCATGTATTTTAGTCGAGTCCATCCTGCGAGATTCGTATGATCTCCGTGGGTAACAGCTTTTCTCCCTGTGCTCAATTCAAGTAGGACCACTCCAAAGCTGTAAACATCACTCTTTGTGTCCACTTTGCTTGTGTAGGCATACTCTGACAAGGAAAAGTGTTTGCAAATACTTTTAAGAGACCGTTTGGCTAGTTTTTCAAATGCACACTGATTCTGCTTTTCACACAATTTAATTAGAATCTATAGACATAGGGAGGTGGGTGGGTGGGTGGGGTGGGGTGGGGGTGGGGGGTATGGGGGGGTGCCTTAGATTTTATATTCTGCTTTTAATCTCACACTAACAGTCTCTTTAATTTATTCAACTTGTAGCTTCTATATGCAAACAATTGAGAATTCTATTTTTAAAACTACGATTTGCTTATGTTACGGTAAATCACTTCCTCTAAATATATATATGATGAAATAAAAAAATCATTTCAAGATTATTGAATATGTAAAATACATACCAGGGGCAATGTAGCCAACCGTCCCAGCTACAGCATACCGTTTCTGCATCTCGATTCCCATTAAGAAGCTTGCTAGTCCAAAATCTGCTTTCGAACTCAGAGTCCAACAATATATTGCTCGATTTGACGTCCCGGTGAATTACAGGTGGAGTGCAATCATGGTGCATATAGCAAAGCCCTTGTGCTGCTCCAATTGCAATATTCAGCCTAATTGGCCAATCTAACTTCATGACCGAACTATTATTACCATGCAGCCACTGATCAAGGCTCTTGTTCTCAAAATATTGATACACAAGAAACTTCAAAAAAGCTTTACTATATTGTAATGCCGAATAGTTCCTAGTGTCTGAATCTCAGCCGCAAATTCCATCTCGAGCTGATGGTCCGATTTTCTCGAATTCGATATTCTTTTGACAGCAACAGCTCTGCCTGTTTGGTTAATGAAAACTCTGTACACTTTCCCCGACCCCCCGTTTCCAATCACGTTTTCGTCCGTCAAATTCGTTAAAATCTCGGTTTTATTGAACTTCAACCTTTGAAATGTAACCAACTTCCACTTCTCTTCCTTTTTCGTAGAAACGCAACAGTGCCTATTTTTCTTGCATTTTTTTTGCTGAAGTGATTATCTGATTCTTCTTAAGCCAGCATTTTCTCGTCAAGTAGTAAAATATCGCAAACCCTAAAACCCCACTACCAGCTCCGAACACAATCATGAATATCCCGGATGTGTCGCGCTTGGGTTTACACTTCAGGTATCCATGAAATCCGTAGTCGGAGCACAAGCTGGAGGGGCAAATCGGTAAACCCTCGGTCCCATTGTCCGAACATAGATTTGAACGATTCAAACAATTCTCGTCCATATCTTTATTCACAAACTGATTAGGTATCTGTCCCGAGAATTTATTTGAGCAGAGTCTAAGTACGCTTGTCAATCTAAAAAGAAGAAAAATCTCTACGATGTCTTTGGAAAATTGGTTATCGGACAAATCCAAAGAACTTAGCGCAGTTATAGTGTGCCGTTTAAGTTATTGTGAGTAAGATTCAAAATTTGTAAACTGAAAAAACAAGTGTATTGGCAGTTGACAGGACAAGTTGTTAGAACCTAACGACAGAGAGTACAATTGGTGCAAACTGAACAATCCGGTCGGGATTGTACCACTTAATGAATTCATGAATAGATCTAACCATGCAAGATTGTATAAATTCCTTATACCATCAGGGATTTATCCATTCAAGTGATTGTCAGAGAGATCAAGAACCTCTAAACTGTGTGCTTCCATTGGTGTGTTGATATAATACCCTACTATCTATTTCCATTGAGAGATAAATGAAGAAGCCTTTCCATAGGAAAAAACTCACCTGGGATTGTTCCGGAAAGTTCATTGATGAAAGATCCAGATTTTCTAGGCTTGAGCAGTTGTATAGACCGATGGAAATAAGGTTTTTGAGCTGGCACATCGATGATGGGATTGTTCCAGTTATGGTTTTTTGTGCAAAGTGTAAACCAGTGACTGAACCAATAGTGCATTCGATTTGAGGCCAATAATCACAAGGGGATGACGTTGAATTCCATGATTCAAGTGAGTGGGGATTGTTCCATTGTTGCTTCAAGCTTAGTTTCTTGTGGATTTACTTGAATATAGGGATGAATTAGCAGGATAGTAAAGAGAAAGAAGGGTGCCATTGTTGGTAAAATCAGAGTTTCTTGAATGATTCTTATAGGGTTTTCAGTCAACCCAAGCCAAGTCAACCCAAGTCAAGTCAACCTAGGCCCAATGCATATAATTATATTTATGTTTTGTTTTTTTTTGCTTTCATTTTGTATAGTACCGGTAAGGCTTCAGAATATCCACGTAGGCTGGGTTTGACATTTTAGGTGTGTGAAGGGATTTCGAGTAACATACAAAAGATCTTAAACCCACGTAAACGCACATACATGATCTCCACACAATTAATTTAATTTCGCAACTAACCCCTATTGTCAATTACAAAGTGTTTCTTTTAAGGATGTGATCACATTGTGGGCTCTAGCTGTGGACTTTCAGTCTTGCAGTTAATATTTCTTTGACTTTGAATGCGTATTTTGTGCAGGAATATAGTCTCCATTCAAACGAGAAGAAATGTTGCCGGCCTGGGTGCAGTACAATAACTACTGGTCTTAAGAATCAGCACGATTGGGTTGAGTCCACCACAAGAGTTGTCTGATGTGGTTTACTTGATTGGCATGACACAATTGTTTATGTTTTTCCTATATCAATAGGAACAAAGAAACAAAAATGTCATAGTGCGGTTGGATATACTTTCATTTGATTTTTCTTTTCCCCCCAATGGAATAGTGATTTAAAAAAAATGAGGGAAAAATGATGAATTTTTGAGAGTGTGAATGATTAAAAGATGAAGATATGATGATTAAAATTGATGTGATATGGAGAAAACAACTTAATGCTACACAACTTGCAAGATAATAACATCTTATAGATTCTTGTGCATATGATAGAGTAGAATTATGATTCTCTCAACCGTTGCCAAAAAAAAATAAAATAAAATAGGAACTCCATTTTTCAACAATTGATGTTATTATAGTTACAAGAAATCATCTAGACACACACAACAAAATCTTTGGACACATAATCAGGGAGTTGTAAATTCATTGGACTGACTTATTGGAGAAAAAGTGTTGGACTGACTTGATGAAGAAAAGGTGTTGGACTGACTTGATGATGAAGAAGAAGAATTGTTACTGCAGTTGAGAAGGGTACGCAAGCAACCCTTCATCGTTGGCCTATCGGAAGGTGACGTGGCGGTACAACTGACTCCTAGTCGAAAAACAGCCATCATTTGATCCAAGTAAATCGGCTCCTTGATCTCACCATCGAGTGCATCAAAAACGGCACTCGTGTTCTTGCACTGCAGTTGAGCCCATCCTGCTAGATTCAAATGATCTCCGTGGGTGACAGCTTTTCTCCCAGTAGCCAGTTCGAGTAGAACCACTCCGAAGCTATAAATGTCGCTCTTTGTGTTCACTTTGCTCGTGTAGGCATACTCTGTGGTTCAATGTTTTCAAGTTATATTTTTTGTTGATCTTTTTTAAAAATTTTATTCAATAATCAAACAAATATTTCACACTAGTATTTTTAAAAAATTGGCATTTGCGAATATTTAAAAAGTGTTATTATTTTTTAAAAATAAAATATTTACTAAAATGCATACCGGGAGCAATGTAGCCAAAAGTCCCAGCTACAGCCGATGCTGTTTCTGTATTTCCTCCATTCCCACTAAGCAACTTTGCTAGTCCAAAATCAGCTATTTTGGCGTTGAACTCCGAGTCCAATAGTATATTGCTGGTTTTGATGTCCCGGTGAATGATTGGTGGGGAGCAATCATGGTGCATGTAGTAAAGCCCTTGTGCTGCCCCAACCGCAATGTTGAGCCTCATCGGCCAATCCAACTTTATGGCCGAACCATCACCATGCAGCCACTGGTCGAGGCTCTTGTTCTCAAAATATTGGTACACAAGAAGCTTCATATCGTCCCCCGAGATATAGCACAAAAGCTTCACTATATTGAAATGCCTAATCGTCCCCAGTGTTCGAATTTCCGCCGCAAACTCCTTCTGAAGCCGAGTGTCCGACTTTCTCGAATTCGATATGCTCTTGACCGCAACGGCTTTGCCTATTTTGTTGATGAAAACCCGGTACACTTTCCCCGACCCCCCGTTCCCGATCACGTTTTCGTCCGTCAAGTTCGTCAGAATCTCGGTTTTATCGAACTTCAGCTTTTGAAACGAGATCATCTTCCATTTATCTTCCTCTTTCGCGACTTTTTTCAATCTCGATCCGATCATCTCACGCATGTTAACCCAACATTTGTTCCTCGCCATGTAGAAGAACAATGCAAACCCTAAAATCCCACAACCTACTCCCACTACAAATATAACATACTTCTTGGGCTCGTTATTGCGCTTTGAACTTTTACTACTACTACTACTACTATTGCTACTGTTGTTACCGTTATTACATTCCAGATACCCGTTAATCCTAGAATCCGAGCACAAGCGAGAAGGGCAATTCGGAAGACTCTCATTTCCTTTATCCGAACATATATTGAAAAAATCCAAGCAATTATCATAAAAACGCTTGTTCACGAACTCGTACGGTATTCTCCCCGAGAATTTGTTGGAGCAAAGCCTAAACGTACCCATCGGCTTCAGACGAAAAATACTTTCTATAATGTCACCGGATAGCTCGTTATTCGACAAATCTAACGCGCTTAGCTTCGCTATCATGCCTATGCTCTCAGGTATTGTCCCGTCCAAACGATTATGAGTGAGATTCAAAACTTGTAAACCGAGAAAATCCAACTGTTTCGGGATTTGACCGGACAAGTTGTTATAACCTAATGACAAAGACTGTAATCCGGTCATCTGGAACAACCGTGTGGGGATCGTACCGCTCAACGAGTTTTGGTGGAGAAATAAACGACGGAGCTTGTTCATGAGATAAAACTCACCGGGGATTGTTCCAGAGAGCGCATTCGATGAGAGGTCCAATCTTTGTAGGTTTGAGCAGTTATAGAGACTCGTAGGTATGTAGCCGGAGATGTTGTTCTCGGAGAGGTCGATCGAAGTGAGGTCTTTAAGCTGGCATATCGTCGATGGGATCGTGCCGGTTATTTGTTTCCCGGATAAGTAGAGGCCGGTGATTGAACCGGAAGTGGCGTTGTACTCGACTTCGGGGGCCCAGTCGGATAGGGATGAGTTGGGGGTCCATGAGTCGAGGGAGGGGGGATTGTTCCAGTGTTGTTTGAAGCTCAGTAGGATGGTTTGTTGAGAAGAGGAAAGCAGTGATGATTGTGAGTTGACCTGAATGCAGGGAGGGATTAGAAGGATGAAGAGAATAAAGGGTACCATTGTTGTTGCAAGCAAAAGTTTGTTATTGGTTTTTTTACTTGATTTGTTGGTTTCTTGTAGAATTTCCAGTCAACCGGGGCCGAGCAACCTGGGTTATATCAAGGCCAATGCATATAATCATGTTGTTGTATATATTTATTCTTCTTATAATAGATGTTTAGAATCTCCAGACTGGCTTGGGTTGACATTTTCCTACACGTCGGACCGATAAATTGGTACGTAGTATATCCGTTTGTTTGTTATAATTGTGTTTTAGAGTTAGTATAAATTAATCAGTTAATTAATAAAATTCATAAATAATCTTTCTCTACTCTTTCCTAAAAAAATTACTACATATTTAAAGTGCGTACATTCAGAGGCTCCAATCATAATACAAAAGTAGAAATAATTACCAACAAATACCAAAACTTTTTACTTACCCATGATTCTACTCGGACAGGCTATGTAAACACTTTGGTTAGAATTTAATTTTTAAGAAAGAAAATAATTGAAGAAGAGAGAGATGTTCCCATAGCAAAAGACAGGACTGGTTTATGTTGTTCATATATATGTCAAATGGGAAAAGGGCAAAACATTCAGATATATCTCGAAGACCTACTCTAAGAGAACATAGTACATAGGGGTGCCATTGTTGCAAAAAGCAACAGTTCTTTCTCTTGATTAGTTGGTTTCTTGTAGGATATTCGGTCAGCCCTGGATCGAGTCAAGCATGTGGGCAATGCATATAAATATAGTGTCGTGTTTTGTATTTTGGCAGCAAAATAGATGTTTAGAATCTCCAGACAGGCTGGGGGTTGACATTTTGCTGGGCCTCTCTTCACACGTGGTGAGGGGTAATAAAGGTCCGTCCGTGATTGGCCTTTTGAGTAAGATGTCAGTCATCTAACCCGTTTCCCGGTAATACTTTTTTTTTGTTTTGTTTTTGTTTTTAGGATGTGAATGAATCACATTGTGGGTTCAGTTCAGGTGTGGACTTTAGTCACGGGTGGGTGGTTATATGCTTGATATATATATCTGAATTTATTTTCATAATTAATTATTATTTTTTAAATTACATTAACTTTTAGTATTATATTTTTATTTCATATCTAATCACACCCTCAAACTTTGTTTTTCTTTATATAATTTTTTTCATCATCATTATCTAGTAGAAAGGAAATTTCAAATAAATATATATTTAATCTCAACGAAAATCATCATTAGTACGATTTTATATGATACAAGAATTTTGTCTAGAGTGCTAGTGATTTGCCTTGCAGACATTATTCTCAAATCATTACGTCAAATTCAGTGGTTTATACAATTTGTAACTGAAGTTATAATATGAAAAGTAGAGAGAGGTTATTTTCAAAATTACGTTAAATTCAATAATTTACCAAATTCATGACCAAAAGTTAATATGAAAAGCAAAGTGAGAGAGAGCAAGAATCATGCTAGCTTGTTGTCACGGGACCACCCTTGGCTCGGGGTATGGCTGCGGAACTAGCCCATATGATAAAGGAAGTTCAACCCCCATCTTCTCCCTAGCCCATATGGCGCCGAGCATGTCAACTTGAATTGCTCAGAAGCTGCTTGAGACATCTCGGCTAGCCTTCGTAAAAAATAAAACACAAGACAGAAATAAGAAAAAGAGCGAGAACTTGAACAAGAGTATATTGGAGAATAAAAGCTGTATCAGACTCCGAGAAAACTCGTTGATGGGCCTATTTATATTAACACTACTATACTAGAGTTAGGGTTTCCCCTTCTCCAAACTAATTACTAACCTAATCGAATCATGATAAATAAAAACCCTAAAACTCGACCCACATATACGCGTGGGAAAGCCGCATTTTCAGAGAGTCCTAAACCGACCTATTTGACAAAAAGAAAAGAAATATACAAGGAAACATCCTAGTTAGGGACGCTTCCTCTTAGCTTTGGTTTCGGTCAGACCGGATGGCCCAACTTCCAGAACATTCGGGTGCTGGATGAGCTAGGCCCATGGGCGCCGACCTTGGTGCTAGGTACCGCGGGTTTCTTGCCAGCATTCGAAAGCAGGCTGACTCGTCGCACATCTTGGCTCACAGATTGACACATGTGTTTGAGTTGTCGGTCAAACTTCTCGATAGCTTTATTACGTCAAATTCAATAATTTACGAAGTTAATATGAAAAGCAAAGAGAGAGAGCAAGAATCATGCTAGCTTGTTGTCACGTCCCGCGTGATAGGGGCAACGTTAGACGGACAATTGTTGGTGGATTGTGGCATGGTCAGCTCCAGATGGTTACGGTGGAGTTACGCTCATGTCCCATTACGAGTTCAAGCAGGCCGACCCGGTTAAATGCGGGGAGTTTGTCGCTATTCATGGAATTGACGGTGAAGAGGGAATTAGGCCAACCCTACCCAAACCTGGTCGGGAACTGGAGCCGTTCCCCTGAAGAGCCCAAGGTAGGGCGAAACCAGTACATTATCCCGAATGAAAGGTTGAGCCTCTGGGGAGAGGTGCTGCACGAGCCTCTGGAATAACGTTGAAAACTCTAAGCCCGTGACAGATGGTATCAGAGCCATGCTGGCTTGTTTCTCGTATCGTCCTGAACTCATATAAGTGGAGATGGTGTCGAGATGGTGAGGGCCCCTCACATCATGAAGTGTCGAGTCAGCAAAGGGCGAGCTTGTCAGGCGGTCCATGCCCCCCCCCCCGAACGTGTTGTGGTGCGAGGGACACCTGGTCCAAGAGGCACACCGATGCGACAAGGGGTCGCGAGAGTCGGTACGTTCGTGCAAGTGGCCGTGTACGAGGGCGGACACCATTTTTGGTGGGGGAGATTGTCACGCCCCGCGTGATAGGGGCAACGTTAGACGGACAATTTTTGGTGGATTGTGGCATGGTCGGCTCCAGATGGTTTACGGTGGAGTTACGCTCATGTCCCATTTCGAGTTGAAGCAGGCCGACCCGTTAAATACGGGGAGTTTGTCGCTATTCATGAAATTGACGGTGAATAGGGGATTTGGCCAACCCTACCCAAACCTGGTCGGGAACTGGAGCCGTTCCCCTGAGGAGCCTAAGGCAGGGCGAAACCAGTACAGTATCCCGAATGAAAGGTTGAACCTCTGGGGAGAGGTGCCTCACTAACCTCTGAAATAACGTTGAAAACTCTAAACCCGTGACATTGTGCTCATAACATGAGGTCCACCTGACATTATGGGACATGGCAAAAACAAGAATAAGTCTAATTATAAAGATAACAACATATGAATTTCAATTTATAAAAAATTGTCATTTACACATCATTTATAAGTACCCACTAACACAAAAATTAAAATTATTTATAAATAAAATGAATTAATCATCAAGCATGCAATTTCAGTAGCAAAGTCATTTGTCATCAGAATCAAAATTTTAATACCACATTTTCGATGCATAAAATGGCAATATTTGTCTTTCTTGTCACAATAGTTAAATACAAATATAATTTTTTGTCATTCAAATTTAAATTTAAAAAATAATTTTTTTTTTAAATTCTTAATTTTACAAGTAAATATTATTTTGGTCAAGGGAATATGTAAAGGGCATTTCAAATTTTTATTGATACATATATAATGTGCCAATAATAAATTCTCTCTCTCTCTCTCTCTCTCTCTCTCTCTCTCTCTCTCTTTATATATATATATATAAGTAGCAAAGTCATTTGTCATCAGAATCAAAATTTTAATACCACATTTTCGATGCATAAAATGGCAATATTTGTCTTTCTTGTCACAATAGTTAAATACAAATATAATTTTTTGTCATTCAAATTTAAATTTAAAAAATAATTTTTTTTTAAATTCTTAATTTTACAAGTAAATATTATTTTGGTTAAGGGAATATGTAAAGGGCATTTCAAATTTTTATTGATACATATATAATGTGCCAATAATAAATTCTCTCTCTCTCTCTCTCTCTCTCTCTCTCTCTCTCTCTTTATATATATATATATATATATATATATATAACACATTAATATATATGAAAATTCTCATTTTTATTCCATTATATTGATCACATTGCAAAAAAGATACGCCACATTGGCCGCTATCAAATAACATCTGATAAGTTGGCCAATTCATCATAATAGGGCAAAAAAAAATACCGATCGGGATTTTTTCACTTATGTGGGTGATTCAATACTTTTTTATTTTTTAATTTTAAATATTAATTGAAGACAACTTGGGAAAAAAATCCATTGTGGTCTTATATTGACCATATTTCAAAAAAACTACGTGACATTGACTATCGTCAAACCACGTGGCATGATTTTATATTCTTTAGTAATTTTTACTTAATTTTAAACATTAACTTGAAAACAAAACTTGTCCCTCCAGTTTCTTTTATTTTTTTTTAATTTTCTTTTAACCAAACTAATAAAATTTTAATTGGTAAGGTAAAAAAAACATTGATAAATACGAATGCATTACATACATTACATCCCAATTCTAGATAAAATGAGTTTCATTAATAAAGCAAAAACAATAGCAGCAACAATGATCCACATAATTAGCATCTTATACAAATATAATCAATAAATCAAAAACAAACATCTAACGAGTCACACCAGGTTCCCATACAAAAAAAAAAGCACCACATATCTTGTTGCGAACAAATACAACATATAGGTGCACAAGAATATAAGATAAGCAGTACAAGATGTTAAAATAAGACAAGAAAAACAAGTAGCTCCACATTCTGCTACTAACAAAATAATACAGATTAACACTGTAGATTCGTAGGTCTATGGTTTTGAAAATAAGAATCAGTAGATGATGTTATTTTCAATGTTAACCAACACTGAAACCAACATCAATCAGAGTTCCTTGGCCAATGATTTGGTCATTTGCACCTCCACCATATCTTACTTTTCCACCTTTAAATCTGACAATATTGGAAAGTAGGTCTTCTGATCCGGTCATGTGCTTGGAGCATCCGCTGTCGAAGTACCAGGCTCCAGGGATGTGGGATTTCAGGGAGGTACAGATCATATTGCACTTGATATCATTCTTCTTGACCCAAACCTGTTTGAACCTAATGTTGGTACCATGGAAACTAACATTGGATTCAGCAGACACCTTGGTTCTCTGATAATGTCTTCTTTCGCCAACAATCTTCCAGCAGAAAGTTCGAATGTGATCAGGTTCACCACAGTGATGACACACATACTGTCTCGTTTTCTTCTTGTGGTGTTTGGTCGATTTCTGTTCTTGGTTTGGTGCTGGTGTTGGCTGATTTGGTTTGTAGCCAATTCCATGTTTTGAGGTTTCTGGGAAACTCATATCCAGGATTTCGTTGAGTTTCACCTTGCCCTTGTTGAGTTTAGTGATGGTTCATTGAACCTTCTTCAGCTCGGTTTTCACTAGTTTTAGCTCGGCATCCTTTTTGGTGAGCGACGACTCCAATCAGACAATTATATCAAGTTGATCGTTCTTTTCCTTGGTTAGCGTGTCCACCTATTTCATAAGATCCTTGACCTTGAGTACCTGTTTTCTCCAACTAACAAACAATTCCTTATGTTCAATGCTCAGCTTCTCGTACTCCTCAAGATATTCATTAACCTCTGCATTCAGGCATACGATGTTGGTTTCGGTGTTACCAACATGGATGTCGTCGTCCCACACAACATTAGTAAACAAGGATGGAACAGGTTCAGGCGAGTCGAAATCATTGACATCTTCAGTGTACTCTGTAGCAACCATGCTCTTTTTCCTGAGAGTGTTAGTACACTTGTTTTTGTAGTATCCTCAACCCTTACATTCATGACACTGTACTTTACTGAGTGGCTTTGGGGAGCTGGATGCACTGGATACCGAAGGCAAGCACTGGGATCTGGAAATAGTGCGCCCAGAGAACTTTGGTGTAGGCACCTGTGACTTGGTCTTTGTACTTCATCCTCCAATATTGTTCTTCTTCTTCAAGAAGTTATTAAATCGTTGGGTCACATAGGATACTTCTTCTTCTTCTTCAAGAGTGGTGGATTCCATCTTTTTCAGAAACCCTTTCAAATCAAAATCCTCATCATCTTCATCATCGTTGTCGGAGTTAACATCGGAGGAGAGAGAAACATTCTTCTCTTTTGAGTTGGAACTAAGGTGCTCCATCTCAAATGTCTTGAGAGAGCCAACTAAAGCGTTGAACTCTATGTCATCAGTGTCCTTGGATTCTTCTATGACAACCACCTTAATGCTAAATTTCTTTGTAATGGATCTCAGTAGTTTTCCCACAAGACGTGAGTTTGTTACTGGTTCACCAAGCTCTCCGCACTCGTTAGCAATATCCGAGAGTCTCATGACGTAGTTCATGATGGACTCCTTTTCAACCATCCTCATTACCTCGAAGGTAAATGTCAGCATTCCCAGTCTTGATCTCTTCACGCTCTGGGTACCTTCACATACCCTTTGGAGTGCGTCTCATGCATCCTTTGTTGATTCACACTTCTTGATAACTCTGTATTAGCTTGAGTCAACATACCCACAAAGGGTGTTGATGCATTTGGAATTCCAGTTTGCAGCAGCTACTTTCTCAGGAGTCCAATCTATTTCTTTCTTATCGACAGTATCACCTTCACCATCAGTGACACGTGGCTTTTCCCTTCCAACCATAATGGTTCTCCATGCACGTTCATCGATGTTCTTTATATTCCACCGCATCCTCTGTTTCCAGAGAGAGTAGTTCTCCCCATTGAGGATCAGAGGCCTTGGGTTGCCTTGAGCATCCATAGCACCTAAACAAATAAGGATCAGTACTTAGTAAGTTAAGTAACCCGCTCTGATACCAATTGTAGATCCGTAGGTCTATGGTTTTGAAAATAAGAATCAGTAGATGATGTTGTTTTCAATGTTAACGAACACTGAAACCAACATCAACCAGAGTTTAACTAAAATATGCAGCGGAAATTTAAACTCAAGAACACAACAATATAAACTCAGTTCACAAGTAAAAGTACTTGTGAACTTGGGTGTACAAACCCGAAAACTATATTACTTTCTTTGTTCATAATCAATACAAAAAGATAAGAAGTAATATATGAAAACTAAAGTATCAAACATATGATACTAAATAATTGTCGCCTAGATGAAAGATCTCCGTTGGTCACACAACTTCGAAGACCTTCTTGATCTCGAATAGTGGCTCCAAGTAGTTATCTTGCTTGTGTTCTCCCTTGTTGTTTTGCGTTGCCTGCTTCTTCAATTCCCACGTCTCCAAAAGTTTGTCCCAAGTCTTAGTCCTCTCTTATATTAAATAGACAATCCTAGAATCCTAAACTTGGTGAACAAGTAAAACAAATACTAAACACAATCTAGGAAACTAAATAGAGTCCTAGACACAGTCTAGGAAACAAAATCTAGAGTCCTAATTTATTTTGTGCCCAAGAAAGACAAACAAACAAAATAGGAGTTATTGCCAAGAATAAATTCCCAACAAACACAAAATAAGCACTCAACATATTATGTTACTAACAAATATAACATCATGTTACTAAGAGGAAAAAAACAAGAAGCACACATCTTGTTATTAATGCAATAACAGTACAAGAAGACATAATAAGCAATTCAAATATAACAAATTAGTATAAACTGATTTAATCCTATTCATACCAGCAATAGTTGGATTTTTCCATATTTCATTTCAGGAGATGCAGAATACATGGCGGTGGAGTTATCTATGATATCAACCCTCAATTTTCTCACATTGAAAGTCACCAAATATAAATGGGATGCATGTCAAATGGGGAAAAAGAACTACAAATATAAAGCGATTTGATCAATTACAATTCCAAACAATACATGGGATCATTGTAAAATTAACTACATAACACAAAATTTACCACGTCAATGCTTTGAAGCTTCATCATCTTTTTTAAGCTCCTCAGTTAGCCGTTTGAAGAATTTAGCTCTTCTTCTCTCCATACTCCAAGTTGGATTTGCGTCAACATAGTATAACACTGTTACACAAATATGGAAAAACTTAACATAACTTTTCATCTTAATGTTGAGTACAATTAGTTTATTTACCACTCACACATTTTTCAGTAATAAAGAAGAATTTGCAAGGTGAATCCGGTGATCAGAACTGCTCATTGTGGTTCATTATTGTGCTCCATACGTCCAAAACATGTGCATTTACAAACAAACTCCCACCGATTTATCACCATTTTGTGTCTCCTTAGTTCAATGCGCTTGTTACCGAACAACACTTCATTCGTGAGGTTAGAAAAACAGACATCGGAATATAATAATTAAAACAACAACAGCAGCAATAATATGCACAAATATGAAATTGCAAACACAAAAATCTGCATCTTTGTTGTGCATTATCTACAAATAAAACTCCATCTCGGGCTGATCCAAATTCTTCATCACTTCAATAGTTCTTCTAACATAAGGAGACAAAAACTTTGCAGTCTTCTTAATATTATTATGGCTTCACCGCACCATCTGACATGTCGGTTGACCTAATGTCTTCTTCATACACACATAAACAACAAAATATATTAACCAGATAAATATTGTTGGAATAATTTAGCAAGACACAGACAGAATCACAGGTGGTACACAATAGCAAAAGATACTAAATTAGTAGCATATCTTCTTCACATCTCACTGACTTAGAAACAGTGGCTTCAAATATTAGCAAAGATAACAACACTATTGGGAAATTTATTTATGGAAATTTCCTTATTTTGTTATTTGCCTTTCTTGGGATCAAAATATATTATGGAACTAGACTTAAGACTTTATTTATTTCCTAAATTGTGTATAGGATTTTATTTAGTTTCCTAGATTGTATTTAGGACTTGTTTAACTTGTTTAACAGGTTTAGAACTCTAGGAGTCTTGTCTATTTAAGACAAGACAAAGACGCAAGAGAAAGAGACCTTCGATAATCTTTTTATACGGACGAGAAAGTTGTAAGGACGAAGCAAGCAAAGAAGAACCCGAGCAAGTAAAAGACTTTTGGCAGTGACCCAAATCAAGGAATCTTCGAAGTTGCGTAACCAATGGAGAAGATCATTACAAGTTTTGCCACAAGACTTGAAGCCACGATCTTAATCACGGAGATATTTGGAGTTGCGTAATGAACAAAGAAGATCATCATACCGAGGAGACAATTATTTTAGTATCAAGTGTTGATACTAGTGTTTTTCATATATTACTTTATATTTTTGTATTGATCTTGAACAAAGAAAAGTAATATAGTTTTCGGGTTTGTATACCCAAGTTCGTAAGTACTTTTACTTACGAACGAAATTTAAATTGTTGTGTTCATCTTTTAATATTTATTCTGCTGCACGTTTTAACTTTGTGTGATGTTCGTTTCGATGTTGTTAACATCGTTCTTAATATTTATTTTCTAAAACTGTTGTTTATTACTCTGAAATTGTTTGATGTTAGTTTCGGTGATTGTAACACCGAAAGAAACATCGTTTTACTGATACTTATTTCAAAACCATAGGTCCTACGAATCTACAATTGGTATCAGAGCGGGTTACTTGACATACTAAGTTTACTGATCCTTATTTTGTAGGACGCTATGGATGCTGAGGCTTATGAATCTCTTGATCAGTACGAGAAGTTGAGCATTGAGTATGAACAATTATTTGATATTTGGGGAAATCAAGTACTCAAAGTCAAGGCTCTTATGATCAAGGTGGACAAACTGACTTAAGAAAAGGATGATCAACTAAATATAATTTCCCGATTGGAGTCGTCCCTCACTAAAAAGGATGCTGAGCTAGAATAAGTGAAGAACGATTTGAAGAAGGTTCAAGAAACCCTCATAAACCTCAACAAGGGAAAGGCAAAGCTCGATGAAATTTTGGAACTGAGTATCCCAGATTCTTTGAAACATGGGATTGGATACAAGCCTGTTCAACAAATGTCGGAGTCTAGCCGAAATTGAAAAAGGTCAAGCGTCATAAGAGGAGAAGAAGACAATATGTGTGCCATCACTGTGGTGAACCAGGTCACATACAACCGTACTTTTGGAAGCTTTTTGGCAAGCAAAATCATTTTAAAAGGTCGAAGTTGTCTGCTGAGTTCCGTGATCCCGCTTTTCTAACACCAGAATTGACACCAGAGTCAAACAGGTCTGGGTCAAAAAGAATGAGATCAAATGCAATATGATCTATACATCCCTGAAATCTCACATTCCCGGAGCCTGGTACTTCAACAGTGGTTGCTCCAAGCACATGACTGGCTCTGAATATCTACTTTCTAACATCGTCAGATTTCAAGGAGGAAAGGTAAAATATGGTGGAGGTGCAAATGGCCAAATCATTGGCCAAGGAACGCTTCATGTTCCTAGTATTGGAAAACTGGAGAATGTGTTGCTGGTTGAAGGTTTAAAGGCAAACTTGATAAGCATTAGTCAACTCTGTGATGGCGGTTTCAGTGTCAAGTTCACCCGTGAAAAGTGCGAGGTTTATGAAGCTTGTGTTTTGCCAAAGAAAAACTTACTGCCAGATGCTCATCTATGTTTTGGTCAAAAAAAAAAATTCACACATTGTATTGTAGCATGCAGTAGGTGTAGTTATTCAAACGTAAACACCAACTGACAGTAGGGGTAGCACGCAAGTTTACATTATATTTGAGTCGAACTTAATTCAAATGTATTTTAGCATGCAGTAGGGGTAGCATGCAATTTAACAAACTCTTATTTCTAGCAGTAGAGGTTTTATAAACTAACATAAAAATTCGAGAACCACATCACAACCGACACTCATGATTTTCTACAGGTAAAAATAATTTGTCCGGGGAAACCGTCCGTATTGAGATATCTCCTGGGAAAACAGAGTACTACATCCTGATCTGCGACCCCAACACTAAGCCATACGATGGTCAGGTGTTTACATCACTTGAGGATGGAATTAAATTTTACAAGACATATGCGATTATTTGCGGTTTTGATGTTTGTCTTGGGGGCCATAAGAAGGCTGTCATAATTATACTATAATACAAAAACACGTATATTGCAACAGAGTGGGAAAAAAGAATACCATGGCTGACGAGGTTGATGATAATGGAATTTATATGAATAAAAAGAGACGCAGGGTGTCGAAGCGTGTTGATTGCATGGCTCGTATAATTTTTAAATTTAATGGCAACAAAGGATATATTGTTGATCTATTCACGGAGCATCATATGCATAATATGGTATCCGAATGTTATAAAGAATTCTAGACAGAGAATAGGAATTTAGATGACGTTCATCGGACTTTTATCTTAAATTGTGCTAGAGCCAGTATAGGAGCAACGTCGTATAGGCTATTTAAGGAATTTGTCGGTGGTACTCTAATATCGGTTGCACAAGCGTTGATTTTAAGAACTTCGCCTGTGATTTGAAAGCATATGTAGTTGGCGTTGATGCACAAATTATTCTAGTTAAGCTTTTTAGGAGGCGTGATATGGGTTCATCATTCGTATTCGATTATGCCATCGATGATCAAGATAGATTGACACGTCTTTTTTGGTGTGATCCGAGGAATTTTGCCGCATTCGGAGATGTTGTCTCATCCGATGCTACATACTCGATAAACAGGCATGTAGTCTGATATCGTATATACCCACGTTTATTATTTACACACAATATCTTGATTGCTTTTGCCGATATCTTATATATGTAGTTGTTATATATTCAACAGTAATTACTATATCATTATATTTAAATCAATTATTTTTGCATAGGTACAATATGAATTTTGTACCCTTCACGGGAAAAGATAGCCATGGTAAATACGTAACTTTTGGTGCTGGCAATCGAGCGAGGATGCCGATTCGTACAGTTGGTTTGGAAATTTCAAACATTGCACCTTTTATTTAATACTTATTAATTGAATTTGACGCATATATATATAAATATATTTTTTTTTTGGCAAAGACTTATAAAAGAAGGTCATATGGATAATGTTCTGTATGGGAAAAATGACCTTTTTAGTGCCAAGTGACACTATTATTTTTTAAGTGAAGTGCTTAATTATTATATAATATGTAAAAATAATATTTCTTTTGGTGGAAAATTACACTTTTAAATGAAAAGGTAGCAATATTAAATAAAAAAGTGGCACTCGATATTGAATAAAAATGAGACGCAGTTGTTTTTTAAGTTAAATGTTTAATTATAATATTTTATGCACAAGCCCAAGAATCATAATAACTGATCAGGACCCAGCAATGAAGATCGCAATTGAACGCGTCGTTGAAGGTGTGACTCATCGTCTATGCATGTGTCACATAATATCCAAAGTGTCAGACAAAATGACTACATATATAAAAATGGATTCATCCTTTAACAAAAGACTAAACGATGTAGTGTGGTCTGAATTGATCGAGCCACCTGAGTTCGAAGGACAATGAAACGACTTGATGACTGAGTTTGGGTTGAACGATCACAAATGGTTCAAGACAATGTATGCGATGCGTAAAAGGTGGATTCCAGTATTTTTTGGGATTTACCGATGAGTGGATTATTCAAGACGACATCAATGTCCGAGAGTGAGAATGGTTTTTTTGCCCGGTACGCATGCCCCAAGGCTAATTTGATTGAATTTTTCATGCTTTATGAAAGTGCATTAAATGCATAGCGGCATGCTCATGATCAATTGAACAGTGTGGACGAGTCATCAGTCCCTCAGCTAAAAACACCTTTACAACTTGAATAACATGCTGCCTTAGTGTACACCGACAAGACATTTATTAAGCATGCCACTATAAAACATAAATCAAAATCAATTAGCATACATCTCGTAATTTTGCCATTCTCCATCTAAAATTAGCAACATTCGTATAAAAAATAGCAACTACAATTACTATATATCTTGTAGTTTTACCCGACTGCCCCGATAATTAGCATACAGTTAATTATTTTTTCCAACACACTGCTAATCATTTATTTTTGCATCCTCATTTATTGCAGCATGCCAGTTAGGTTATATCAGCAACATCAATAAAGTCAGCAAGTTTAATACATATAATTAGCAAGCTTGTTTAAGCACGATTCACATATGTTTAAGCATGTCACTATAAAACATAAATCAAAATCAATTAGCATACATCTCGTAATTTTGCCATTCTCCATCTCAAATTAGCAACATTCATATTAAAAAAATAGCAAACTCCCAAATTTGTTGCAGCATTGACATTTTTCCAGAAATGTTATTCACACATGGTTAAGCATGCCACTACAAAATATAAATCAAAATCAATTAGCATACATCTCGTATGCCATTCTCTATCTATAATTAGCAACATTCCTAAAAATAAGCAAACTACCAAATTATTTCCAGCATTGAGATATTTTCAAAACCATTTTATCGAATATACATATATTTTTAGCACAAAGAAAAACCTTTTTTAGCTTTCAAAACAATAACATTCAAAAACCCTAATTCGTTAAAACAAAAAAGAAATCCTAAAACATAGACTAATCCAAAAATAGCCATTTCATTAAACATACATATATTTTTAGCACAAAAATTTTTTTTTTTTAGCTTTTAAAATAATAACATTCAAAAACCCTAATTCGTAAAAACAAAAAATTTCCTAAAAACCAAACTAATTCAGCAGGGAACTTCGATCAAAAACCAAAAATAGAAAATAAATTAATAGTCCAAATATCTAACCTCTCGCTCTTAGCTTTCTAGCACGGCCAATAGAATCACCTCCCATTGCTGCACATTCCCCATAGTTTCTATCGCACAGGCCAACTACTGCTTCGAGGTTACTATGAAATTTTAAACCTAATGTTAAATTATTCAGGTTTTAAGTACATGCCCCCCGCTCGACTCTTGTTAGGAAGGTGAGATCTTCGAAATCGGCTTGCTATTTTGCGTGGGTGGAACGACAAAATTTGTGGGATGCTTTGATTTAATTTTAGATGCTTTTATTTGGCGGAGACGCTCACAAAATCATCAAATATTTTGTTTTCTATCTGAAAAACCGCGAATGATTTCGGGAGATAATCTTCGGCTAATTTTGGAGAATATGAGAAATACCCAAGATACCCTCTAACAGATATAAAACAATGGCGCGTGTAATATAATTAATATACCATACCATACATACAGTAATGAACTATGGTCGTTTGATCAACAGAGTTTAACGACTGAGACTGGTTCTCATTTTCCACATAGGCATGGTTTCCACAAGATCCCACCCTTATATATATATATATATATATATATATATATATATATATATATATATATATATATATATATATACACCTAAAAGCTCTTCATCTTTTTCATGTAGGTAATTAAGATTCAATTCTAGTAATGGAAATTCATACTCTTGATTCAGATTCGTATTTAAATCAAGTGTCAGAGTATTTGTTGATAATAGGGGTGAGCAGGACCGGGTACCCGCTCAATTTTCTTGGAACCGGAACCGGTTGGAACCGGGTCCAAGAAAAGAGAACCGGTCCCGGAACCGGTACTAGCCGGGTCCAACATTTTTGGAACCGGTCCCGGACCCGATGGGTACCGGTTCCGAAACCGGGTACCCGATTTTTATTTGAGTTTTTTCTTTTCTTAAGTTTTTAATAACAAATTAGGAAATTTTTAAGTTTCCAACTACATCAATTATACAACATTACAATACCAAATTTCATGAAAACAAATCCACAAATACATATTATAATAAATTCACAACATTCACTAGTACAAAGTCTTCAAACTTGTTGATAAGTAGTGATCACCAATCCACAAAATACATAGAAAATCCTCGAATACACTTACATATATTAAATAATCCATGAATCCATTCCATCCTCTTTGCATTGAAACCAAGATGGAAAAAAAAATGTAAGTAAGACATTTCACAATGGTAAAAAAGATAATTCAAAAAGGAAAAATTAATTCATACAACTTACCTTAAGAAACCAATAAATCACTGTTTAATTAACATTTTAGCAAATATAAATTGCATAAGGCTGATATTTTTTTTTTTCATTTTCACTTTAATGGACAACTAATTACTATTCAACTTACTACTTTAATAAATAAAGATTATAACTGTATAACACATTAAGCATGAGTAACAGTCCABACTTTAACTATTCCAGACTTAAAGTTGGCCCATCTTTAATAAAAGTTCATTATTATTTCAKTTGAATGTTAACCTGCATTAAGCATTACTTTTTATTAGCTTTAATAAAAASACAAGTATAATACTCACCTACCACATGAAGGCAAGCATGGCCCATTTTAAAAAAATCGAAAAAATATAATCCTAGTATTTAACATAAACTTGGATTATCTATCAATTACCCTAGCATATTCCTTTCGGCTGTGTTTGGACAGATTTATAGGACAAATAAAAAGTTAAAATAAAAAAAAATTGCCTGAATCATATTATGCAGACCGTAATCCTAACTATAATAAAAACCCAAATCAAAAATCAATAACCAAATGAAAATAAAATCACATTGTAACCCACAATCCAAAATAATTAAATAAAATAAACACAGATCTATACAATACATATCGAAAAATAGGAGTGACAGAAAAAGAAAAAGAAAAAAAGGGGGAAAATGGAAAAGGGAAAAGAAGAAAAAAAGAAAAAAAAAAAGCAATCAGCTAGCCCTTGAATTTTGAAAAGCAATCACCTGCAGATGTGTGATAGAAAAATGAAAAGAAACAACACCACTAGAAATATAAAATCCCTAATATTAGCAAAACCAATTCTTAAAAAAATCGAATAGCAAAACAAGAAAAGAAAGATAAACACTACAAAAAAACTCAGAATCTCCGAGGGATTTTTCCCTCGAAATTAAGAAAAAATCCCTCGGTTTTGGTTAAACCGAGGGAAATTACGAGGGAAAAATTCCCTCGAAAAAACCTTCCTCGGAAATTGGTTCCGAGGGAAATAAATCCCTCGGAATTACAAAACCGAGGGAATTCCGAGGGATTGTTTCCCTCGAAACCATTACCGGACAATCCCTCGGAAATTCGAGGGAAATCCGAGGGAACTCTTCCCTCGGAATACTTCAACCGGACAATCCCACGGAAATTCGAGGGAAATCCGAGGGAACTCTTCCCTCGGAATACTTCAATTTCCGAGGGAATAAAATCCCTCGGAATTTTGAGGGAATTCCATTCCCTCGGAAATCCGAGGGATTATATTCCCTCGGAAATTGAAAAAATCCGAGGGAGTATATTTCCCTCGGATTTCCGAGGGAGTCCCATTCCCTCGGATTTTTCAAAATTCCGAGGGAACTTTCTCTCGGTATTTTTAATTTTTTAATTTTTTTTATTAATTTTTAATTTTTTGTTTTAATTTTAATTCTTGTTTAATTATTAAAATAATATAATGGGTGAATAAACCCTAAATTTGAAAACAAACCCTAATAATCTAATGATAAATCCTAATTACTAAATTTAACCCTAATTTCTCAATTAATAATAAATTGATCCCTAATTATGAAATAATTACTAAATTGACCCCTAATTATGGAATAATTACTAAATTGAACCCTAGTTGTGTAATTATCGCTAAATTTTGTAATAATTACTAAATTGAACCATAATTTTGTAATAATTACTAAATTGAACCCTAATTTCTCAATTAATAATAAATTGACCCCTAATTATGAAATAATTACTAAATTGACCCCTAATTATGGAATAATTACTAAATTGAACCCTAGTTGTGTAATTATCGCTAAATTTTGTAATAATTACTAAATTGAACCATAATTTTGTAATAATTACTAAATTGAACCCTAATTTCTCAATTAATAATAAATTGACCCCTAATTATGAAATAATTACTAAATTGACCCCTAATTATGGAATAATTACTAAATTGAACCCTAGTTGTGTAATTATCGCTAAATTTTGTAATAATTACTAAATTGAACCATAATTTTGTAATAATTACTAAATTGAACCCTAATTTCCCAATTAATAATAAATTGACCCCTAATTATGAAATAATTACTAAATTGACCCCTAATTATGGAATAATTACTAAATTGAACCTAGTTGTGTAATTATCGCTAAATTTTGTAATAATTACTAAATTGAACCATAATTTTGTAATAATTACTAAATTGAACCCTAATTTCTCAATTAATAATAAATTGACCCCTAATTATGAAATAATTACTAAATTGACCCTAATTATGGAATAATTACTAAATTGAACCCTAGTTGTGTAATTATCGCTAAATTTTGTAATAATTACTAAATTGAACCATAATTTTGTAATAATTACTAAATTGAACCCTAATTTCCCAATTAATAATAAATTGACCCCTAATTATGAAATAATTACTAAATTGACCCTAATTATGGAATAATTACTAAATTGAAACCTAGTTGTGTAATTATCGATAATTTTGTAATAATTACTAAATTGAACCATAATTTTGTAATAATTACTAAATTGAACCCTAATTTCTCAATTAATAATAAATTGACCCATAATTATGAAATAATTACTAAATTGGACCCTAATTATGGAATAAATTACTAAATTGAACCCTAATTTCCCAATTAATAATAAATTGACCCTAATTAATTGATTATTCCTAAATTGAACCCTAATTAATTGATTATTACTAAATTGAATCATAATTTTATAATTATTCCTAAATTGGCCCCTAACTTAGTGAATATTCCTAAATTCAACCCTAATTCAAATCTGAAACCTAAATTGAAACCCTAATTTAAAATTAAAACATATAATACACAATAATAACAAATTAAAATACAGAAATTAAAAAAAATTGAAATACAGAAATTATAAAAAAAAATTGAAACGAACCCTACATTTTTACAAACTGGACGGCGGACGGCAGACGGCTTCGGGTCTGGACGGACGGCGGACGGCTTCAACTACGATCGGCGACGCGGCTTCGAGGCTGTTGGGCGGACGGGCGGCTGGAGGCTGTTGACGGTGGCTGGCGGCGGCTGGAGGCTGTTGACGGTGGCTGGCGGAGGCTGGAGGCTGTTGACGGTGGGCTGGCGGCGGTTCAAGGCGGCTCGGGCGGGGACGGCCACAGCGACGGCGGACGGCTTCGGGTCTGGTCGGCGTCGCGGCTTCGACTCTGGACGACGGCGGCTCGGGGCGGACGGACGGCTTCTCTTCTTCTCTTTCTTTCTCCTTCTTTCTCTTGCTTTCTGACGGCGGACGACGGCGGCTCGGACGGTGGACGGCGACAGCGACGGCGGCTCGGGCGGACGGACAGCAGATGGCGGACGGCTTCTCTTTCTTTCTCTCCTTCTTTCTCTTTTCTTTTCTTCTCTTCTTTCTCTTTTCTTTCTGGACGCGCAAGAATGACAGCGGGGGCGCCTGCTGTCTAATTAGGTTAACATTTCCGAGGGAATAAAATCCCTCGGAATTTTGAGGGAATTCATTCCCTCGGAAATCCGAGGGATTATATTCCCTCGGAAATTGAAAAAATAAAAAAAAATTCAATTAAATAGAAAAAAATTAGAAAAAACTAGAAAAAAATAGGTTTTATTTCCGGGTCGCCGAGGCGCACCCCTCCCCGCCCGGTCGTAATTTCTCGAGTTTTGTTTCTATTTTTTAGTATTTTTTCTATTTTTTCCATTATTCATATAAAATCGAAAAAAATTAGAAAACGCGCACTAAACGATCGTCTTCCGATCCCCGTGGTTCCACAACGACGAGACGCACACCTCCTCCAAATATCAAAAATCACGACGCTAAGTCGCTTCACGTTTCCAACCGAAGGAGTTCATCGATCAAACGTATCTTGTTGTTGGTCGAACCCCACGACACGTGAGGGCACGCACATACTCGTTGGTATTTTAAGATCGAATTTGGGGTCAAAATAACCCCACGTGCCTAAGATGATATGATCGGTTTTGTTTTTACGATTTTTCTATTTTTTTCTATTTATTTGAATTTTTTTTATTTTTTGACAATTCCGAGGGATTAAAGTTCCCTCGGAAAACCGAGGGACTGCACATTCCCTCGGAAATATGAAAAAAATAAAAAAAAATCAATTAAATAGAAAAAAATAGAAAAAACTAGAAAAAAAATAGGTTTTATTTCCGGGTCGCCGAGGCGCTCCCCGCCCCGGTCGTAATTTCTCGAGTTTTGTTTCTATTTTTTACTATTTTTTCTATTTTTCCCATTGTTCATATAAAATCGAAAAAAAATAGAAAACGCGCACTAAACGATCGTCTTCCGACCCCGTGGTTCCACAACGACGAGACGCACACCTCCTCCAAATATCAAAAATCACGACGCTACGTCGCTTCACGTTTCCAACCGAAGGAGTTCATCGATCAAACGTATCTTGTTGTTGGTCGAACCCCACGACACGTGAGGGCACGCACATACTCGTTGGTATTTTAAGATCGAATTTGGGGTCAAAACAACCCCACGTGCCTAAGATGATATGATCGGTTTCGTTTTTACGATTTTTCTATTTTTTTCTATTTATTTGAAATTTTTTTTATTTTTTGACATTCCGGATTCATCTCTCGAGGGATTTTGAATTCCCTCGGAAATGTCAAAAATAAAAAAAAAATTCAAATAAATAGAAAAAAATAGAAAAAACTAGAAAAAAAATAGAGTTTATTTCCGGGTCGCCGAGGCGCACCCCTCCCCGCCCCGATCGTAATTTCTCTAGTTTTGTTTCTATTTTTTACTATTTTTTGGATTTTTTCGATTTTTCTCATTATTCATATAAAATCGAAAAAAAATAGAAAACGCGCACTAAACGATCGACGTCCGACCCCCGTGGTTCCACAACGACGAGACGCACACCTCCTCCAAATATCAAAAATCACGACGCTACGTCGCTTCACGTTTCCAACCGAAGGAGTTCATCGATCAAACGTATCTTGTTGTTGGTCGAACCCCACGACACGTGAGGGCACGCACATACTCGTTGGTATTTTAAGATCGAATTTGGGGTCAAAACAACCCCACGTGCCTAAGATGATATGATCGGTTTCGTTTTTACGATTTTTCTATTTTTTTCTATTTATTTGAATTTTTTTTATTTTTTGATATTTCCGAGGGAATTCAAAATCCCTCATCCGAGTTGAAATCCGAAGAAGAAGGCGTTGGACTGGCACAGACACCAAGCTTCGTCATTCATGATGATAATAGACAATCAACATCGGCGTCGAAATCCTCGGAATTCCGAGGGATTTTGAATTCCCTCGAAAATGTCAAAAAAAAAAAAATCAAATAAATAGAAAAAAATAGAAAAACTAGAAAAAAAATAGGGTTTATTTCCGGGTCGCCGAGGCGCACCCCTCCCCGCCCCGGTCGTAATTTCTCGAGTTTTGTTTCTATTTTTTACTATTTTTTCGATTTTTCCATTATTT
>BMAC01000690.1:385305-424768 GCA_014905375.1 Phtheirospermum japonicum | reverse complement strand
TCCAAAAAATTGAAAAAAGCAATTAAAGAAAAGTCAAATAAATAAATCAATTATAATAAAAAAAATATTTGAAAATTTATGAATTACATGCGTTCGATCGAAACAGTAACAAAGTTTATTAGATAAATAAAAGTGTTCTATGGATGGGGAGGGGAAACTGCTGCTGCTGCTGATAGGGAGCGGGGAACTGCTGCTGGAAACGAGCGTACATCTCAGCCATCTGGGCGTTCGTCCGCGCCTGAAAATCCTCCTGCTGCCGGCGCTCCTCCGCACGCTGTCGCCTTTCCTCGTCTGCCTGCTGCTGCAACGCCTCAAGTTGCGCCCTCTGAGCCTCGACCTGCGCCTCGAGCTCTCTGATCTGTCTTAAAATCACGACGCTACGTCGCTTCTTGTTTCTAACCGAAGGAGTTCATCGATCAATCGTATCTTGTTGTTGGTTGAACCCCACGACACGTGAGGGCACGCACATGCTCGTTGGTATTTTAAGATCGAATTTGGGGTCAAAACCACCCCCACGTGCCTAAGATGATAGGATCGGTTTCATTTTTACGATTTTTAAATTTTTTTTCTATTTATTTGGATTGTTTTTTATTTTTTGACATTTCCGAGGGAATTCAAAATCCCTCGGACGAGGGATTTTGAATTCCCTCGGAAATGTCAAAAAATAAAAAAAAATCCAAATAAATAGAAAAAAAATGAAAAAACTAGAAAAAAAATAGGGTTTATTTCCGGGTCGCCGAGGCGCACCCCTCCCCGCCCCGGTCGTAATTTATCGAGTTTTGTTTCTATTTTTTACTATTTTTTCCTATTTTTTCTATTTTTCCCATTATTCATATAAAATCGAAAAAAATAGAAAACGCGCACTAAACGATCGACGTTCGACCCCCGTGGTTCCACAGCGACGAGACGCACACCTCCTCCAATATCAAAAATCACGACGCTACGTCGCTTCACGTTTTCAACCGAAGGAGTTCATCGATCAATCATATCTTCTTGTTGGTCGAACCCCACGACACGTGAGGGCACGCACATGCTCGTTGGTATTTTAAGATCGAATTTGGGGTCAAAACCACCCCACGTGCCTAAGATGATAGGATCGATTTTGTTTTTACGATTTTTAAATTTTTTTCTATTTATTTGGATTTTTTTTATTTTTTGAGGGAATTCAAAATCCCTCGGAATTTCGAGGGATTTTGAATTCCCTCGGAAATGTCAAAAAATAAAAAAAAATCCAAATAAATAGAAAAAAATTTAAAAATCGTAAAAAGGGATTTTGAATTCCCTCGTAAATGTCAAAAAATAAAAAAAAAATCCAAATAAATAGAAAAAAAATGAAAAAACTAGAAAAAAAAAATAAGATTTATTTTCGGGTCGCCGATGCGCACCCCTCCCCGCCCCGGTCGTAATTTATCGAGTTTTGTTTCTATTTTTTCCTATTTTTTCGGATTTTTCGGTTTTATAATTCCATTATAAGCAAAATCGATCTTTAATAATTTAAGAGGCTAAAATAAGATTTATTTATTTATATACAAAATATGCTATTCTGTTTTTTTATTTTTTTTTGGCAATTTGTGATTTTCACATGACTAATAATAATAATTTAACCCTATACAGTTGCAATAATATTGAATCGAAAATGAAAGCATACAAACTTACGTTGAGTTGATTGGTGGAGAAGCAGTTTTGAGGAGAGAGAAGAGTCCAAACTTGTACGGACGGTGAGGAGAAGCATATAAAATTACCATGCCTATTTGTTAAATAACAAAATAGAAAAAAATCCAAAAAATAGTAAAAAATAGAAACAAAACCCAAAAAATCATGACCAGGACGGGGAGAGGTGCACCTAAGCGTCCCGGAAATAAATCCTATTTTGTATTATCTTTTTCTATTTTAATTTTTTTAAAAAAATTAATTAAGTTTTCGAGGGAAATTATATTCCCTCGGAAATTTAATTAATTTTTTAAAAAAATAATAAATGAAACCGAGGGAATCAAATATCCCTCGGTTTTCCGAGGGACTACTTCCCTCGGAAAACCACCCGTCGGTCATCCCTCGATTTTTCGTTCGGTAAATATGGCGGGAACATTTGGCGCCCTGATTTTCGAGGGAATTTACGAGGGAACGGAATTTTCTCGGAAAAAACCGAGGGATTTTTATTTCCCACGGTGTTCCCTCGGAAAATTTCGAGGGAATTCCGTTCCCTCGTAAAATCTCTCGAAAATTTGCTCTTTTTTTTGTAGTGAAATACCTTTAATTAGAGAGTCAGTGAGTAATGTTTGCCTTTTATTGTTCAAGAATGAGCAGCAAACACCGAGTTTTTTGGAGAAACCATGGAAGTGCAAGACTGACGGCAGGAGAAAATTTTTTAGGGTGTGACCGTGTGAGTGTTTTTGGTGCGGGGTTTGAAAGTAAGAGTGAATGAGTGGGCTTGGGCTTGGGTTGGACTATGATATTAATTACAATAATAAAGACTTGGTACGGGTACCCGATACAAGAACTGGTACCAACGGGTACCGGGTCTCGAAATTTTAGACCCGGAATCGGTTATGACCGGTTCCAAGAATTTGGAAATAGAACCGGTACCGGCGGGTCCGGTTCTGGGACTGGACCCGGCGGATCCTATGCGGTTCCGGGTCCGGGACAGGGTACCCATTATTTCTGCTCACCCCTAGTTAATAATGATGTGATTATCATTGGTACTGATACTTCCTCTGCATTCAAATCTGACAGTACATCTTCCCACTCGTCAACACCAACTGAATTTGTATTCAAGTCAAATGGTAATTCTGTTGCATTATTTGTAATTAGAAGATTCACATCAATATTCATAAAAGCCACGTATATAATGCTACTTAAAGAATGACACCAATTTAGTTTTATTCCAATATATATACATATAAATTTAATTTTGGCTCCATGTCAAATTTTTTGAACAGATCAAGTTAAATTAAAAAAAAAAAAAATAGCTTCATTTCAATGTTGAATGTTGAAAATTTTGACTCCCTCTAATTTTGGCTCAAATTAAAGAATGCCAACAGTTTTTAATTTTGACTCTAGTTTTTAGTTTTGCCTCAAAAGGCTTCCATTTTTGTACAACCATTTTAATAAAAGATTCAATTTTCGGTACGTTTATCTTGCACTAGAATTTTCTTCAACGTGTATCGAATGTCATAAATGTTGTTACATTAAAAGGGGAGTAGAAAAGTTAAAAGACAACTGATAAAATAGAGGGTGTTAAATGAAAAGAGAAGAGAAATAAATATTAATAAAAGAAAAAATATATTAATGAGGGGTATAATATACAATTTTTTGTGATTCTTAATTTGTGTGCTTCCTTTTAAAATGTCTTACACTTTGTACTGGAGAGAGTAAGTTTTAATATCCTTTATCCAAACCCATTTTGGATATCTACTTTTATCATTATATTTTCATCTTGCATCCAATCATACCTCCAAACTTCATTTTGTAACTTTAATTCTTTTCCATCATCATCCTCAGTAGAATGAAGTTTTCGAAAATGATAATATATCCAATCACGGAGTTAAATAGAATTTACTTGCCTATAATGCTTTGTATTAGAGGTTCCAAGAAGCATATAAATATATTATAAATAAGAAAAACCATTTATGCTGCACATATATCTTCTTGAGAGTTTACTAACATGATCTATCTTAGAGATTCTTAGACACATTAAGTCTAAGATACAAAGTTTTTGAAAGCTTCTTAGAGTAGAACGTTGGTTCATCGCAAGCTTGTGCTTGCTTAGACTGCACCTCAACAAAAACAAAACACAAGCTTCTCTTAGTCCATAACCTCGAAGGGTTTGTAGGTTCTGAGCTCCTTATTGAGCCCTTGGATCGATCCACAGCCAGCAGCTATCGCAACGATCAAACAGACCGAGTTTATGAGGTGAAGCCCCATCCATCTCCACGTCCACCGTCCGATTTTGTTCTTGGCAATGTACATTTGTATCGGGAAATATACCGTCAAGGGCCAATACCCCATAGCGCCTAGAAACGCAAGTATGTCGTTGAAGAAGGGCATTATCAATGCAACTAATGTTGCAAGAATCACAAATGAGCTTCTCCATATCAGTCTGAGAAAGTTGATGCTAAACTTCTGTTTTGGGCTTGGGCCAATGCCTATTATGTACTCTCCTGTTATGAACTTTGATTTGGGCCATTTCTTCTCGGCCCATGATTCAAATGCGCTATAAATGGGTTGTGCAAACACCTATGAGAAAAAATAAGATGTGTTCAATTACAAAATCACCCCTCAGTTTAATTTATTTAAAAAAAACTAAAATCAGTTATCTTTAATTTTTAAAGATAGTTATTATTATTTTATTGTTAGAAAAAAATTAAAATAACCTAACATGTTTTTATTATTTTATTGTTAGAAAAAAATTAAAATAACCTAACATGTTTCGATTGGACAACAAGTTTCGACCTGATATGCTCCGATTAGATGTAACACAATGCACGCGTTGGCTATATCCACCAACCAGAACGGCTCGTAAAATCCAAAGCCAGTTAGTAAATTTCCCGGCGCATTGTTGCCAAACGCAGCATAACCGAAGCAACCACACATCATATAGAATGTTGTCGTAGTCGACACTGCAACGATGTTGGCCTTTTTCATCACTTGGTTTTCAGGAGGCGTTGCTTTTAGCGTATCCTTAAATGAGGCAAACAATGCTTGATGTGGAAACAATTAAGAAAGAAATAAATTGAACCAACATTATAAATGTTTCAGATTTCCAGCTGGGCCCACGGGCTGTCCAGATCGATCAATGACCGAGTTGACCCGACCGGTCCCATATAATTTGTGCGCTAGGCCAATAAATTAGTGGTCAATTGAGTTTCGGGCTGATCGGTCCAATTTTTAAAATCAACTCGATGGCCCAGCCCGGCACGGAAATCTGACGGCTCAAATTTCAGATGAATAGTGTTTCAAGTTCAAAGAAATGGTCTCATCCTTTCATTTGCATGAAGTGAAGGATTATTATTGGTTTATTTAATTTTACCTGAATTTCAACCAAGATTTGTGAATAAGTGTAGGCAAAAGCAATATCCCCAAAAGCTCTGAACATTCTCCAGGTCTTGTCAGCTGCTGATAAATTTATTCCAACCTCCACGCCTGTTAGGCTGGTCCTTTCTCTTTGCCCTGCTCTCACCACAAAAAAGTGATTTATAACCATTAACCATCTTGATTTTTAGTTATTAAATGATCCAAATTCAAAGAACTATGATTATAACAATAAGTTTTACTTCTTAAATGAGCCAAATTTCGAAGAACTATGGTATAACATGTTCACAAGATTTGTAACCTGGTTATTTAATTATGATCATAGTAGATGAGATTTGAATTTATTTAGGATAATTGCAAAACCCACCTCGTGGTTAAACTTAATTACAAAAAAAATACTCCATTTATCTTTAACAATTACAAAACATCTCCCTCATGTTTGTATTTACTTGACAAATGAAAAACAAATGTTGAGCAGATATTTTTAATAACTTTTTAAAAAGGGTAACTGACTTTCTTTGTAATTATACTAAACATCAGTGGTAGTTCTATAATTAATCCATTTATTTATTAAAAAAAGAAAAAGGAAAAAGAACAGATCACCTGAAAAAACTTTTGCAAGGGCAAGTCCAACTCCTATAAATGAATATGTAAAAGACATAATAGCTGCAACAACTGAAAGCATGGTTAGATTGTGGAAATTTGGGATTTGGGACAAAAACATTTCAAGAATTCCCAATCCAATCATATATGGATTGTGAGAGACACTGCAATCAGCTCCATGCCCTCTAGAGTGAAAGCAATCTGATTTCTGAATGGCTCTGAAAAAAATACAATTTATATCAAAAATATTAAGATTTGTGTATTTACTAAATCACAAAAACTACCCTTATCTTAATCTTAATTACAAACAAAACCCAGTTACATTTCAAAATAACAAATACCGCCTTGGGGATTTGTAATTCTGAAAAATAGTTGGGGCTTGTTTGTAATTTAACAGAACCTCAAGGGTATTTTCGTAATTAACCCTTAATCGTTGACCGAAACTTACGCCATGCTTATCGACGCTGTGATGGTATATCCAATCACCATTCCACAAAGGTTTACATATTGAACCAAAGCACAAGCCACATACATCACCTGGCCTAATTAAATTCAGACAAAAGTGGAATTTAGAATAATAAAATTTAATTCAACACACAAAAATTGGGAAAAAAGAGAGGTGATTTTCCACTTAGAAGCTGAGGGTCTTTTTTTTTTTTTGTAACTCCGTTACCTAAGTTGTTTTTGACGACCTCTTTGTACGTATAATTACGTTTTCCCGTCACGGGTGATCGATAACAATCAGCTAAGAGACTCGATGTATACACAGTGATACCGGAAAAAATAACGAGAGTTGTAACGCCAGCAATCCAGCCAAGCTGTGCTACACACCAGGCTAGTGAGAGGACTCCAGAGCCTATGATTGCAGTAATAATGTGTGCACTTGCTGTCCAAACGTTCCCTAAGAAACACAAGACCCAAAAAGTGATTGTTTGGCTAAGTAAAAAAGATAAATAAATAGTTCTTAGTGTTCTTAAATGCAAACTTCAGCATAATTTATTAGATTTCTGATCCTGCTTTTGATTTGACTTTTACAAACAAATAACTTAATTACCAAACACTCCCATTTAACTAATTCATTTTTATTTCTTATCTTTATTTTCCCCCCTGAATTTCTGGAAATTTGATACAGAACACAAAAGAGGCACTTTTATTGCTATATTGGTATTTTTCTAAAATTTCAATAAATATTAGGCAGTGCATGCAGAAAGTTGACATTTCCAATAATTAGTTATTTGGAAATCAAATGAAAATGAAGTTGAAATACAATTTCTCAAACACCAAAACTAATTTTATTTTTTTATTTTTTTTTTAAAGGAACCATGTGTAAGAATAACAAATAATTAATCTCTAGATCTTCATAAATAGAGTTCAAGAAAAAACAAAAATAAAAACATGCTGAAAGAATTTTAATATACCTGTCCTCTTATGCTTGCCATCATCATCTAACTCTGCATTTCCAATTTTCTGAATTTCCAAGCCAGATTCACACTGAAGAATCTCATCTCCAAATTCTTGCATTATCAACTTTTCAATTTTTAAACTAGAAAATTGAAACCAAAAAAGTCTCCATTCAAGTTATAGACACCCCAATATTTTGGCCCTAGAACTCAGATTTTATAGCCCTTGCATGAGTCAAGATATGTTTAGAATAGTATTATGCTCATGATGAATGCAGAAAAGAAGTTATTCTGGTGATTTTATCTCAGCTAATCTGTTAACTATGAATTAAGTATAAGGCTGAACTAAGTGGCACTATTTAAAGGATTTTCTTATGGTTTAAATACAGAAATATCTACATTTAAGAAAAAATAAAAAAATCACACAGTTGTTGACCCTTTTGTGCTTTCAAGATAGATATTAATTCATGAGTGCAGGCAAAATCAAGACAAGTGTAAAAAAAGTGCATATAAGGGATAACTCTTTATATTCCGGTGACAAGTTGATTAAATGAGCTTCAACTTGTAACTACCCCTTTTAATTAGCAAGTGGAAAGAAAATATTAACGAATACTTATTAATTATCTGCGTACATGTCCGGTGTCATTGTGTTAATAAAAAATAACTCGAAGGATGTTACCGAATTGGTCCACTACAAAACCGAGACTTTAGAAGTTCAGGGACTTACGAATGGAACAAAAAAGTGAAGACTCAACTGCCTTTCGAAAAGAGATACGGCTCCGAGAGTGTATCACTGTGGGAGTTCCAACAATTTGCTTAATCGATACAAATTGTGACCTCGATTTTGCAGATATTTCGATTCCAGCGAATGATGAAATTATATCTTTAATTCACTTAATTCTTAACAAATTATTGTTCACAATATGTGAGGGTCGTTCTAATTTTATAAAAAACCCTTGATTAATAATAGGATAAATAATTCTTCCCTTGAAAATTCGATAGATTTTTTAAATCGTTTATTATTTATGAATTTAAAGAAATTGAAAAAAATAACTGGGGATATTATGTGATTAGTTATTCTCAAATTTGGATATCCACCATCGCTGCCTTCACATTTTTAGTCATTCATTATTATTTTTAATTTACCTTTTTTCCTCTTTGGGAGGAGGTAAGTTAAATGTTTTTCTTTTCTTTGGACACTGTTTGAGGTAGACGGGCAGGCCATTTGCTACCCTTTTTTTTTTAATATTTATTTTTCTCATTTATAGAATAACCATTTGCTATCTTTATGGTATTTCATAAATTGAACCTAATGCAATTAAATGTTTACTTTCAAAAACCATTGACAAGAAGAGAATGAAAAGCAGTAAAAGTAATGTGTTGTATGATTAAGCTTCTTTTCCTGTAAATAGATTTGCAGAGATGTTTCCTTAGTTGTACCCTATTCATTAATTGAGAAATACAAATATTTTATTGCAAAAAAAAAAAAAAGTATAATCAAAATGTACTATTAACGCCTACACTAAAGGAAAAGTTCGGCCTTCTCGTGAGTAATAGAATAATCTTAGTAGCTGTCAATGAAAAACACGATTCAATTAAGATTTAATTCCCGATTAAGAAAGCTTTCAAGGGAGAATTTTCAATATAATCATCAGAATCACTTTTCTGATTCTTGGTTTTTTCAAATTTAAAGTGCATCCTTCAAAATCTTTTATAAGTGAGATGTTTCAGTGGTTGAAAAGATAATAACTAGCAAGACAAATCTGAAACCAGAGATACCTAAAACCTTAATTTGCTCGCCAACTACTCGTAGTATAAGCAAACATAATATTACAAATTATATAATAAGGCACTAAAGCATGTAATTTATAAATAGAGTTTGAATTTCCTGACATGATAGGACAAAACTGTAAAATGCCGGTAAAAGAACTAGAGACTAGATGATCAAGCCACAGGTAAATGAAGGCTTTTTCTAATTTATTACAACTTATCATTCGCGCTCAAAGAGATCCTCGTACTAAAGTCCAATGGCATAGCAGTCACTCCTACAAAAGATCAAAACATATCAAATTTTGAACAATTGAAAAAATAAAAGAACTAAGAAACATCATAGTACCTAAAAAAGAGCTAATCGATCATCCCAATAACATAATCTAAATTGAATTTCAAATCGTGTCAATAGCTACTACGACAAGTTTCTAAATCAAAACATTATTCTTCATTTGGTTTAATCGATTTGAAACTAAAGATTTTAAATTCATAACAACAAATCCTTGAAGCTTGTTTTGGGTATCACATAATATAATGGATTCCAAACCCTTGATATCTCATTTTAAGCCATTTTTCCAGTCATGGTATATATTTAGACTCTCCAATCCATTTGAAATCCTTTCCCCAAACCCTATCCTCGAATCCAAGTCCTTTCATCCAATTTCAAACATGAAGAGACAAAACAGCCTTATAAAAATAAAAAGGGCCTTCACTGAGAATTGATGAAACTCCTTGCTTTTTATTTCTTCATTTTGAATATTTTTTGGGTACGAAATGATATTAGTTGCAAACTTACATGTCTTAACTGCTATTATGCTGTATGAAAGTTAACAAACATATAGACAAATCCCAACACTACACACTTTGACCTAAAACTCACCAACTATAACAATTGACCAACAAATTCTACCAACCCACATCTCCATATTTTATATTTTATATTTATATATATTTCACTTATGAGTTATGTCTGAACTGCTATTATGCTTTATGAAAGTTAACACCACATAGACAAATACGAGCATTACACACTTTAACATAACCTAAAAACCGTCAACTATAACAATTATTTGCCATCAAATTCTATGAAACCACATCTCCAAAATTAAAAAATTCATAAATAAATAAATCAATAAAAAACTTACAACTATGTCCTAACTGCTATTATCCTTTATGAAAGTTAACACAACATAGACAAATCCAAACTACACTGACCATCAACGGTGAAATCTGATATAACAATTAAAGATCAAATTCTACCAACCCACATCTCCTTTTAAAATGAAAAAATAAATAAAAAATAAACCAATAACTCACTTACCATATTTCCTTCTTCTAAACTCATTTGTACTCAAACGTCGGCGGAGCTGGTGCATCAAAGCTCTCCAAAACCTTCGTCTTGCTTCCATCTCCCACACCACCACCCGTCTCCTCCTTCCCGCTGCCAAATAACCCTCCAAACCACGATGATGATGACGTGGATGGCGACGAACCACCACCTCCCATGCTCTCCACATTCACCTGACCCTGACCCGGAACCTGCCCCATCGGACCATACCCAGGAGGGGGCCCAACAGCCACGTTCGCCATCTGCTCCTCCATAGGCGGCAAACCTTGCGGCGCGGTCATAAGCTTATTCAGCATAATCCCAGCCCCCTCGATCAGTGCCAATAATACCCCACCAAACACAGCCGAACGGGATGCGGCCCCCAGCCCCTGACGCATCTGGAGGAACCCCCCAGTGGCTGCCCCCGCCATGATGGAGTTCCAGGGGTCCTCCTTCTGGCGGATGTAGACCATCGTGCAGTCGAACGTGGAGAAGAGTCCACCCCAGACGGCAAAGCTGCCGCCGACACGTGGCGCGTTCATGCGGACGGCCTGGGACCCGCCGACAAGGCGCTCGCCCTTGGGGGAGTTGTAGGTGCCCTTGAGGAAGTGGAAGGCGGCCCCGCCGACCGCCCCCATGCCGAAGGCCCCGCCGATGTCGTCGAGGATGCGGTCCGGGCAGGGCTCGCGAGATGTTTCAGGGGTGCCCATGGGTTTTTTTAGGGGTGACTGTTGTTGGTGGAGTCAACTCTGGGTTGACTGATTATTTGTTGTTTAAGCTTGATCTTGGTCACCGCCACTATTCAATTATATGCACCAATAAAAATGAGCAAAGATATTGGTAATATGTTCGTGGCGAGGATTAAGATATAAGAAAAGAATTGTTTCAGTTATACTCAATAATCATGCCATGTCAAACAAATTTGGGGAGCATAAGGTTATAGCTCCTATCTAATTTTCTTAAGGGAAAAAAAAAAACTTGCCAAAGAATTACTTAGAGATAAAACTAGCAGTCTTTCAAAAGTCAGATAAAAGATTCTTGAATGCCAAAAACATACAAACACCAATAGAAATGAGGGTAGAGATTGGAAACTTGCTGAGAGTTATTTGGCTATGTTTGCGGCAATAATTTAAGATATAAATAAGACTTCAACAATATATAATCAAATCACATTAAGCAAAAAGAATAATCCAATAGATTTCACAACGGAAGCAAAAGAATGAAGTTTCAGCTCCTATCTAATTTTCTCCAAAAAAAAAAATCAATGCAAAATACATGCGTCGACTAAACGAAGAGTGCTAAACTTGGAAAATAATTGTTTAGAAAAGACGGAGGGAAAAAGGAGGAGACTTTTAACTATACTTCACATCACAAAACACAATCAAAACCTATTTATTTATATCCCAGGAAAAAATTACCAATTCAATGCACGAAAATAAGAGCTCATGAATAAAATTTCGCATCAAGAATTGTTAAATGCTAAAATAAACACATAAGTAAAGGGTTAGGGTTTCACCTCGAAAGGCGCGGTGGAGGACGCTGGAGTGGAATGCCGGTGAAGTGAAAATATCGTGTTGAGAGGAAAAAGAAAAAATGGGACGCCCCCTATAGGGTTGATTTGGATTTGGGGTCCTTTTAAAATTGCATTACATGGAGAATGGGCTTCTATGTTTCGAGGCCAACCCAGACCATAGTTAGCTTTATCGAATGGTATGGGCCAGCTCGTAAACGGGTAGTTAGTTTCAGTGAGTCGAAGTCGCAGTCGCAGTCGCGGTTTAGTGAGTTTATTGGGCTCAAATTTTTCTTTTCTTTTTAATTATATCTTAAACTTAATAATATTAGTGATGGTTCTTTCTTTTTATATCTAGGCAAAGACTCAAATGTGACGGTGCCACGAATTTTTTATCGTGTGATAGAACTCAAACCGCCCCAATCTGAATCCTCCCCAATCAAATTGAGTTTATATATAAAATGGAAAAAAATTGTTGATCGGCCTTAAATCATTCCTTCCCCGTTCGATCCCCTTTCTCCCTCCCCGACTGCAATAACTCTAAATCAACCAAAAATCATGCTTCGTCGGAGCCAAATTCTTAATCGACCGTCGTTCAACCATTTATCTATTTTCCAATTTTCTTTATGCATATATCATCGAGAAAAAGTTGTAGACGACGAGATACCATTGTCTGTTGCCTTCTGAAATCGAACTTTTCACTATCACAGCCACCTCGTGACATTCTTGAAGGTGTGTTATAATAACGTACCTATTTGATAAACTTTTAGGACTTTTGAGTTATCAATTTCAATTGTACTTTTGATAGTTGTTATGATAATTTCTGCTTCATTCTGTTTTTCTGGTTCTCTTTTTTTATATATATTTTTTATTCATCGAGTTTAGTATAAGTTTGTGTATGTATTTTTGTGAATTGTTTATGTGATTTGGTACTGTCCAAAGCTAGTCTCCAAGTGTTTGAGATGTTCAAGTTCGTGTCGGAATTCACTCTCATGTTTTTGTTCATGCTAGTGGTCAGTATGGTTATCCTAAACCCTGCATGTGTGTATGTGTGTTAGATGGGACAAAAACAGGTTGTCAAGAAAAGGAAGCATGAGCTTGTGAAAGATCAATCGAAGAAGAATGCAAAAAATAAACTGCAAAAAATTGTGAATGATCAAGAAACTAAACCGGTGAAGGATCAACCGGAGAAGGGTGTGTACTGCAAAAAAAAAAAGTGATTTTTCAAGTAACTACAAAAGAAGCTGAACCTGCAGTCCAAGAAATTGAGCCAGTGAAGAATCAGCGAAAGAAGGGTGCGAAAATGAAACTGAAAGAAAAAAAAGTGACGGTTCAAGAACCTACAAAAAAATCTGAACTTGCAAGCCAAGAAACTCCGGCTGTGGAGGAATTTAAGAAAGTTGTAACAGAAATAGATTATTTCAATAAGTATAAATGTTGCGAAGAAATTGAAGGTAAAAAATAAAATAGAAAAGTATCAAATTGTACGAACGAAGGAGCAAGCTAAACCTGTAGATAAAGAAACTCTAGCTGTAAAGGAAGTTAGGAAACTGTTATAAAAAAAAAATATTTAAGGCGAAAACTAAAGATGATGTGATGTTAGTATTTTTATTTTTTTTTAAATGTTACTTTTTCTTCTAAATCTTGTCACTTTTGACCTTGAACTTGTCACCTTTTGTCCCTACAGACTCTTTATTTTTTTATTGCAGTCTTTTGATGCAAATACTTAATTTGTTTTTCTGCAGAAAGTTTACATCCAAAAGTAGACTTAATGCTCGGTCGATGTAATGTGTGCAATGCAAGCAGAACGGAAAGAAGATGCTATCGTTGAATAAATAATAATAGGTGTTCACTAACATCATTGACGCGTGGGTGTTGGTTCAAAAAAAATATAAAAAATATATTTACCGATCAATTAATAATTCTCTTGATCTAAAGCAACGAACACACCTCGTGGTACCTTCACAAATAGTACGATGCTTCGTTACTTTACGTTTCCTATGGAACAACTCGATCGATCATATCGTGGATACTATTGATCGAATTATACGACACGTGTAAATATGTACATGCGCCGTGATATTTTTCTATTGAGACTTTGGTCAAAATCATCTCACGTGCCTAAAATGACAGGATATGGTTTATTTGTACGCAATTATATTTTTTTCTTTTTTTGATTTTATTAATTCGAAAAATCGAGGGGAGTAATTTCTCCCGGGAAAAACCCGAGGGGGACTATTTCCCTTCGGGTTTTTTCCAAGGGGAACTTAATCCCCTCGGATTTTTTAATTAAAAATTAAAAAAATAGAAAAAACATATTTATCGATCAATTACAAATTCTCGTAGTTCTAAAGCAACGATACACATCTCGTGGTACCTTCACAAATATTACAACGCTTCGTTACTTTACGTATCCGATGGAACAAGTCGATCGATCGTATCATGGATATTGTTGATCGAATTATATGACACGTGTAAATACATACATGCTCGGTGATATTTTTCTAGTGAAAGTGAGGTCAAAATCATCCCACGTACTTAAAATGATAGGATACAGTTTATTTGTGCGCAATTATATTTTTTCTTTTTTTTATTTTATTTAATTCAAAACACCGAGAGGAGTAAACTCACCACGGAAAAACCCGAGGGGAACTATTTCCCCTCAGCTTTTTTCGAGGGGATTTAATCCCCTCTGTTCTTTAATTTAAAAAATTCAAAAAATAGAAAAAACTCATTTTCTGATCAATTACTATTTTTCGTGGCTCCAAAGCAATAAAACACACCTCGTGGTACCTCCACAAATATTATGATGCTTTATTACTTTACGTTTCCAATGGAAAAGGTCAATCAATCGTATCGTAGATACTGTTGATCGAATTACATGAAACATGTAAATACATACATGCTCGATGATATTTTTCTAGTGAAACTCGGGCCAAGATTATCCCACGTACCTAAAATGATAGGATATGGATTATTTGTACTCAGTTATATTTTTTTCTATTTTTTTATTTTTTATTTAAAAATCGAGGGGAGTTTACTCCCCTCGAAAAAAACCCTAGGGGAAGTATTTACCCTCGATTTTTTTCGAGGGGAGTTTAATCCTCTCAGTTTTTTAATAAGAAAAATCAAAAAATAGAAAAAGTGTATTACCAGTCAATTACCATTTCTCGTGGTTCTAAAGCAACAAAACACACCTTGTGGTACCTTCATAAATATTACGACGCTTCGTTACTTTACATTTCTGATGGAACAAGTCGATCAATCATATAGTGGATATTGTTGATCAAATTACACGACACATGTAAATGCGTACATACTTGGTGATATTTTTTTAGTGAAACCCGGGTCAAAATCATCCCACATGCCTAGAATAATAGGATATGGTTTATTTGTACGCAATTATGTTTTTTCTATTTTTTTAAATTTATTTCTAATTCAAAAAACCAAGGGGAACTATTTCCCCTCGATTTTTCCCGAGGGGATTTTAATTCCCTCGATTTTTAATTAAAAAATAAAAAAAATAAAAAATCATATTTACTGATCAATTACTAATTCTCGTAGTTTCTAAAGTAACGAAACACACCTCATGATACTTTCCAAATATAACGACGCGTCATTACTTTACGTTTCCAACGGAACAAGTCGATCGATCGTATCATAGATATTGTTGATCGAATTACACAACACGTGTAAATGCGTACATGCTATGTGATATTTTTCTAGTAAAACCCAGGTCAAAATCATCCCACGTGGTACCTTCACAAATTAAAAAAAAAATAGAAAAAGCATAATTACCGATCAATTACTAATTCTCGTGATTCTAAAGTAACAGAACACACCTCGTGGTACCTTCACAAATATTACGACGCTTCTTTACTTTATGTTTCAGTGGAACAAGTTGATCGATCGTATCGTGGATACTGTTGATCGAATTACACGACATGTGTAAATACACACATACTCGGTAATATTTTCTAGTAAAACTAGGGTCAAAATCATCTCACATGCCTAAAATGATAGGATATGGTTTATTTGTACGCAATACTTATTTTTATTTTTTTTAATTCAAAAAACCGATGGGAGTAAACTACCTTCGGAGTTTATTAATTAAAATAAATTTTAAATAAAAAATATAAAAAGCGTATCTACCGATCAATTACTATTTCTCGGGGTTCTAAAGCAACGAAACACACCTCGTGGTACCTTCAACAATATTACGACGCTTTATTACTTTAAGTATCCAATAGAACAAGTCGAAATTGAATTACATGACAAGTTTAAATACGTACATGCTCGGTGATATTTTCTAGTGAAGCTTGCATCAAAATTATCCCACGTGCCTAAAATGATATGATATGGTTTATTTGTACGCAATTATATTGTTTTCTATTTTTTAATTTATTTGATTCAAAAAACCGAGGGGAGTAAATTCCCCTCAAAAAATCCCGAGGGGAACTATTTTCCCTCTGTTTTTTCAGAGGGGAATTGACTCCCTTCGATTTTTCTAAGGGGTAAATGCACTTGGGACATTTTCCCTCGAAAAGCCTTTGGTATTACCTTCGGTAATAATGGCAGCCAACATTAGCGCTGTATTTCTGAAGAATTTACTGAATGGAGCTTTACCGAAGGTATTAACCCTCGGTAATACCCTTGGTAATTTAAGTCTTCGGTAATGCTCTCAAAACTTCCTAGGGCAATGTTTCCATAGATTTTTTCCTCAGTAAAATACTAGTTTTTTGTAGTGCAAGCACAAGATGTTGATAGTAGTTGCAAAAGGAAATTCTTGGATACAACATACAGTGTAAGTGTTACATATTAGTGATTTAAATACTTTTATGCATTACTAGTTTGTATATTAATAGTTTTAATTTACTTTCTGGTAAAAGTGTTATCTCTCCAAGATCTTGCAAGGGATGGGTAAAGATGATGAGCATGAAACAACTATGGGATTGAGTTGGCATACATTTATTAGTGATGTTGGCAAGGATGTGGAAACCTTTTATATGGTTAGTGATCATTAATAATTATCTTGTCTATTATTTGATGAAGTATTTTTATTAATGAATATATTGTTTTTTAATTGTAAAGTAACAAAATTTTACTACTAATTAGGTTTTTGTGTCAATACACTTGGATAACCATTTCTTTTGTACTGTGATGAACTTTCATGATGTTAAAACTCAATTCTTTGAATAGGATGCATTCTGATGCCAATGAATTTGTTCAAGTTGTCGAAATTGTGGTACACAAGTAATCTATTTTGATATTATTTAAATCTACTTTAGTCATCACTTTTGTACTAAAAAGTGTCATATTTTTCATAAATAAATGACACTTTTACATGTTACACATTATACTGTAATTCAAGCATTTAACCTATTTGTGTCACTTATTCAGTTGTAAATCTTAATGTGCTAAAAATTGTAAATATGTTATATTATTCATTTTATGTTTCTTTAATTTCTCGAAGACTTTTGGTGCGTTGAGTTTTGAGAGACAAGATATATCTCGTAGTGTTTTTAAGTGATCTTAATGTTGTGAGATCGGTTGTTTTGATGAAGATTCTGAACTTTTTCTTGAAGAAGGATGATTTGAAGAAGAAGATCGAAGAAAAGAAAAGGCTTGAGGTTGAGTTCAAGAGGAATAAGAAATCAAAAAAGTAGTGTTAGATTATTGAGGGATTTTTGTTGTGTTTCTGATGTGAAAACATGTTTATTTTAAGATGTGAAAAATGATGTGTTGGATGTTAATGGTGTGGAAAACTGTCACATTTGCACCAAATTGTGTCACTTTTTTTTTTTTTGCCAGAAAAGCGTCACTATACAAATTATAGTAGTCAAGTTACTTTTTCAATTAAATTCATAATATCATAAGTATATCAATTTACCTATAACATGATAAATATTACCAAGACAAACAAAAAATAATAATCAAAAGGTATCAGTGTCACTTTTTAAGATAATAGCAAAAGTAAAGAATTTACAAAATAAAATAAAAATAAAAATCACTACTAAAATAAACGAGCGTTGGGAGTCTTGGAACCAAACTCCTGGGCTTGATTGTCAGCAGGAACATTAGTCTTCTTCTTCTTCTTCTTCTTCTTCTTCTTCTTCTTACTCTTTTCAATATGTCCCTGATTCCTTCTACTTCTTCTTCTTGTAATATAGTGAGTAGGATCTAGATACATATTATATGAACTTGAAACATGAGACCATTCATTTGTTTCTGACAAAATCTTCAAGGCAGAAATAGCAAGAGATCTCTAACGTAACCCTCTTTGATGAATTTTCTTGACACTCCAACACAAGATTATAATATCCTTGTGACATGTCATGACGCCAAGAAATGACATCAGTAAGCTCTCCATTTTCCTCTCCAGTTTCCTAAATCTTGCTTTTTAACCTGTTCCACACATAAGATTGGCAATTTCCATATGTCTCTTCAGTATATATGCTCCTGGGATTTTCATACGATTATGGTTACGAAGGATCCTTCAGCTATGACAACACAAGATGTCGCATTCCTCATAATTCTTGCAAGAGCAGGTGACCAGGTTACTAGTAGCAACAAATATCACATATACTACACCCTCATCACTATTATGAGCATAAAGTTTATAAGTAGCTATTTTCTCATCCTCATAAAATTCTTCACAATTAGTTGACAACATTGCATTATATTTAGTTTCAAACTCTTCGAACACTCTCAACGTGTACACCTTAGAAGAATGCTTCAATATCCCAGTTAATGGTAGGATAGTTGGCGAAATTGATCTTGATGACTGCAACTATTGACTAGGTTCCGTAAAATCCCATAAAAACTAGTCAAACGTGTGGTCTTTTTAAATTTAATACAATTATATTGTTTGTACTCTCACTTCTTTGGGAGGAAAGCATTCCGGCAAATAAGAAGTATCTGTTGAAGGTTGTGCACCATTTTTCCCTTAAATCATACAATCACCGAAATCATGATCGATCATTCATATTTGAAACCATATTAATCCAACAGGACTCAAAATCATGTTCATCAACACATCCTGGTAAGCATCTTTTAAATGACTCTTTAAAGTTATTATTTGATTTTAAGTGTCCACACCTACCTATAACATTTTGGTACAAATGCCATTGGCAAAGTCTGTGCTTTGCCCGAGGAAAAACCTACACGTGAGGAAAAAAATATAATAATTACTTACACATAATTAATTATTGAAATTGTCACTTTTCCTATAGTTACAATCACTTTCATCTATAAATATATCACTCTTTTTCTTAAAAGTGAGTATTCTCACACGAAGTGCATAATATAATTCAAGATGCAAAGTTAAATACTGTAAGCAAAAGTGACATCTTTGTAGGCAAAAATGATACTTTTGGAGCTAAAAGTGATTGAAATAAGTGGAAAAGTGACAATTTTATAAACAAAAGTAGAGTTTCTAAATGATCATTATCAGTGAATATGACAAGATTAGAATGCATACATTAGCAATTGCTTGATCTCGATCAGTGAAAAAATTAACAGGACATTTCCCTCCCGTGGATTTCTTAAAAACCTCAAAAAGCCACTCAAATGATTATGTTTTCTCATTTGACAAGAATGCACATCCCGACATAAAATATTCTTCGATGATGGTTGATGCCAACTATTAGAGTATAAATCAGATTGTATCTATTCGTCCGATAGATCGTGTTAAATAATATAGTATCTCCAAATATCATAGTCTTCTTTCATCACTGTGTCCCTCCAAAACACATTAGTCAATTTGACCATCTCATCCAACTTAACTCTGGAAAAAAAAACTCTTCCTCGTCAAATTGTTGTTGTTATTGTAGCATCTCAACAAGTGTTTATGCAACCCCACCTTCTATTTCTTTTATTTTTCAAGTTGTTAACATAATTCAAATGGTCTTTCATCATTTGATCAATGGTGTGGTCTCCACTGCTTCATGCGCCATATATTGATAAGAATCGGTTGGTCTTCCGGAAGAGACCATATTTTGTATGACTTTACCTTTTCAATTGTAATTTTCCTCTTAGAACGATGAAGGTGACCCCACTCTATTATCGTAAACAGATGATTATGTAATTGTTATTATGTTCATTAACTACATACCACCCATCATCATTTAACTTCACCCTCATTGAAGCACTACACCTGTACGCGTGACATGACATTTCTTCTGTGATGTACCTGATTTCCTAAATCCTTCACAAGAAAACACAAAGTAATGCTCGATCACAAGTCCATCGTTAGTTTTTCTAAAAGTTGATTTACGAACACTGAACCCAAGCACCCGAACATATTTTTTATACAACTCATGCATATCATTAATGGTTTTTATTTTCAAATCCAAGAGATAACCAGGCACATATACACAAATCACAGTAAATAAATTGACAAGTATTATAATTTTAAAAGTGACCGTTTTATATTTAAAAGTGACATTATTTTGCATAGAAATTGACACTTTTCAACCAATGAAATTTAGAATTAATCAGTGAGAATTAATTTACAATAGGTTTTATCTATAATAAGTGACAGGTTCATAAAGAAAAGTAATAACGTTTTGCATAGAAAGTGACACTTTTCAACCCAAAAATTTCACAAGTCCACATTGACACTTTATCTATTGCAATAGAGTTGATCTATAATAAGTGACACTTTTATAAGGAAAAGTGAAAGTGTTTTTCATAGAAAGTGACACTTTCAACCAACAAATTACTGCACAAAATCATCCCCCACAAAATAACATACAATTTCGAAAATGACAAAAAATAATGTAGAGAATTACCTTCTTCATTTATATCCAGTTGAACAAACAATAATTTCTGAATTCAAACTTTCATGCTCCATTACAGGTGCAAAATCCATGTCAATCAATTATAGATCCATGGTGGAGTCTCGGCGGAGGCATATAGAAAGAAGGATTTGAACTAAAACTAACAAAATTGTGACCCGAACTAAGAAAAATGAGGATGAAACTGACTGCATTAAACTCACATTAATTAGAGTTGGTACATGGCCGAGGCGCACCCGAGGCACGATAAAGGCGCAAGAGTTGTCATTGATTTTTTTTCCTTATAGGTCTGGTGGTGGGTAGGGGAGAGAAAAACAACCAGAAGAAATGATAAACACTACATCCATGGCGTATGTGCAAATGTGGCACGGCGGGTAGAGGCACAAGCAGTTGAATATTTCTTCTTCTAGGGCATGGAGGGGAAAGAGAATTTTTGTAGAAGGGGAGGAGGAGAATGTTGGAATTTGTAGAGATGAACACCATGCTCGTGCAACGAAAGTTAAAATTTTTATTAGATCCAACAGATCTATACTGTGAACAAATATATTTATGCGACAAATAAATGAGATAAAGCATGAAAATCTTACAGTAAATCTGATCCGAGTTCAATACTAAGGTATTGACGCAATTAATTCTCTGACTCCAAGATCCAACTTCAGTGTATTGCTATCGTGAACAAAGCTAGTAAATCTCACAAAAGTTCAAGAACTCCCCAATCTCAAAATTAGGATTTGTTATGATGTTTTCTAAAAACTCTCTGTGTAACTCTCTTTTTTCAACTTATGAATTTATGTTATATTTATACTAGGTACACAAGAGAACCCTAATCCTATAAAGGATTGGACTGTCCAAGACATGGGTCCAAAACATTTTTAGCCCAAGTACCTTTATTAATATAACATAGATAATTAAATTCAAATCCAATTTAATTTAATTAAGTAATTTCTATCAATAGAAATTAACATCATAATTATTAACAATTAAATACTCTAATTCCAAATTGAATATTTATTACTTTCTTGATACACTCTTAAGTCGGAAAAGTAATCGCATATAGTGTGACCCTATAGGCCTTTATATATAACATAAATCTAATGATGATCCAAACAAAACTCATAGATGGCTTAGTTGGACGAACTCAATATATAAAGAACATTCACTTGAACTCAGCGAATTATAACCTTTAAACAAAGCTTTGGTAGAATCTCTTTCATTCCGAATCACTCGATTAAACTTAAGATTTATCCAAGTGTCTATCTCAATGGCTTAATCAATTTATCTCATATTTATTAGTCGACAAATAGACCATACTCAGTTACTATATTGAATATGTCTCTTGCATTGGCCAATGACTTAAGTCGACCTAATATAGAGATTATGAGTGATCACTCTCGAAATTCCAATCGAGGAATGAATTCTTTCTTAGATCAACTACCACCTTCATTTATACCATGATATACCTAACACAAGCCATATCTACCCCTAAAAGGAGTGCAAGTATTGGTCATGGTCAAAGTACACCACTCAATAAACAAGGTGCGTATTGACCTCAAGTTAAAGGATTATCACACGCTTTATACACTGATAATTTTATAGACATACAATAAATAACTTATCATTAGGGTTTACCAATACTCTCTAAAGTATCCATGTGTCCATCACGAATGACCATTATTTCCAGTCGTGAGACTAACTGCATTCTCTAAGAATGTGATGCAGACCACATGCCGACATATATTATATTATCAATATCTCAATCTTGATAATCATTAGTTGGGGCTATTTTAAAAGTAATGTTCTATCACTGACATCTCACCATATTAATGATAACATTAACTCTACGGGAACATTTATATGAATAATTGCAAATAATCAAAATAATAGTTCAATAAATGCATTGCCATATATATAATACTTGTGATCAAGTATAATGTCTTTAAATCTGATTGTCTACATGACATTTATACTTTCAGAGAAAGTGATGAAAATCAGGTTTTTAGACCATTATATAAGCAACCCGAATTGTCTGTGTAGATCCAAGATCTGGTGCGAGTATGAACTCAATCACATAATAAAAAATTTATGTGGCCGTCATACAAGAGACTGTCTCATATCTCTCTCACACTGCAATCCTTTTAAAATTCATATTTTTCACTTTACAAATAAAATAATTCAAATGATTAGATTTTTTGATGAAAATATATTATAACCACTTCAACTAACTAATGAATATGAAATCATTCCCATTACAAATTTAGAATATCTATTAACAAATATTAGAAAAGGAATAACTGTGCAATACATTGTTTTATGTCCGACACGACACGATAGTAGAGTTGTGTCACGTAGTAGAGTTGTTTGCACGTGACTCGGCCTTGGTCCAACTAACCTGATCATTAATCTTGTTGGGTCAGCATACTTGACCCATAAATTTGAATATTTATTTATTTGTTTTTTTTATATAAAAATGTGTAGTATTTTTTTTTTTTGGCAAAATAATATATATATCTTAAAAATAACAAAAAAATGATTTCCAAGAAATACTTTTATATATTATTTATTTATGCCTGATGATGCCAACGAATATTTTAAAACCATAAAGTGTGAAATTTACATATCAATAGTTAATTACTCGTAGTTTTGCATTTATTTGTGAAAATCTAGAAATATATACATAATTTTTAATTTTTAATTTATTAATTTGGTTCAACAATTGACTCGAAGACTCAGAGGTTGATCCTGTGAATTGGTCAACTGAAGACTAGACCTCCAATAATGTAATGACAATATTAATTTGTATATAAGTTTATAATAATATCATGTATCGTTCTTTTGTAAATTAAAACTTATGCAACATTTTGATAAGATGGCACGTGCAAAACTTTGGGCTTGTTTGGTTTAGCTGATCATAAGAGCTAGCTGATGACTAGTTACTAATGATGATAACTTTGTAAAGTATCTGATTGGAGATTAATTTACAAATATAAACATGATTGAAATATAAAATAATATAAATGAAAAATAAATAATATATAAATAATAAAAAATAAATTTATATAATAAATAAAGTCTTCAAAATAATAAAAATAAAATTTAAGAGAAATATATACACAATGATAACAAAATAATTATATTAATAAATAAAAATATCCTTATGTATAAAAATAATATTTTGTAAAAATATAAAATACTAGTTTGATTACCCGCGTTTTACGCGGGCATATCAGAAAATGGCATAAAAATATAAAATTTATTAAAAAAAACTATTAAGTTCAAAAGGTAAATTATTCATACAACAGAAAAAAAATTATTTGATATATATATATATATATATATATATATATATATATATATATATATATATATATATATATCTTTAAGGAACACAATTGACTCCTAAAATAAAAAAACAACCATGCATACTAATAATATACACACTATGAAAATTGAACTTGTGAATTATAAAAGAATTATTTCAATACTTTTCGCCCCTTTACTATCGATCGTACATTGCAACATAATAAAATAAAATAAAATAAAAATATTTTGCACATTCCACCTAAAATACTCACATATGATAAAGACTTCAAATATATGATTTTAAAAATCACACCACTGGCATATCAATTTAGTCAATTTATTATGTTATACTGTTCACCATATAATTATATTAGATCATTCAAGCTATTTAAAATGGTCTGACAGCCTCTTCATTATCTTCTTCACTCTCCCATCATCTTCATTATTGTTATCAATCTTTCTATCTTCTCAAGAACCTATTCAGCACAAACAGATCAACTAAATCTTGGTTGAAAGTAAATTAATAATTACAGAAACCACATCCATGTAAACTAATTAGAGATAAATATTTTAACTCATTTTGTGAAGCAGATATATACTGACAAAAATTAAATAGATAAAAATATATATTTATTTATTAGATACAAATGTAATATAGATTCAATGAACATTGTATCATACATAAATATTAAATATTAGATATTATAAATATTCATTTAACTATGATAACTTTTTCTACCTATATGTAGTGTTGTCATCCTTGATAATATTATTAAATATGTAAGAGATAATTACTTTAATTTTTATTTACAGGCATAAGATTTTGAATTACTATATTAGAAAATTCAATATACGTCGTGAAATTTATTATTTTGTTTGTGCAAAACACGGGGTATATATAATACTTTTAAAATTAAAAATCACAATATTTTAAAATTTATCAAATTGACAAAATTTAATAACAAATAATTATGAATTACACACCACCATCTTCATGAGAGTTAATACATAAGAGATTATCGTTGAATGTAACATATTTTTCATAATAAAATTCTCAAAAATAATAATTTTCAAAATAAGCAATACATGATAGATATGCTTAAATATCAGATTGTTGGACATAACAAAATTTTTAATCGAAATTTCTCTATTGCTAATATTTTAATACAATTGTTTATTTATTTCTATTGGAAGTGATTTATTAATACCGGTATAATTTGATAATTTATTTATTTCCCTGGAAAAATTATAGACTAATGTTTTAAATAATAAAATTAAAAAAATTAATAGTAATTTCTATCGCATATATGCCTTTTGTTTACAAACAAATCTTAAACCAAATGTAAAAATAACTTTTTAAGATTTACTCGAAGTGATTTGAGTAATGTTTGAAATCAAAATGATTGATGTGGCATTTGTTATTTCATTACTCACTATTTAGAGTTGAGGCTTGGACTTAAAATATTAGAACATTAAAAAATAATTAATATTAAAATCTTATTTATATTGAGGCTTAGGAGGGATCTCACGATCAAGAAAGAAAAGAAATTTATCTATTAAAATTAGAAAATAAATAATTAATCCAATTTCAATATTAAAAGATAAACAACAAATAAATTAGATCGCAAAACTTGTTAGATAATAGTATGAAATATTAAATAAACCAAAAATATCATTAAAAAAAATTAATGTTATTTTCGAATCACATACACATTTTTAAGAAGATTCCCACATTTCAATTAACAAGTTAGATTACAAATGAAGAGTTAATTCTTTTTCTTCAAAAACATATATTTTAATGGATGAATTATTAATCATCCAATTAAATAAGTCACAACTAAAAAATAGTTTCATGGTTTACATAATACATCATATTTACATAGTTATCTCATCTCATTGTAAAGTTGTAATTAAATTAGACCATGTCACTTGAAAGAAAAACATCGTATAAGCTGAAAAAATAGCAAATTTGAACAAGCAAATTTCATTTTAATTACAAAAATTATAACAACAGTGGTGTTACCTCTGTAAAATATTGACACCGAAAAGATATCAATTTCAACAAAGAACTCACTCAAAATCATCAATAAAAAATTAATTTCATAATATCACTAATATTCAATTTCTCTCGAATTTTAAATCATATATAATAGGCAAATGATTAACACAATTCCTAATAAAATCATATCAATATAAAATTAATTTCATAATATCACTAATATTCAATTTCTCTCAAACCTTAAACAATAGGCCGCAAATATAATACATTTCCTAATAAAATCATATATGATAGATTGTAATTTCTCTCAAATCTTAAATCCTATATAATAGTCCGCAAATATAACACATATTTCCTAATCAAATCATATATATATATATATATATATATATAATATGCCGCAAATATAAAATATTTCCTAATCAAATCATATATATCTTATATAATAGGCCGCAAATATAACACATTTCCTAATCAAATCATATATAATAGATTGCAAATAGATTAACACACACACACACACATATATATATAAAGAAGCACTATATATTAGGCCATAGATTCAATTGATAACGAAGATATGGATACGTATAATTTGGAGAAGAACTGATCTACATTGGTATATTCTTTTTGATATTCTTAAAATCTATTTTATAGGTATATTGTGACTAATATTGAGTATATATTGATTTGCATCTTTTTGTACATATTTTCATTACCGTTTTTGTTTCACGTTGCGTGTTTTTTGCTTGCTTTTTGTTGATTTAGGAGTCGGGTTGGCCATTGTTTCGTATTTCTAGTTTTTCTTAGTTTTTGCACGTTTTAGTAATTGATTTTCGTAGTTTTTCACCTTTCCATTTTTCTTGGCCGTAGGACGTCCAAGCGGGGCCCACGCTCATTTGGGATCGTTGATACTCGACTCGGGAATGGACGGACAAAGCAAGGAAGCGCAATGAACGAGGTTCGATAAACCGGCGGATGCGAAAAGAACGAGAAATCGAGCCGGGCGCTGGAATCCAGTCGACCGACTGGATGTTCAGTCGATCGACTGCATATATGGTCGATCGACTGAACCCCCAAAATCGACTGAATTCCAGCGACTTTTTGCATTTTGGACATTGCAGTCGATCGACTGTCTACTTGGTCGATCGACTGGGTCCTCCGAAGATCGACCGAATTCCAGGGCTCCAGGCCGTTTTGACATCGCAGTCGATCGACTGCCGATATAATCGATCGACTGCCAGTCGATCGACTGCTTTTTCAGTCGATCGACTGAAAAGCAGAAATTTTGAAGATTTAATCACTCAGACGTCATTTCAATGGACCAACTTGTCCTGAAGGCTTTCTTCCCCAAGAAAGTTTCTCCAAATCCAGAAATCTTTCCTTTTCATCTTTTTGCTTAGTTTTAATTTCCAATAAATCCTAATAATTAGAGATAGATTAGTTAAGTTTAGATCTTAGCTAGTTAGTGATCAAGCTTTGTTTTAGCTATCTTTTGTGAAGAACCAATCAGCTTTCAAGCTTTCCTCCTTCAAGCTTTTGTAATCACACACATTTGGTAATATCTTTCTATAATCTAGTTTCATTTTCATGTTATTCATTTTTAATATTGTGTTGTATTTTGGATCATAATTTAGTGGCTCTTTTGCTTATCAAACTTTCAATTTCATTTTCTAGCTTTCTAGCTTTTGAACTTATGCTTTTAAGTTGATAAGTTGTTTAGATCAATCTTTAAGTTTGTAAAAGTTTTATAAAATCTTCTTTTGCTTTAAAAACCTTTAATTAAATGCTAAGTTAGTTTTGTTGACTTATTCAAATAAGTTGACTTTAATTTTTCCTCCATTTTCCTAATTTCAAATAATTAAGTTTTTATAGTTAGTTAGTTTAAATTGATCGTTTTTATCTTAAGTTTAATTTCCTTTAAGAGCTTTTTATGTTTTTAAATCTTAAGTTTCAATTTAAATCTTAGTTATAAAAATCGAACAATGACTATCGCTTTCCTAGGTTAAATTAGTTAATCAAAACCGATGATAAGAACAACTGAGAAACCGAAAGCCGATCACATCCATCCTCGAGAGACACGACTCGGGACAACTTGCCGCATCTACAATCGACTCCGTACTATTGCGGAGACGATTCTTAGAGCGCTAAGAAATCATCGATCAAATTTTGGCGCCGTTGCCGGGGATGGATTAAAGCCAATGGCGTTCTTATTTATTCTTATTGTCATCGTAAATAGTAGTTAGTTAATTATTTTACATTCGATACGCGTAATCTTTTTGTCTCTTGTTGTGTGCGCAGGGTGGGTCCCACATCCCGTTCTCTCCGCTAGTATCACCAATAATCGAGAAGCGAACGATGGAAACCCTGCTCGAAAGCCCGGTTCTGCCCACCCACACTCTGAACGATCGAAAGATGCCTCCGCCGCTTGATTGATTCGGCCGAGGATGGCAAACTACCGAGTTAGTTTGCCATACGACAACCCTTACATCCAAATTTCCGAATATCCAAATCCATATATCGCTCRSAAATATGACGACCCGTATGCTTCGATCGGTAAAGAGTGGATCTACTCTTCCGATCATTATGAGCCAAACCCTCCACATCAACCTCCATTCTCATACCCCCACAACCCGAGCATAGATCAGTATGCACCGACTCGTGCTCTTTTTAATCCAGGTTTTGACGATCTATATGTTCCCCTCGCCCTTCCTTCTTCTTATGATTCGTACGCTCCATCGATTTATGATTCCAATTCTTCGAGCTACGATTCTTACGGCCTACCCACCTCGAGCTCGTATACTCCGAGCGATGACCCTTATACCTCACTCTTTCAAGACTCGTCTACGTCCCCACTCCCGGACGTGGAGTCTCTCTTAGCCGAGCTCGTTGGAAGCCTCGATCGCATTGAGACCCACTGATTCAAGCTTTTTGGTTGCCTACTTATGAAAATGTGTCAAAAATTAAAAAGCTTGCCCGCAAGAGAACGGGGTCCGCGCGTAGGTTGGCAAATTGACTCGAGTCGTCTCTCGAGGAACATACAATCGGAATCTTTAAATAGTTTTGTTCAATTTCAAATAACACTCACAAATAAGGGGGGGGGGGGGGGGGGGGGGGGTTTGATGAGATTTATTAACTACGAATTTAAAGAACTAAACTAGATTAATTAACTAAGCTAAAATAAATTATCTAATTAATAAAATAAACTTAAGCAATCAATAACTAATTCAATGACTAAGAAGTAATTCAGAAACATCAATTTAAACTAAACATTCAAGTGAAAAACTGCTAACTGTTGCAACCTTTAGCGCTAACTGTTGCTGCCTGCAACCGTTAACACTAACGGTTACTGCTAACTGTTGGTCCAACCGTTAACAGTAACAGTTAACAGCAACAGTTAACACTAACTGTTGGTAAAAACTCAACGTAAACTGCATACGTAAACTAATCTCCAACCAACAGATAAACCTAACTAATTATAAACTTAATTTAAACCTCTGAAACTGGAAATCTAACTAATAAATTAAACTAACAGATTGCATGAAAATCGAATTCTAAATAACTAAACTAACCGCTAAAGGTTGCTGTTAAAGGTTGGAGTAACCTTTAGCTGTAACCTTTAACAATTCTGAACTAACAAACTATGAACCTGCATGCATAAACTAAACTCAAACCAACAGAATAGCACACATCCAATATAAAACATGAATTACAGAATATAAACTAAGATCGATCAACCAAATAGTTCAACAAATCCAAACGAAGCAACAATACGAACATAAACGAAGCAATATTCTAACGTTGAAAACTAATGATGAAAAACTAAGAAAATTGAATAAACGTTCAAAGTACTCGTTTAAGCTACTGGAAATCGTAAGATCTTCGGCTATTCCGAAGAGAGGACGCAGCGAATAGGACTCCAATGGATGAATCGACGTTGAATGGCTCGAGAACTCGTAGTCGTCGACTCCTCGTCGTTCCTTGATCGTCGCGTGTTGTAGTTGTTGTCCGTCTTGAAACCCTCGGATTATCCTCTGAAGTTAGGGTTAGAAGGCGTACATGCAGACCTCGCTACCCGAAACTCGGATTAAAAGAGGTATTTATAGGGTTTTCTGTGATCTGGGCCGAAAAGCCTGTCTGCTGCATTCTGGGCCCCGTTAACGGTTGGTTGCTAACGGTTAGAGCAACCGTTAGTAGCAACCGTTAGCCTCTTTTCTGTCTTTCGGGCCTGCTACTAATGGTTAAGACTAATGGTTGGTATTAACGGTTGGTACAACCGTTAGGGGTAACCATTAACTCCACGATTTGCTACTTTTCACCGGAAAGCTCGATCTTCACCTCTCGATCATTGTACTTATCCCTAACGCGCTGAACACTCCCGGGTACTTAGCTGTAAAGTGAAAAATATCCAATAATCACTTATTTTGCATCAATTAGATCAAAACACGGTAAAATAAGTCGYAAATCTAAATGTACGAAATTAAGCTCGAACGGTCCAACTTATACCAAAAACACCGATAAAAAGATACTAAAATGCTACTAAAAATAACCACAAAAGCATGTTAATCAACTACCCCACGCTTATTTGTTTGTTCGTCCTCGAACAGACGTTAGACTCAAAGTGTAACTAAAAAAAAGAATTTAAGTTCGAGTAATGAGTCGTGCGTTGCTACATAGATAATTTTGAAAATATAGGCACTAGTCCCGCAACGTCAAACACTCCTTATAACATTATCGCTTCAAAAATAATTTCATGCATCCTCTCAAAGGGAAATATATAGGGGTGATCACTCAAAGCACTCAGGCAATTGCTGCATAGGACGTGTATARGCTCAAATCATACAAATACATGCACAGTAAATAAGCACGGAAAATCAATCTCTTTTCAATCGCAAATTAAGTGCGCTGTCAAAACTAAGAATCGGGAAAGGTCTTTTCGGGTTGTAATGTAAGGTTCTTTGGACGGGTATGGAATATGTAAGTCGTGTGGCTAAATTACTCACTCAACCTAATTTAATCACGACACAAGTTGCTTCACCTCGTTCAAAAGAAAAACCTCACTAATCACTCATAACGTAGCCTTAAAATTTAGGCTATTTCCTAACTCGTAAACCGTAAAACCGGCTCGTCGCTCAAACCACTTAAACAATTGAAGCTTATAACACGCTTCTTACACAACTCTCGCCTTCTAAATAATAGGCTTCATAAGACAAAAATAAAACACAAGCCTTAATTAGCGCGTAGGCAATGAATAACACAAATTCAACTAGACTCACCATCCTTCTTTTTCTCTTTTTTTTTTTTATATATTTTTTATTTTTTTTATTTTTTTATTTTTTAGATGGTGATCCTTACTTACAAAATAATAAATTCCTAATAAAATTCCAAAACTCTAATAACCAGTAAAATTAATGAACTCCTACCCCATGCTTTTAATGGGTTGTAGGAGTCGACTCAAAAACACTCATGGCTATAGGCATGGATAATTTGGCTATGATTGGCTCATTCGGAATTTTTAGTGGCTAAAATATATGGATATGGCCGGAAATAGGGTTTTTTCTGTGCCTTAACCTCATTTTCAAAGTCAACTACACACAGCGATTTCAAAGAGATATCAAAACTAAAACTTATTCAAATACATGCATTGATGATAAACACTCAGGCTACTCACTGGCTTTTTGCATGYAAAATTGTTTGAATTGACGCTGTTTTTAAGATTTGTGAAATCAATTGCGTCCAAGTACCATTTTACAATATATAAATATAGTTTTGAAAAATTTATGCACTTATGCACGCTCAAAGACAAAAACGTCAAATCAGACATAGTTAACTTTGACAGGCAAGCCATACAAATAAAATTCAGCGCGGAAGTAATTAATTAATCACAAATAATCACGTTCAAATAATTTCAAGTGACAAATTACGCATTCAAACATGTAATAGTAATAAGAATATTAAATCATTCGACCCCACCCCCTCCCTAGAAAAAGGTGGCAAACTCCCGGTTGCCATAAGCAGAAATAAAGTAAGGAGAGGTAGAGAAAACGTCCCTGAATAAGTAATTGGGTCGAGTCYCGTCACATTGAATTCGTACATCACCTTGCCGTGTTAGATCGTCGTGATATTTGAACAAAACAAAAGAAAACAAATCGAACAAAGAGACAAAATAAAATAACAAAAGAGTCAAACATAATTCAAAATTAAGCAAAAACATAAAATAGGAAACACAGCCGCAAATCAAACATCTGGAGGCAAATGGTCATGTGGTCCCTGAAAAGGCATAAAATCCATTGGATCGGCCGGTGGTGCTGGCGCCTGCCCGTTCTGCCCATCTAATCGAAACTGCGCAAACTCGGCTGTCAGCGAAGTCAGCATGCTCCCGTGAGCTTCGACGCTCGTGTGCAACTGACCCATCCTCTCATGAACCTCTCGAGCCTGCTCCAAACCCAATCGCGCGTCTGCCCTACCGGACTCAATATCATACTCCATGCTCGTGAGTCTATCGTAAACATTATCCCTAAACTCCCGAAACTCACTCAAAAAGGCAATGAAGTAAGGCGGCACCGCAGCATGCGCTCTGCTAGCATCCCCGTAAAATCGCTCAGGAGGGGGCTCGGTCATCTGCTCTACAACTTGAGTCACCTCGTGACTCCGGCTTCTCCCCCCATCCTGGCTCGCTACAATCTCAGTCTCCGCAGTCGCCCCATCATCAGTCTCCTCGTCGTCAATGAGGGCACTCACTCGCTGCCGTATTCCCTTCCGCTGCCCTAGTGGTCGATACACTCGCCATGCCAACTCGAGAGGTTGCGGATCGTGCTTAACATCGTCGTGGCTTGGTTCAGCCCTGCAGAACTCAGCGAGCTTTGAGATAAATAAACCATGGATCATAGGGGCCGCCCGCTCACCTCCCATCTTCCGGACATTCCTTATACTCCGAATCATCAAAGGAAGAACCTGTACAGTTAAACCCTGAATCATGCACCAGAGAGCATACAACTCGTCCTTGTTGATCAACGTCGGCTCCTCCTTTCCAATAACGCACCGAGTCAGGAAACGATAAGCCGCATAAAGAGCGTTGTCCGTAACCATCGAAAGGGGGTATTGAGATCTCCCCGCGTAAACCTCCCCAGTAATCTCCTCCCAAAATGCAACTTCGTCGTAGCGGTGATCTCGCCCACGGAGTGTCGTGAGACCATTAAAATCGAGGTAACCCTCAATCTCTCCCCCATCAATAGAATACTCCACCCCATGAAAACGAAAGAATAAAGTCTGATTGGTCGAGATATCGAAAGTGGTGTAAAATTCAAGCATCAACCGTTCGTAGGCCGGGGATCTGAAACGTGCCCAATGGATGCACTCTAGGTTCTTAATGTAGCCTACGAATCTCTCGGCGAAACGATTCCCTTCAACCGCCTGATCTATCCAATAATCTATGTCTATATAAACTGGACTAATGATCAATCGACCTAGCAAAGAATGGTAAAGGTCGGCTTCGTCTTCATAAACCAGAAAAGGGGCTCCAATTTCGTGGGCTAAGTTACGACGTGGAGGTGATTCCATTTTAAATCAAAACAAGTGATAACCGGAAAAGGGGCTCCAATAAAACAGTGATCGTTGCTGCAGAAATCTAAAGGGAGGCCTTAACGGTTAGGGCAACCTTTAACCCTAACGGTTACAGCTAACGGTTGGTGCAACCTTTAACCTTAACGGTTGCTGCAACCGTTATTACAACCGTTAGCGTTTCGTCGAACACCTGGTGCGCACATTAAAAACGAACAATGCCCAGCCCAGAAAATCAAACTCAGAACAACCCAACAAATCATCCTGCAATCCAATCGTACCAGCAACCAAGAAGTGAAAAAGGTAAGCCGCACTTACCCCTGAAGAAACGAGGTCGAAATCGACTATGGGTGCTCTCGCCAATGGAATCCGCCGCCGACAGAAATCGCCTTCTCCTGGTTGTTGAAATATCTGGGTGCGCGATTTGGGTTAATCGGTTGGGTGTGATAGAAAATCGCTAAAGGTTGCTGTGGTGTCTCTAACGATTGGAGGAAACGAAAATAAGGAAGTAAAAACCTAAGGGTTGGATAAATACAACGAGTTCGGGCCGGGCTGTAAAAGTATTAACGGTTGCACCTAACGGTTAGTGCAACCGTTAGCTACCAACCGCTAGCTGGGCAGTTCAGTCGCCAAAATAAAGTTGTGCGGAAAAAAAAAATAAAACAGTTCAACATACGCATAGCAGAAAATAAGTAAATATATTGTTAATAATTCGCGAGCCGTGGACAACGAAATTTAAAAAAAAAACGAAAACACAAACGAGAATTAAAATAGAAAGCTAAAAACAAAGTAGGATTAAAAATCCTAATGACTCGACTAGAATTGAAATTGCAACTACGGCTCGCTAGATTTAGGCAAGTTCTAAGGTTCAAGTGCCAGATCCATAAATCCGCTCCTCGAGTTCCGCAATCTTGTCGGAGGCACTCTTCAGCTCTTGCTTCCAAATTTCTTGCTTCAGGATGAGGTTGCCACTTATCTCTCGAAGTCGACGAACCTCCTCTTCCTCATTCAACAAGCGCCGCCGGAGGTTTTGCACCTCACGCATGAGCTCTATCCCTTCACGGAAGAAAAACGAGCAGTACTCTTGTTCTTTGGCTAATTTCTCCTTCGTTTCCTCGAGTTCTCTCTCCAAACCGTCAATATCGCCTTGCAAAGAAGCAATAGTTGTGAGAGAGTGTCGCAAGTCGGTGAACAAGGACTCCGCCTCTTCGCGAGCTTTGAATAGCGCTGTTCGAAGGCTTCGCACGATGGCTGCACGTAGACGGTGAGCCATGGTTGAAGGAAGGGTGTTTACTAGGGTAAAGGGTTTTGAAAGGTGCTTCAAGGAGTTGTGAAGTATTGGTCTTAGGAGAACTTATATTTATAGGTGTTTTTGGCTTAAGATTAAAGAATCCTGATTCCTCTTGTAATTAATGATTTAAGGTAGCTTAAATAAACTTACCCTTTTAGAAATTAAGAGAAGGAAACCGAATATACTCAAAAATACGCCCAGAAATACGCCAATCAGAACTTACCTTATAATGATTTCCGAAATTTCACGCTGAAACATTCCTTTTCTGCAGATTCTGGGCTGTTAACGGTTGGTCCTTACGGTTGGTGCAACCGTTAGCACTAACGGTTGGTACAACCGTTATTACTAAAGGTTGGTGCAACCATTAGCAGCAACCGTTAGCCGTACGTTGTTGGTAAAAATTTAGAATTTCGAAATTTTCTGCACAATCTAACGGCGGATTAGCGCATATTTGCAATTTTCAAAATTTACGACCAACCAAAACAGAAAGAAAAACAACGGTAAGATAACACAAAACAACGGTAAAATAACACAAAACAACGGTAAAATAACACAAAATAACGGTAAAATAACACCAACAGTGCGTAATAATTGTCGTGATACGATAAATTAAAAAAAAGTAGCTTCGTGCAGGAAAAATAACATATTCGCAATAATTAAAAATTTAAGCTTAGCTGCATACGATCATGAATAAAAACTTGCGATTAATTAAAACTCGAACAAAATGACCCCCACCCTTTCAAAACAGAAATTAACTAAAATTAGCTAATCATCTCGCGATTTCTTGGAATTATTTGAACTCGAGCTTTCGGAGGATCCCTCGGGTTCGTTTGGTGGCATATGCTCCGGGAATACAGGTAGACCAGCTCTGTAAATAATTTTTTTAAGCCTCTCAATCTCCTGTAAAATGTTATGAGCTCTTAGCTGTTCAGCTTTCCAAAAGTCTTCGCATCTATTGGCCTCCCAGTGAGATCTCAATTTTTCAAATTTGAGATCACGATTTTCCATCTTCAACTTCTTCAATTCTTCCCTTGCTTCCTCCAAACTCTTCATCATCTTATCATACTCGTCACGTTCGACAAATGCCTCCCATGGTGTAGGCGAGAAAAAGAAAAAGAGAGCTTGGAAGGAAAATTGTATATGGTTGAAGCTAAGAAGTGAGTGAAGTATGGGTTTCAAAGGGGTGTCAAATATATAGAGGCATAGTAGTCCTAATAGTAGGAATCCTAAAAACTCAGGACTAATATAAAAAAGGTAAGAATTAAGACTCTTCCTTAATTAACTCAAGATTCCCTTATAAGAATTAAATCTAGACTCCTATGGTTTAATTTCGCCCAAAACCTCATTAAAAAGGAAGTTACGTACCTGAAAAAAAATTACCAAATAAAATCAGCTACAAATTACGCGTCTGGGTTGCTAACGGTTGCACCTAACGGTTAAGATAACCGTTAGCACTAACCGTTAGCACTAACCGTTAGTGATCTGAATTTCTATTCTAGCGGTGAATTGTGCAGCAACCATTAGGGCTAACGGTTAGGGTAACCGTTAGTGGCAACCGTTAGGTTCACAGATTCATCTGAAATTGAGAATCCTGCACACTAACACCCGATTAAACGCACACGACAACATTCATAACAAAAACATAAAGAAAATAAAATAAAATAAAATAAAATCATCTAAAAATAACAATTAAAAATTAACTAATGCTTGGGTTGCCTCCCAAGAAGCGCAACTTTTTACGTCGCTTGCTTGACGCAGTTTCAGATTTTAATTCTCAGTAGATGGTGGATCATGGAGTTCCACCACTTCACGATCCTTATTCAGCATCATCCCTTCGCGGTAAAGCTTTACACGATGGCCATTAACTTTGAAAGTTGTGTCGTTCTTGTCATTGTAAAGAGTGACGGCTCCAAATTCGTTTATTTCCTTGATCATGAATGTCCCGCTCCATCTTGACTTCAACTTTCCTAGAAACAGTTTTAATCGTGAGTTATAAAGTAAGGCTAACTTACCCACTTCCAAGTTTTTATCGACGATGTGGCGATCGTGACGCTTTTTCATGGCAAGTTTCTGTTTCCAAGAACAGTCATACGCCTCATTTCGCATTTCTTCAAGATGAGTAAGTTCCAGTTTCCGATACTCCCCAGCTCCCTTATGGTCCATATTGAGCTTTCGAATCGCCCAACTTGCTCTATGTTCCATTTCCACCGGCAAATGACATGCTTTCCCATAAACGAGTTGAAAAGGGGTCAAATCGAGCACTGTTTTGTAAGCAGTTCTGTATGCCCATAGCGCATCCACCACTTTCGTGGCCCAATCCTTTCTATTCGGGCTAACTGTCTTCTCGAGAATGCTCTTCAATTGGCGGTTTCTAGTTTCAACTTGACCAGAAGTTTGAGGATGGTAGGGGGTAGCTATCTTGTGTCGTACGCCGCATTTGTTCATCAATCTTTCAAATGTTTTGTTACAGAAATGACTCCCACCATCACTTATTATTGTCCTAGGGACACCAAACCTGCTGAATATATTCTCTTTTAGGAATTTCAAAACGACGTCAGCATTAGCCTTGCGTGTTGGTATAGCTTCCACCCATTTGGACACATAGTCAACGCCCACCAGGATGTACTCAAAGTCTCCGCTCTTTGGAAATGGTCCCATAAAGTCAATTCCCCACACGTCGAAAATCTCAACTACTTGACTTGGCACGAGAGGCATCTCATCCCTTTTCCCTATATTCCCTGTTCTTTGGCAATCATCGCAGTTCCTGCAATAATCATAAACATCAGCGAATAGAGTTGGCCAATAAAAACCTGCCAAAAGGATTTTGAACGCAGTCTTTTGTGCCCCAAAATGACCACCAAGATCGTGGCAAAATTGTAAAATGCTTGTCATCTCGTCATCAGGGACACAGCGCCTATTTAGTCCGTCCTTGCACCTCTTGAATACGAAGGGCTTGTCCCAGAATAACTCCTGCACTTATGCAAAAACCTTTTTCTCTCTTGTTAGTTCAAATTATCAGGTATAATACCACAAGCAAGATAATTCACGATATTAGCATACCAAGGAGTGATAGAAGCATTAAGAACATAAGCATTTTCATAAGGAAACAAATCGTCAATCATGCATTTCTCATTATTTTCAGTTACCATCCTCGACAAATGATCAGCTACCACATTTTCACATCCACGTCTATCTTTAATTTCTACGTCAAACTCTTGAAATAATAAAATCCAACGGATCAGACGTGGTTTACTTTGTGGCTTAGCAAATAAATGACGTAGAGCAGCATGATCAGTATGCACAATGACTTTAGCCCCTACAATGTAAGATCGAAATTTATCTAAAGAGAATACGACTGCTAACAATTCCTTCTCAGTAGTTGTGTAGTTGCATTGAGCATCATTTAGCATATAACTAGCATAATAAATAACTCGGAAAAGGAACTTTGTCTCTTATAGGTGATGCCAACGGTTTTGGCTGCGGAGTCATAGACTTAGAGGAATCGTCATTTGTTACAGAAGTGGGTACTTGTTGATTCGGGGACTTCCCTTTTAAAGATCCAGGAATGTAAGGATTTGGTGACTTATGCATTTGGTCAACCGGTTTGGGATCATCGCTCGTAGGTAGTCCCTTCATTTGTGATATCAGTGTTCCTCTCCCTTCTCTTCCTCGCACTCCATTATCTATCGTCTTTCCACTTCGTAAAATATGAACCGCGGAAGCCTGCTCGGGTTGGCTTGGTAACTTTCCCTTTTTCATTGTCATGTTTGGCCATGAATGTTGCCATTTGACCCATCATCTTTTCTAAGTTCTTCACGCTCTTAGATAGATTATCCAAGACTTCGCCTTGCTTATTCACTTGCGTGGTCAGATTTGTCAGTCCATCCCTGTTTCCTGATTGTCTCGGTGACTTGGTTTTGTTGCCAAATCAACAGCTGATCGTTTGGCTGAATAGGAGCAGGTGTCGGCCCGACTGGTGGTGATTTGTTTGGTGGTGGCGGTGTTGTTTTAGTTTGTGCTGGGGCGAAATGTGGGTTTTCAGGTCCCCATTTAAAAGTAAGGAGAATTTCGTTGTGCATCGAACTTAGTAGATTGGCGGTGCTCGTAAGTTGGGACGTCTTGATAGTGGAGTTGGTTTTTGATGGCGTACGCTTCAGCGTCAGTATCTTCGTGATATCCCATTTTACATAACTCCACCGAATGCCCTTGCTCTCCACAATGTTTACATGCCTCGACGGTCTCGTTACTTGGGTACCTCTGTTGCCTCATTGACTCTTATCTTTCGTGGTCGAGAGCTCGTTTGCCTCGACTTTTCGCTCATTCTTTCAAACAGTTGCTTTGCAGCCGTCGCTGTCAAATCCCCAAAATCTCCTCCAGCAGCTACTTCTACGTTATTCTTATAAGAATCTAGAAGTCCCTCGTAGAAGAGTTGATTCACCATACCCGGGGAGTTGTGATGATGGGGGCAAGCTTGCAATAAGGATTTGAAACGTTCCCACGCCTCATGAAAACAACTCCCCGTCTTGTTGGACAAAGTTGGCTATTTGTCTCCTTATGTGGCCCGTCGTCTGAGCTGAATAGTACTGATTAATGAATTTGTCGCTCACCATGGGCCAATCGACTAGAGATCTCGGTTCCAGTGATAGTAGCCAAGACTTGGCTTTATCCTTCATGCAACTCGGAAAACACACACCATTTGAAGGTCTTCGTGATGAAGCTCCCGGAGATGGAATCCTACTAACTTCGGCATAGAATTCTTTAAGGAACGTCAGTGGATCTTCGTTGGCAAGGCCGTGAAATGTCGGGAGGTTGTTGATGATATGAGGTTTCAACTCGAAGTCCCTCGCAGTTCTACCCAACACAATGGCAGAACTATA
>BMAC01000690.1:349239-379958 GCA_014905375.1 Phtheirospermum japonicum | reverse complement strand
TGTTTTAGTTTGAGAAACGTGTATGATATTGTTGTTTGGACCCTTGGCGAAGTGACGCGGTTTTTATGATTTGTTAAGATGTTTAGATTGTCGATCGAATTTAGTGGATTTAGGTGGTTTAACTTGTTGGGATCCCCCGTTCGGTTTTAGCTTCGTGCTATCCTTGTGCTCGTTTGGAACTAGTGCCTCGACTAGCCCTCGTCATTAAACACTCTCTATAGGTTTTTGTTTGTAAATTGGAGTCATCAATTGCTCCACGTGCTCGATCGAAAAATTCGAAAGTTGCTAGTAGCAACGAATGATCGGAGTCATTTGATAGCCTCGTATTTTCATATTATTACGCAAGTACCTCACGTCTACGGTACATAAAAAAAAGAAAAATACGAAAAGAGATGAATAAATAAGGATACGTTATAAATCCTTGAAGTTATTGTATAGCTCGTTTTTTCCATTTGTTTCGATTTTTAGTATACTTTTGTAAAGAGAGGTGTTGATGATCTTGGCTAGTTGGGAGTCGAATAACGGTTCGAGCGTGGATAGACCTTAGCCGAGGCAAGGACGGGGAGACCGACTTGTTGGATTGTTTAAGTCCTTTTAGGTTTTGGAAGTCGATCTAAATTTCCTTAGCAAATCACATTGTAGTCCTTTTAGCCAAAGCTAACAAACAACGTAGCGTACGACGTCTCGAATTATTTTTTGCAATAGTTTAGGGTTGGTCGGGGGTAGTTTTGTAAATATACATTAGTTTTTCTTGAGGACAAGCAACCGTTCTAAGTGTGGGGTGGTTGATTTGCATCTTTTTGTACATATTTTCATTACCGTTTTTGTTTCACGTTGCGTGTTTTTCGCTTGATTTTTGTTGATTTAGGAGTCGGGTTGGCCATTGTTTCGTATTTCTAGTTTTTCTTAGTTTTTGCACGTTTTAGTAATTGATTTTCGTAGTTTTTCACCTTTCCATTTTTCTTGGCCGTAGGACGTCCAAGCGGGGCCCACGCTCATTTGGGATCGTTGATACTCGACTCGGGAATGGACAGACAAAGCAAGGAAGCGCAACGAACGAGGTTCGATAAACCGGAGGACGCGAAAAGAACGAGAAATCGAGCCGGGCGCTGGAATCCAGTCGACCGACTGGATGTTCAGTCGATCGACTAAACCCCCAAAATCGACTGAATTCCAGCGACTTTTTGCATTTTGGACATTGCAGTCGATCGACTGTCTACTTGGCCGATCGACTGCTGTCGATCGACTGGGTCCTCCGAAGATTGACCGAATTCCAGGGCTCCAGGCCGTTTTGACATCGCAGTCGATCGACTGCCGACATAATCGATCGACTGCCAGTCGATCGACTGCTTTTTCAGTCGATCGACTGAAAAGCAGAAATTTTGAAGATTTAATCACTCAGACGTCATTTCAATGGACCAACTTGTCCTGAAGGCTTTCTTCCCCAAGAAAGTTTCTCCAAATCCAGAAATCTTTCCTTTTCATCTTTTTGCTTAGTTTTAATTTCCAATAAATCCTAATAATTYGAGATAGATTAGTTAAGTTTAGATCTTAGCTAGTTAGTGATCAAGCTTTGTTTTAGCTATCTTTTGTGAAGAATCAATCAGCTTTCAAGCTTTCCTCCTTCAAGCTTTTGTAACCACACACATTTGGTAATATCTTTCTATAATCTAGTTTCATTTTCATGTTATTCCTTTTTAATATTGTGTTGTATTTTGGATCATAATTTAGTGGCTCTTTTGCTTATCAAACTTTCAATTTCATTTTCTAGCTTTTGAACTTATGCTTTTAAGTTGATAAGTTGTTTAGATCAATCTTTAAGTTTGTAAAAGTTTTATAAAATCTTCTTTTGCTTTAAAAACCTTTAATTAAATGCTAAGTTAATTTTGTTGACTTATTCAAATAAGTTGACTTTAATTTTCCCTCCATTTTCCTAATTTCAAATAATTAAGTTTTTATAGTTAGTAGTTTAAATTGATCGTTTTTATTTTAAGTTTAATTTCCTTTAAGAGCTTTTTATGTTTTTAAATCTTAAGTTTCAATTTAAATTTTAGTTATAAAAATCGAACAATGACTATCGCTTTCCTAGGTTAAATTAGTTAATCAAAATCGACGATAAGAACAATTGAGAAACCGAAAGCCGATCACATCCATCCTCGAGAGACACGACTCGGGATAACTTGCCGCATCTACAATCGACTCCGTACTATTGCGGAGACGATTCTTAGAGCGCTAAGAAATCATCGATCATATATATTCTAAAGTTATCGTATACAAAAAACAAATTCACTGATTAGGGCTCCAACTCTTTCTAAAATCGTTTTACGATGATTAAACAAAACTATATAGTACTCTACTATGATTTTCCATTGCTTGGATAGGTGAGTTAGACGCTCTCCTCACGCCATAGAACAAATCAACACACACACACCACACACACACACACACAACACATATATATATAATACTATATAGTACTATATATACATATTATATATATATATAATATATATATATATATATTCTACTATATTTTGCATTGCTTGGATAATGAGTTAGACGCTCTCCTCACGCATAGAACCAAATCAGCACCACACACACACCACACACACACACACACACCACACCACACACACACACACACACACACACACACACACATATATATATATATATATATATATATATATATATATATATATATATGATTAGGTTCAAATGAAACCCACGTCAATATATGCGAACCTAGGGACCAATTCTGACCTTAGATCTAATAATTTGTGTGGATCAGATTTTTTCTATTTTTTAAATTTATTAAATTATAAATATAGAAAGACAAGGGCCTTTATGTAATCTTACAAAGCTCTTAATCACATTAAATACCTTCCCCGAATCCCAACCCTAGAACCCACCCTCTTTTCTTCAAACCCGTTTCTCCTAGCAATCCCCCCTTCGGCCACAAACGGCGCAGCAACGGCCGCAGCAAGAACCTCCGGCGACTGAACCATGGCGGCATCGATGGCGGCGTTTGGTAGCAACCGGCGAGGCGACGGCGAATCAGGCGGCGACAAAATCGGCTACCACACAGCACCCCTCTCTCTTCCTTCGAATCTGGCTGGACCGCAACGGGGATGGACGGAGACCGGCGGCTGTGTGCAGCAGGTGAGGCGACTCAGCTTGTTTCTCGTGGGGGAGCTGGGTGGCGATTTGGATCGGGACGTGGGGCACGTCGGCAGCGGTGGCGAGGTGGTGCATTTTTACGGCTCATTTGTAGGGTTTGGATCTGTAATTGTGTTTTGTCTCTTGATTGGTTTTCTATCATTTGTTGTAGCCCCCACATATCAATACATCCCAAGTTTCTCACGACACTTACTTGATCTATTTTATTTATTCTCTTGTTTTTTATTATTGCCGATCTCTTGGAGACCAAAGCATTTTTTTTGTTAATCTTTTTAATTTTCTCTCGGTAAATAGAATCTGTGCACCTGACAGTCATCTCCCTGAGTATTGACATATTTATGAATATACATTGTATTTTGGCACCGTGGCGTATTTCTGTTGTTCAGCTTTGTGATAGAATAATAATTTTGTGTTGCTTCAGCTTGTGATAGAATAATAATTTTCTGTTGATTCGGAAGGCTCTAGATTTTTGTCGAGCAGGGTTCGACAGGGGTTGTTGGGTCGGATTTCGAACGGCTTAAAACCATAGAATCCTCGCCAATCGAAAAAAGCAGTGATAGTGTAGTAAAAAAGCGCTGTAATAATATTAAAAAAAGCATTGATACGTTATTATAAAAGAACCAAAATATAGTAAAAATCCAAAATTCTTACTCGTAATTTAACAGTGTTTTTTTATACAGCAATGTAGTGCTAAAATTAATCATATGCGATGCTTTAATATTCAGGTTTTTAACAGTGCTTTTTTATACAGTACTGTAGTGCTAAATTTAATCACATGCGATACTTTTAATATTCAGGTTTTTAAATTTAATTACATTTATTTATAAAACGAAATTTTTGATGCTTTTTTTTATACAACCGTAGTGCTTTTTTTTACCCGTGTGCTTTCTAAAGAGCAATGCAGTGCTCTTTCGAAATGTTGATATATGTCCAAAATACCCTTTTTATTAAATTAATGCAATATTTTACATAATTACCCTGCTGACATGTCATAATCTCAACCATTAAGATTATTCAATCTAATGGTCAAGATGAGTCCCCTAGGTTCACATATAATGACAGGTTCTCATTTGAATCCAACCCTATATATATATATATATATATATATATGGCAAAATAAAAAGGAAAGAACCAATCTATTTACATTCTTCCTTTTCAAATTCCGCACTTGACTTCTCTTAATTAAAATTCACACTTTCATGTCTGAAAATAAATCACAAAGATCAATTAGTTAAAGGGTAAAAAAGATTACGTAAACACTAATCTTGAATCTGGAAAATATACATCATATCTTAAATTACGAATCTAGACAAACTAATTAAGAAATATTAATGAAATTAATATATTAACAAAAAATTATAACAAAGCTCGGGCTGATTTAAAAGAGACTTAGTTTTGAGGCCAAGTTCATAACCACCTTCAAGAACAGTAACAACAAATCTCTGAATAAAAAAACCAAATAGCTATATTGACATCAAGTAACAACAAATCCCTGAAAAAAAACCCAGAGAGCTATATTGACATCAGAAAAGGCAATAACATCAATTTAATAAAGATACTGATTTAAAAATAAATTCAATTAAGAAAATATCTATTTGCAAAGGTGGTGAGCAGCGCCAAGTCCGGATCCATATAAAAACCTGTTTGCAGAATTAACGAAAAAAAGCAAAAAAACTACAAAGCTGCAAATATATTGGACAAATCTGGGAAAACAAGATATAACGATTTTTTTAATTTTTTTTTTTGCAGAATTAATGGAACTAATGAAAAAAAAAGTTGTGACTCCTAAAAACAGATATATTAGAATTCTTACCAAGATAAGAATTGAATGGGATCGAAAAATACAGAAAATAACTGCAGGCGAAAAGTACAAAAAATAAAAAAAGCTTTGAATTGAATGAGATCGACAGAAAATAAAAAGAATAGAACAAAAAAAATCGAAGAATTGTAGATTGAAAAAGAATACCGAATCGACAGAAGAATTGAGTCTGGATCTAATTTTTGGTTTCTCAATTGAATCTGAATATTTTCAGATCTAAATCAAAAACCGAATTGAATACTAAAACCAAACAATTGAAGAATTGAAGAGAAGAACAAAAAAAAGTCGGGATCTGAATTGAATCTGATTATTCTTACTAGCTGATTTTTATAATCCAACAACACAACTTTTAGAAAAGTTGGGATTAACATGGGTGGATATCTGTTTTGAAGAGAAAAAAAAAAAGAATTATTACAGCTTTTAGTTCTGAGTCCGTAGATGGCGTGTGTGAGGTGAGGTTAATTATTGGACCAAACAATATTAACAAAAATAAAAAAAATTCTTATTTATACCTCCTCAAAATTTTGGGGTTGTCCCAAAATAAACCCCATTGAACCACAGCTCGACACCTCAGCATTGGAGCATTCTCATTGGTCCACCTATTACCCAAAATGCTCTCCTTGTGACAAATCAACATTAATAGTTAACACAATTTACAGTATGGGTGGATTATGTTACTATATAAAAGAAGTATATTTTAAAACGAAAAGGATAAAATGAAAAATTTCTTCAATCAGATTTCAACTATCAAATGGTTAGAAAAAATCACGTTTTATAACTTTTTATGAACATGAGTTTTTTAGGCACTATCAACTATCAGTAACTGATTAAAGTTCTTTACCAAACATCCAATATATGAGCCAATTCGGAGAGAATAAGTATCAACACTCGGAACCCGCTCACTTAAAGCAATTCACAACATATATCATTAACAGGTTGGGTTCCGTTGACAATAAGTAGAAATGAGAATGAACCTAAATTATTTAGAAAAAATTGAATGTGATATAAATGTCGGGAGTGGAGTATGATATAAATATATTGAATGTAGATATACATTTTTAAATTTTTAATAATGTTTTTTAATATTAAAATAATAATGTATATAATATAATCATCATCACAAGATGTCATGGTGACAATACCATCATCAATATACTAATGCATTCTCATTTTTCACATCCTATATCTATCATTAACTATCAACAATATACATATTAATTAATTGGTCTCGTGATGATGAATACCGCAATTCATCAAATGACATAGGAGTAAGAATTAATGTGATTACATTTATGAAGAAATATATTTAATCATTGGATAAAATCCTATTCCGAGTACACACGCAAATAAACATTTAAATTGTTCTAAATGATATTGACTCAATTGCATTATTAAGAAAGAAAAAATAATTGTAATTTGTACATACACCATACATACACAAACTAATATATACACATGCCTATATATATGCAAAAATGAATAATACACTTTGTCAAGAAAAGAAAAAGGGCAAAAGCAAAGAAAGTGACTTGACTCAAAACCTTTGGTCAAAATCTTCACCCAATCAGTGAGCTAAATGAGAAGGAAAACAAATAAAATGCTAAAATAATTTTGTTTCAAAATAAACAAATAAATAGAAGGCCAACCCTATATGAAAGCTCTCTCTCGGGAAATTGCAGTAAAACACAGCTCATTCTTTTCTTTTTATACTCTCCCTTTTCACTTTCTTTCACATTTCATCGATCTCTGGTACGTTCAAACGACATCGTTTCCCAAGTTATTCTGCTTATTTCCTGCATTATTTGCATTAATTATGATTCAGCCGTTGTCACTGTATGTGTTCTTTTTCCCATTTCCGCATCTTTTGATTTTGGCTGCTGGTACGTGCTTTTTATGGTTTATATGTATTTGGCGCTAATTGATTAGTTTCATTTCATTTTTATTTTGCCTTATTCTGACTGGGAAATTAGATGTACGTAACAGTGTTATATTCACACTCATTTTTGTCCACTGAATTAATAGTGGGATGCGTTTATCTCTGCAACTTTATTTATTTAATTTTTAATTTCTGGTATTTTTATAAGGTGCAGAGAATATATGTTGAGTAATTTTGGCTTAGTTGATTTTTTTCTATGCTTGATTTTGTTTGTGAAGTGGATCATTATGAAATCCATGTTTGTTTTACTGGCATTGTATCCGAATTATACATTTGCCATGGATTTTTATTTCCACCTTGTATAAATCTGTGTTTCTCGTTTCCTGGTGATAATTAATTGAAATCTAACCTTTTTTCTTTTGTGTGTGTGTGCCAGCTGATCGTGGATCAATCACTTTTGACAGATGGATCAGGTAAAGATAATTCACCATAACCTCGGCACTCATAATTTTACGCTTCTAATCAATTCGATTGTGATGGCCTGTGATTTCTTGTGCAGTATGAAAAAGTTGAGAAGATTGGCGAGGGAACGTATGGAGTGGTGTACAAAGCTCGTGATCGTGTAACCAATGAAACTATTGCTCTGAAGAAAATCCGGCTGGAGCAGGAGGACGAGGGAGTGCCAAGCACAGCTATCAGAGAGATCTCACTCTTGAAAGAGATGCAACATGGGAATATAGTCAGGTATGGCTACTTAAAAATTCCTAGAAAAGCCAAAAGAAATGTTTAATGCACATTTTTATATGCCAGTGACAATTCATATTGGTGTCTAATCAGATGCATTTGATGAAGCCCGGTTCGAATTTATATGATATTTGTGTCACAGGTTGCAGGATGTGGTGCATAGCGAGAGGCGCTTGTATCTGGTTTTTGAATATCTGGACTTGGATTTGAAGAAACATATGGATTCTTGTCCGGAATTTTCTCAAGATCCTCGTCTGGTGAAAGTGAGTATCCTCTTTCTACTTTGTTGAGATTATGTTTGCACTCTTGCCCTTTTGAACATGTAAATTAACAATTTATTATATTTGAATAGGTTTTCTAAATTTTTCTTTCTTGCTGCTTCAATTTAGTAATAAATTTGTATTGCAGACTATGTTAATGAAACGTTTGTTTAAAAATACTCTCTAATGAATACGTTTCTTGCAAATCAACGTTGTCACTTAGTCAAATCTTGAATTTTCGGCAGCTGTTTCTGTACCAAATACTACGTGGGATTGCCTATTGTCATTCTCATCGTGTTCTTCATCGAGACCTGAAGCCTCAGAATTTGTTAATAGATCGACGTACCAATGCATTAAAACTTGCAGACTTTGGGTTGGCTAGAGCATTTGGTATTCCAGTCAGGACATTTACACATGAGGTACATGCTTCAAAATTTGATACTACCTGTCTAGTTTCTTCTTTTGAGAATTTCAAATTGCTCCTGCTATTAGTTTTATGTTCCTGACATTAGCTTATTGACTTTCCAGTATATCAAGCTAGCCCGTAATTCCCCTAACCTTTGAATCTCTATAAATAAGATCTAAGCAATATCATCAATGTGTTTTCCAGGTTGTTACACTATGGTACAGAGCTCCAGAGATACTGCTTGGATCACGCCACTATTCGACTCCAGTTGATGTGTGGTCAGTTGGTTGTATATTTGCTGAGATGGTAAACCAGCAACCACTGTTTCCTGGAGACTCTGAAATTGATGAGCTATTCAAGATATTTAGGTGATAACATCTGGCTAAAATATGATTATTTTCTTCCTATAAAGAGTTATTACCTATTTCATGTTGTGTCTTATGTAATGAAGAGTTATGGGCACCCCAACTGAAGACACATGGCCTGGAGTAACATCTCTGCCTGATTTTAAAACAGCATTTCCGAAATGGCCATCGAAGGTGATTGGGACTTGGATGAGTATTCATTAATCTGTGTTTTTTGACTTTGTTATGGAACATTTTGGATATGTATATACAATTTCTCTTTATTTTTGCAGGATCTGACAACTTTGGTCCCAACTCTTGACTCAGCTGGTCTTGACCTCCTTGTTGTAAGTTCATTTCCTGCTTTCAAGATGTAATAGAAAGAATATATATTAAGAATGAGAATAAAAAAGGTTTGGGAAATCAATCAGTCTTGGTACAAAAGAAACTTATACATGCGACCAATGAAAAGTTTCTCGTCTAAATTTGCACGTTTGTAACTAAAAGGAAAGATACTTATATTGAGATAACTGATATAGTGTTTGGCTATTACAGAAAATGCTTTGCTTAGATCCCAGCAAAAGAATTACGGCAAGGAGTGCTCTTGAGCACGAGTACTTTAAGGATATTGGATATGTCCCATAATATGGCGTCCCTTCGTTTTCCTGGTGCAAAATGTATATTGGTAGTGTGCCATCCGTGGGCTTTCTAACGTGTTGCCAGATAAGCAATTGTGTTATATCGGGTGATTTTAGATCCCTGTTTTTGATTCCTTTGGTGTAATTCAACCTACACCGAAGTTGTTCCAGGACAGTGATTTTGGAAACGCACGCTGGTTCCTTCACTCGATTATATTATGCCTTTTTTTTGTTATTGTGTCGTTTTTCATTATTGTCAGCTTTGTAGTGAGATCTTATGCTGTAAAACATTGGCCTTTGTTCTTTTCTTTAATAGATTAATATGGTGTGCTGTTATTTGTTCAAAATGTTATCTTAGTTTTCGTCTGATCGAATTCTGATGCTTAATGTTATCTATATTGTGGTTTGTTACCTGTTAAACTATGTTATGAACTGACATATAAGTTGATTTGTTCATAGCTTTAGTAAATGTAAATCAAACACTGAAGAACACGTGACCATTTTTAATGGTTTCATGCTGCATTGATGGGTTCGTTCCTATAGCTATATGGACAGTGAAGGTGTTTGAATTTTCAAACCAACCTAACCCACAAATGAGATCTGTGATGCGTTTGATTGCACGTTTCACATTAATCGAATGTGTGCATTTATGCACTCATAAGCAAGAGGTGATTCTTTGACCCCCGGAAAAAATCTCCATTTTTACATTTTCATTTTATTTTTTTATTTTATTTCTTTTGGTTCCTTTCAAAAAGAACACATCAGAACAAAGAGAGGTTGGTACGGATTGTATAAATGGATTTGCAATATATTTTTAATAAGTCTAACTAACAACTTTACTAACAAAGATGAAAAGAGTTAGTTCCTTAAAAATAAAAAAATAATTAAAAAAATGCACATACATGAAAATCTCTATAAATTAATACTTTATAAATTAATAAATTCTTTAAAATAATAAAATTCACACTTTATAAATTAATAAATTCTTTAAAATAATAAAATTCGCGGCCCAACGTGGGCCTTTGTAAATAATCATCAAATTCGATAAGATACTAAAATAATAATTTTTCGAAAAATCCCTTTATAAAGATTAGGTCCCATTAAAACTCTAAATTAATAATTCATAAATATTACAATTATAAACTATTATGGTAATTTGCTTAATATCCCCATCCTTCTCAAAGTTGGCTGAAGGTACTATGATGATTTCTTGAGAGTGTTTGATGTTGTACCTTAATTAACTTTCAAACGATATTTCTCATCAACTCACTCTTGTAAATCTTTTGAGTGCATGTGGGATGGTCTCTCTTATACTCACATAATGCTTTACCCATTTGATCATTCATGAATGATTTTGCGATGCCTTTTAGATGAGAAAACATGGTTGAGTGTTATGAATTATTTTATTTCAGTGTTGAGATTTATATAGTATATGATTCATTCACCAGACATGAATATATTTAATTGACTATAATAGTTATTTAAGTGCAACGAATTAATGCAAACATGTATATTTAAGTAATTTCAATGAATTGATACATGCCTCCATGCATATAATAGATATAATAATTAATTGTATACTGTGAATTTGATACTATACATGAATATATTTAATCAGTTACAAAGAATTGGTTCATGCATGAATATAATAAATGAAACATATATGAATTCATTTATTTTCAATACACATGTATTAAATATGCTGAATTTAAAAAATCTCTCTTTTAATTAATAAAATATTAATTTATCGATATATTAATATCTTTTCTAATTAATAAAATTTAATGGTACCAAGATCATTAATTTATAGAGATCTTACGGAAGTAGGAGTCGACACCTGACTTGCTGTTAAAGACACCCTCAACTATTGGGTTAGAAATAATTTCTCTTTTGGCTAATTTTATCTGCACCTAACACATAGTCGCACCTGTACACTAATGCACCCTTATAATTTATTATATTGCATATTTGCGGGATGAATTATCTAAAATACTCATGGTCTCCAATTAATTACTCTCCCAAACCATCCACAAATTAAACCACACCCATTTTTAGCCTTTATTTCTTTTCTCTTAAACACACAGACATACAACGAAATAGAAAGGAAAAGAAAAAAAAAAGAAAATAAAAAAATGAAGAAAATACTCACACTAACACCAGAAAAAACACATAAATCGGCCAAATGGTTTCAATCTATATTGTGAGATGATTTAATATCTCGCCACCGTATCATCCCCAATTCTCTTATTGTATTTTATCCTAATTTAATTTTTTAAAGACAAAATTTTGTTGCTTAAGATCTGAGGAGCCACTCCGTCAAGCCCAGGAATATGAGTATCGACGAAGGCCGCTGAGTCTCTGATGTGGTCATGGTTCTGAAAATTGGACCGGACCAGCCGATTCGACCGATTTAACCGGGAACTGGTCACCACACCGGTCCAGTTTTCATGTGAAAATCGGTGGACCGAAAAGTCGGTAGAAAATCGGCCGAACCGGTTAGACCGGTGAACCTGTGACAAATTCAACTATTTTTTTTTTTTGCTTTCTTATTTTTATATTAAATAAAAATTGACAGTGTCTTTTTTTTATTTGGAGTACAAATAAATACAAATTATGATGGTTAATTTTATTTCATTTTGAAGTTGTTGGACTTGGAGTGATGATAATTGAGCTATTTTATTTGATTTCTCTTTATTATATTTAATTCAACTATATTTTTATATGTTGTATTGTGGTTGATAAACTCATATTTATTCATATGGACTCTTTGAATTGAATTTTAAAATATTTTATAATCATATTTTTTATTAAATTAACTTATTTTATTTATTTATAACATATTTAATATTTGATTTCCCTTCATTATTTTTAAGTCAACTACATTTTTCTATGTTGTATTGTGGTTGATGAACTCATATTTATTCATATGGACTTCTTTGAATTGAATTTTAAAATATTTTATAATCATGTTTTTATTAAATTAATTTATTCTATTTATTTATGAACATATTTAATAGTGGGTACACACACACACACACACACACACACACACATATATATATATATATATATATATATATATATATATCTATATATATATATATATATAGGATTGGGTTCAAATGAGAACCCCGTCATTATATGTGAACCTAGGGACTAATCCTGACCTTAGATCTAATATTGCACAGTGCAATTATATGTCCAGGTTCATTGTGCTTTTTACACAGTACTGTAGTGCTAAAATCAGTCCAGTTTTTTTAATTTAATTATATATATATATATATATATATATATATATATATATAATATATATATTTACATTTTAAAACATGCAATATGTATCTTAAATTGTAGATCTTGAGAATGTGATTAATTTGATATATATTTCATTCAAAACGAATAAAATTTGAAAAAGTTATGGTTTGTTGAAGATTTGAGTTTCATTTCAAATTTTTGAATTTGCAGTTTATATATGAAATTTGCGATACTTTTTGTATACAATCGTAGTGTTTTTTTTCTTAATCTATTGTGCTTTTTAAAGAACAATGTAGTGCTCTTTGTAAACGTTGATATATGTCCAAAATACCATTTTTAATTAATTAATGCATTTTTTACATTATTACCATGCTGACATGTCATGATCTCAACCATCAAGATTATCCAATCTAATGGTCAAGATGAGTCCCTAGGTTCACATATAATGACGGGTTCTCATTTGAACCCAACCCTATATATATATATATATATATATATATATATATATATATATATATATATATATATATATATATATATATATATATATATATATATATATATATATATATATATAAAATTAAAATCGGTCCGACCACGGTTTTACCCGTGACCCACTGAACCTATAGTTTTACCGGTTCAATGACCATTTCGGTTTTCAAAACAATTTTCACGGCGAAAGGCGGAGAGTTTATAGGGTTTGAACCCATTTCAGCCACAACCGATCGATTCTTTTCCAATTTTTGACGTTGGTTCATCGATTTTTTTTTTTTATAGAAAATTAGACAAAAAGGCAAAGAAAATTGTAGGAAAATTCGTGCAGTAGGCAATAAAAGCTTTTATTTGTATTTTTTAAAATTATTTTACTATTTTCTACCATGGTTGAGTAGGCAATAAAAGTTTTCATTTGTATATTTTTAAATTATTTTACTAATTTCTATATCAGTTGTTCGCAACCGATGTAGAAAATAATTTTTTTTACATTAAAAATAAGTTTGTTCATCGCTGAAAAAAAAAAACGATGTTAAAAGTGAGATTCTATGTCTGTCGGTTTTAGAAACCAATACAGAAAGTCCAACTAGTTAAATATGAAAATTTCAGCCATAATCCGCCGATAATTGAAGCTATTTTCAACCACGGATGGCGAAAATTACCTAAGTTTTCAGCAGATCAAGGCTAAAAGAGCTTCGATTTTTGGTCAACCAAGTTCGAAAATTGCTTCCATTTTTGGTGTACGAAGAACGAAAATATAATGACGAGTTATTTTAAATTTCGAGTTACAAGTACTAATAAGGAAATGAAAATAACATATATTCAGATAAAGATGTAGATATTTATATTGGTTGTTCCTATGTCTTTTTTATCATTCATTGTTATTCGGTTTGAATAATATTTAAAGAATTAGAATATTGAGATAATTGAAGTAAGGTTATAAAAAAAGTGTTGCAAACACGTATAAACTATTGTGCGTAATGATTTTGTAAATTTTACATATCGATTTAGTAATTAGATGAAGAAGAGTGTGCATTATAATAAGAGTATATAAGTCAAATATAATTAATTTATTGACATTTTTATGAATGAAAAACAGGATGGAGTTAATAAATATACGAGTGTCGATAAAATTTGACTTTTCATTTTGTTGGTTTGACTCGGACGGGGATGGTTAAAAATGGCCTTGACACATTTATTACTTTTCTCAGGCGTGGTGGAATGGTGGGTTGTTGGGCCTTCACTTTAATGCTCACTGTCATCGGCCCACACTTTCTGACAATGTAGGGCTAGTAGGGGACCTTTTGCCCATGAAAAGTAGAATAAAGGTTTTGGGCCCGCTTTGGTCTTTGTCAGGGTTCCTCAGAACTCAGAAGCCCATTCAATCCATTTCGATGCAATAAAGTTTCCTTCAGCCCAATAGCCGATGATAAAGTATTCGTTCTAACAGGGCCCATTTAAGGCCCACTCATGAGAATAAGATTTGTAATCTGAATTATATACATGAAGATCAAATAGAGAGTATGTAAATCGACAACATAGAACACATGACATGAATCAATTCATCACTCGCATCCATAGAGTCAAATGTTATCTGTAACATTCACTTATTCGGCATCATCGTTGTCCTCGTCCGAACTAACGAGCTTGTCTTGTTAGCTGCAAGAAATCAACGGTTAACGAAAAAAATGTAATCAACATCTATATATACACACAACATGGTCGACGAGAAAGACCTGAAAATAACTCTCGAGCTTCTTTTTCAGGGTTGCATGCTCCTGTTTTACCTCTTCGAATGTCCTCCTGCATCTGCGATGTTTTTTTAATACAAATCTAATGTTGTTAGAATCAAATTTCATAATTTCATATTGTACATACATACATACATACATGTAACTAACTAGTAATATATGGGACTGGAGCACTTGTCATGTGATGTACCAAAAAAAAAAAAAAAAAAAAAAAAAATAAAATTGTAAACATGTAAAAATTGGCAAGAATACATGAGATATGGAAGAAAAATACCCTTCAAAGCTCCCAACTTTGCAGTATTCTTGGAATTGTGTGCATTCCTTCTTGACTTTTTTGGCCCCAATGCTACACATAAATGGACAAGATGATCAAATAATACATTGAATAATTCCAAATCAAATGAATTAATTTGCTAAGTGAAGACATGCTGGTCGAAATTAAATAAAAAGAAAAGGATAGTGTTGACAACAAGGCCAATCAGCTAGCCTTATAAATTTGCTAATATTCTATTCACATGCATACCCGAAGAAAAGCAACTTAATCCCTTTAATTTCTATTTTCTATTTTTGTTCTTTAAAATAACAAAGAGTAAAATCTGAAATCTTGGGCAGAACCCATACCCTTTTTTCTTTTTTTGGCTGTTTATATTTTGCATGAATATTTGTATAGAGCATTTGGCTGTACGGATCTTTGGGTTCATAAATTCCTAATAATTACAAAAGTGACCCAAATGTGGCACTTTTCAATTCTACTACAATCAATCAAGTTCCCAGAAGTTGATGCAGTATTAATTTACCTTGAGCTGCTACCTTTGAACTGATGCATAATATCATCCAGTTTTTCAAAGTCCAAAGGTCTACTATCCCTGGACCTAGCTAAGCAAGAAAGTAAGAAATCGTTTTTAAAAAAATCAAATTCAGTTAAAACTAAACATCTAATAATAAGTATAGAACACACACATATATATACTGAGAAACTCACAATGTCGCTTCGATATTTTGAATAAATCGAGCCGAATCAGTGTAAAATAGTTTGACCACCTCTTCCACAAAAGTAGGGTTAGCTTCGTCTTGCAAATCTTCCAATTCAACAAACTGTTCATCGAGATATCCCTGAATATTACATTAATTAGGCAAAAATAATGTTAATCATGAGAGGTAAATGCATTCAAAGAAAACACTATATATATATTAAAAGTCTTGATGTTACAGTAGAAATTGGCAAAATAATATTTAAGGGTTTTGATCACCTAAATATCAGTTCCTACATCGCCTATTGAAAATTCAGATAATGCAGCCACATTCATGAGATATTGGGTCATTTTATTAATATTATTAGGGTCGACGATATTAAGCAAATTGAATGAAATTAAATATGAAAGAAAAAGAAAAGTTTACTATGAATAATATTTTACTAGGGAATATAGTTTTTTTTTTTTTTTTTTCTTTTTTCTCGGGTAAGAGAGGTTCTTGACCTGATCAAATAGGGAATTCCTGATATAAGCAGCTCGGCGTTGCAGTTGATTTCCCTTCATTGAAATAGTACAAAGAAAGTAAATAATAATAATAATAATAATAATAACTAAATGAATATCGTTTCCGATTGGATAAGGGCCTAATGTTTTGTTGTGGTGGTATATATATATATAATAATAGGAGGTTATAATAAGAATAAGACACAGCATATATATGATTGAGGAGGTCCCCACATTCCTACCTACGCGTATATTGTAGTACAAACAGATGCGTACGAGAGTTTATAACGTACATTAGACCAGCAGCATTTAGAATTTTTTTTTTATAATTTAATAACTAATAATTTATCTTGTTTTATTTTGATTATTTTTTAATATTTAGTTATTTAAAAAAGATTTGATATTTATCATGTTTTTAGGGCAATTTATTAGGTGCACCCGGGTGCACCTTGCTAGGTGCTCCTGTATTACGTAATGATATATGACATTGATGATATATGGTATTTATATGTGATAAAAATCTAGATTTTAAGGTTTACTTTTCCATTTTAGGGTTTAATATTTCATTTTAAGGTTTAGTTTATTATTTTTTTATTTAATTTTCATTTTAGGGTTCCGACAAAAATCTATCATTCTATCAGTTATATGCGATGATATGCGTTAGTTATATGTGATGATATGTGTCACTTATATGTGATGATATGATAAAAATTTAGGATTTAGAGTTTAATATTCAATTTCAGGATTTAGTTTTTCATTTTAGGGATTAATTTTTTATTTTTAGGATTTAATTTTTCGTTTTAGGTTTATTTTTTTAATTTTAGAATTTTAAATTTTAGATTTATAATTTCAATTATTTGTGAATAAATGTATCAGTTATATGTCATGATATGTACAAATTATATGTGATGATAAATGTCAGTTATATACGATGATAAATTAAATTATGGGGTGCACCTTGTAAGGTGCACCTGGGTCCATGATATACTCTCTCTGTTTTTAGGAGTCTAATATTTTATCTTTCTTTCATATTAATATATATTTAAAATATAGTATGTATATTTCTTTACTTAAGAGTAGATTTCGTTATTAAGGCTAATATTATTAGGACTTTAAAAATTTGATCTTATTTCTTTACTAATGATATTTACTTGTTGATTTTGTATATTTTTTCTCTTATTTTATAGGTCTGTTATACAAGTAAGATATGTCTATAAAGTTGAGAGATTGCTTACAAACGACTCGCGATTTCAGAGAAATTAATCAAAGTAAAATCGGTTGAACAAATCATATTCTTACTGCAAATTTTGTTTGAGAACGGATGTGACTGCGAATATCGCTAGTATCTGACATAACATCCTCCAGCCAGAATTGTTTTCTCCCATATTTTTTTTTTTACTGTTTTCGTTAAGATCCAATCTTGTAATTGTGAATCTTAGTTTTTGAAAAGTTATACTGATTTAGATCATATCTACTTTTAATGAGTTTTTAATTTATCCTTAATAGATTACGCCCTTTATAATCATTGAAATACAAGTTTTAATAGTAAAGATTTTCACCCCATTGGCTCAACAAAAAGAATAAATTATTCTTGTAGTTAAAAGTCTTATATGTTTGTTGCTTATTTCCGTTGCTATTTATTTTATATTCTTTACACCACACGTCTTATTTTAACTAAAATTGTGAATCGAGGTCTGCAATTCTTTCAAGTGACATGAGATCCGATTGATTTCACTAAGTGTCGATCTTCTTTTGCAAACTTGTGAATTCAAAGTCGGGTGGGTATGGTACTCGTCCCCCAATCCGTGTTGGATCTAACTACAGATGCATATATTTACATCAAATCAATTGATGAACGATCATGATCTATGGTACTTTCTAAGTGGATACATTAGCAACTTATTGATGCGGTTTGTGATCTTAGACCTCAAGATGAGATGCTGTGGATAACAAATGATCGTCTTGATAGGAGTATGAATTCTAAAGCTCTTTTTGCAATCTTTGTGCAATAGATTCGAGCATATTTCGCATTGTCTCAAATTTCGCCACTGTCAAAGAAGTTTGGAATGCCCTAAACCTCCATTGTGAAGGGTCCGCGAGCGTTAAACTTACTAGACTCCGTATGATCACGACTAGATTTGAGAATTTGCCTATGAAAGAAGATGAGAATATCTCTGCATATAGTGCAAGATTACGTGAGATCGCTAATAGTTTAATTACTCGGATAACCAATCTCAAATGCTAGATTAGTTAGTAAGTTGTTACGCTCTCTCCCAATTCATTTTGACGTCAAAGTCTCTTCAATTCAGGAAGCTCATGATCATTGCAATTAACCAATTCTTTAAGTTCAACTTTTTAAATTGGTCTTATCAAACTAAAGGAAGGAACGTTGCGTTTCAAAAAAATCCTTCCTCTTTTGGCCAATTTATGCATAGTGAGATGATTGAGATTTCGACTAAACTTGATAAATCTAACCTTGGTGATGAAGACACTGATCTTATTACAAAACATTTTGAAAAAGTTGTCAAATCTCGTCGTCAAAACCTAATTCCAAACAAACACACTTCAAAGTTTCCTCAAAAAGTTGCATCGTTAAAAAATCAAGAGTCTCTTAGTTTTTCATTAAAAAATCTTGATATCAAAACTCTTGAGTCTATAGGTGTCATGTGTGCTATGGATTTGGTCACTTTGCTAACAAATGTGCTAACACGTTAGCTGGTAATAGCTTCAATGCTACCTTGAGTGTTAATGAGTTTGAGGACGAATTTGAACTCAAAACTGAGGATCATTCCTTCCTTATTGTTTTGAAGGAAGATTTTTTTGATGCAGGTCACGATGCGATCGGGGATGTCATTACATGCCCGTCGCATCCGTAGATGCATCTGGTTCTGGCCAATTGTAAGTGTGTTTAAATGTTACTGAGAAATCTGTCTCAGCCTCGCAGAATGACAGCAATAACTTTGTTGATACCGAACTAGTTGGTGCCCACGAGAAGTTTCTAAACGAATGGCAAGAGCAAAAGAAAAATACTAATGTTTTCAAAAAAAAAAAAATGCATAAACGTTTTACTTCTGAAAATCTTGAATAAAAAACTACCATTACCCGTTTAGAAGCTACTCTTACCAAAATTGAGACTGATTATGAAAGGGTTAAAGTGTTAAACCAAACATGATAGCTCGCTCGTTACCCTAGATCTATTGAATAAGGGAAGAGTAAATCTTGATGAGGTCCTTTCAATAGAAGCCAAACATGACAAAATTGGCCTTGATTTTGAAAATTAAAATTTCAAAAAGGGTGTTGATTCTCAAATCCCACCTAATACAAAATGTTCTTTTAAACGAAAACCAAAACCAAGGAGATGTCAATTTATTTGTCATTATTGTAATACTCAGGGACACATTAGGCCCTATTGTCGTAAGTGAAAATCTGATAGTGTTGAAAAGAACTCTAAAAAGAAGATACCACCAGATATGCCACCGACGATGCCACCAGTATCTCCGGCCACATGCAATCTGTTTGGGTTAAAAAACCCCAGATATCATTTGTGATGTTGTTCCCTCTTGGGTGAAACCAAAACCTCAAGACTCTTGGTACCTTGATAGTGGGTACTCTCGTCACATGACAGGAGAAATAGGTAATTTGTAGGATTTCAAATCCATTGATGGAGGTATGGTTTCTTTTGGGGATGGAGTTCTTGGTAAGATTATTGGTACTAGTACTCTAAACCTTTGTGGGTTGCCTAAACTTAAGGATGTTCTTTGCATTGACAATCTTAAGGCGAATCTCTTAAGTATTAGCTAATTGTGTGATAAATTGTTACCATATTATTGGTAGACAAGAAAACTGCTCCTTCTAATGTCATTACAAATGCGATTTTAGATGTGACCACATTTGAGGCGACAACCGTGACCACATCTAGAGACACTAAATCTGAAATGGTAAGGTTGGACTATGTTGCTAAATAGTGTCTTATGGTAAGAACTAAATATGTATCCTCTATTGAACCTAGTGATTAACACGTATTTGTGCTCATTTTAATTAGCAATTTAGTTAGTTTTTCCTATTTTTTTGGTATAAGTTGGATAGTTTAAGCTTAAATTCGTATATTTGTACTTTCAGCTTGTTTTACTGCATTTTGATCTTAATTGATGCAAATAGGTGAATTATCTCTGTTTTTCACCTTATAGCTAAGTAACCGGAGGAGCTCAGCACGTAAAAGATGAAGATTGATGATTAAGAGACAAGAATCGAGCGTTCCGGCGAAAAAGTAGCAAGTTTTTGAAGCTAACGGTTAGCTTTAGCGGTAGCCTTACCGCTAGATAGCACTGTTACAGCTAGCGGTTACCATACTGTTACCTACATCGTTACATAATTGCTAGAGGTGGACAAAGAGCCTAATGGTACGCTTAACGATTACAACCGTACCGTTACCATCACCATTAGAGAGCAACAGAGGCGTTAACGATAACTTTAGCAGTAACTCTTACCGCTAAGTGCTACCGTTATCGGGCCCAGTAACCGACTTACTTGACTTGTTCCCCAAGAATTCGGAATTCTATAAATACCACACCATTAATCCGACTTTGGGGTGTACTATAGTCATTATAAACTTACCAAGAAGTATTCCTAAGGTTTAGAAACATGTTTTCAACACCAATTAGCATAGATTAAGAATCAAGATCAAGAACTCAAGGCTTGCAAGTTCCGAATACCGTTCGATAGCGCGCGGCCCGTTCTTCGACCAAGATCCATCGTTTTTCTTCGGAGTAGCTGGAGAATTTTCTGTGTTTCTTAGATCTAATAAGTACTCTAATCCTTTTAATTGTATTCTTAGTTTATTTTACATAGTTTATGCATTTAGATTATCGTTTTTGCTTAACGTTCTTGCGTTTGATCTTGGGTTGATTACGAATTTGATTTCGCTGAATACTTTGGATATTCGTTTTTAATATTAATTTAGTTTATTTCATGCTTGGTTATTTAAGATTTGAATTCATGTTATTATGAAATTTGGTTCATGCTATTTAATTCCATTTTTAAGATTCATGATAGTAATTACTTTAGGTTATTAGATTTTGCTTATGCTCTTGAGATCCGTTTAAGTAATTCGATTTCGTTTATGATAATTGATTATCGCTGCATTTTAAATCTAGATTAAATTGCCATTATATAATTTCTTAGTTCTTAAGCTTAAGTAATTAAAATTAGTTTAATTTATGCTTTTAAATTCTAGTTGGTAAAATTAGTTAAGTTAATTAGTTTTATTTAAGTTCATGCTTTTCAAATTAGTAGTTAATAATCAAAACAAACAAAACCAAATTTGTATAAGTTTATGTGCTTAATTGTTAGTAAAAAAAAATCCGAGATACCTAATCGTTGTCCTCGAGAGAATCGACTTGAGTCAACTTTCCACCCTACAAGTTCCTCGTACTCTTGTGAGCAAGCTTGAATGTATTTAAAATAAATAAATTTAAAAGGGGTTCATAAAAGCTTGAATCAGAATTTTGGCGCCGTTGCCGGGGATAACAAGTAGAATTCAAGGATGTTTTTCATTTTATTTTCTATTTAGTCGTTATTTGTATAATTGCACTTGGTTTGGATTTTGCCACTTGGTACGTTGATTTGTTGTTGAGTTTATGCAACGTAGACGATCACTTCAACTCGATTTGCACCATTATTGACAACATCCTTCGTTCAAATCCACCGAGACCAAGGCCCATTTCCATTCCCTAGAGCGTTTCTTCTATAGCTACTGATTTTGTTTACGACGATATCCCTGAGGCAATGTTAAGAGCACATTCTATTCGCAATGGTAATGCAGCTAATGGACCACCTAGATCTCCACGTTGCAATCGAGATGAATACGATAGTGAACCAATCCGTTTGCAAGGACAAGTGCAGCCCCGAGCTTATTGGGCTGAAATCCATCGAAACATGGAGAATAGGGAACAAGACGTGGAGAGGAATGGAGAAATCCATAATCAGCATAACGAGTATGTTGACGATCATAGACGAGTAGATGCTTGGTTGGCAAATCAGAACCATGGATACGAACAAGATGATTTTGAAGGGAGATACATGCGCAAAAATAATTATGGGAGGAACGCGTATGACAATCGCTACGAGAGGGCTAATGATCGAGTTAGAGAGCCGAGGGGTGATAAGCACCTCGACAACACGATTTGGCACGTCCGAAGGTTGTGCCTTTTAGGTCTGCCATTGTTCTTGGACCAATTGCAAGGGAAGTGGAGATTAAACCGCATCAAATTAATTTACTTCCAACTTTTCACGGAAATGCCCATGAAGACCCTTTAGCATTCTTAAACTATTTTGTTGATAAAGTGAGCAGATTTGTGGCTAATGGCCTTAACCGAGAGGAGTTGCAAATGATTTGTTTTCCCTATAGCATGAAGAACAAAGCGAAGAAGTGGTTACTATCCTTAGAACCGAGATCATTAACTGATTGGGAGATGATAAGCGAGAAGTTCCTCAATCAATACTATTCGGCACAAACAACGGGGCATCTTCGGAGGCTGATTTCTAACTTTGAACAATTGGAGAGAGAATTATTTCATGAAACATGGGAGCGTTACAAGATACTTTTACAAGCATGCCCCCACCATAACTACTCCCCCGAGATGATCAATCAATTTCTCTTTGGTGGTTTGTTGAACATTGGGAAAAGTCAAGTTGAAATAGAGGCAGGAGGAGATTTTGGAGACCTAACGGCCCTCGAGGTAAAACGAGTGTTGGAGAAGCAGAGCGAAAAATCTAGACAAATCAATTCTTGACCTCGTAAAATAAAAGTAAATGAAGTATCCACAACCGAGACAGATAAAGATGAAGGAGTTAAGGTTTTGGTGCGAGATGGTCAAACAATAAAGGAGATGTGTAGGGAAATATTTAACGAGGAATTGGCAGCATGGAGAGCCGCGCGATCATGCTAAGCTTCTTCAAAGAAGACCGTTGAGACATGTGAACAATGTGGATCTACCGAACATTTAGCGAATATGTGTCCAACCAACAATGAACAACGAGAGGACGTTAACGCCATCCAGAATTTTTCAAACCAACCACATTCAGGGCAGAAACCCACAAAGTAATTTCAGGCACAACGTGATTCTCCTCTTTTTAAGTGGGGACTAGGGAGCTAAATTATATGCCACCCGACCCGCAATACCCAATACCACATGCGCCATTACCCCCCCCCCCCCCCCAAATAACTTCCATATGCAAGGGCAAGTGTCTACTAAAGTTCAATCAGATGATCAGCTATTGGTTTGGCAGCAGAATCAAGTGGCCGAGACTATTAGAAACCGGGAGGGGCTCGCCTAATTAACTTCGCAAGTAAATAAGTTCGAGTCAAGATTTGATGAACTTGTTAACGACTATACAACAAGGGCAAAGGCATTCGGAAATGATGATAGGGCAACTATCGGCAACTGTGGGACATTGTTGAAAGATAAAAATAGGCTTTCGAGTCAAACGGAGCAAGCCTCAACTATTCATGTCTTGCAGAATGGAAAAGTAATAGATAACGGCATCGGGAAAGGTAAAGAAGAAAATGAAGAGGTAGCCAATATTCCAACTCCGATTCAAACTCAAACAGATTTGACTAACCCAGTCGGTCAGATGCAAAAATCACGAAACCCGTATGTTCCGGGGTCGTTAAAAAGGAAAAACTCGAATCCAGACCCCTCTCCTACAACAATTGACGACCCGACCATTTTCTCGAGTACGCCACCAAAGAAGTTGACACCCTCGATTTATGATCATGTTCCCTTCCCATGACGCCTACTTCTAGCCAAGGAAAATAAAAAATTCATGGAGCTATACAATTTATTGAAAAATGTTAATATTAACCTTCCCTACTAGAGGTGATAAAGACGATGCCAACGTATGTGAAATTCTTCAAGGAGCTAGCATCAAGGGAAAGGCGCTTGGCTACAAACCAACATGTGGCTTTGACAAGAGAAGTTAGTGCTATAATCAAGAAACCATTGCCACCCAAAGAGAAGGATCCCGAGAGTTTTTGTATTACTATTTCCCTCGGGAATGGACAGACGGAAAGGGGGATGCTCGATCTTGGTGCTGGCATAAATTTAATGCCTTATTCTATTTACAAGGAATTTGATCTTGGACCATTGAAGCCAACCACGTTACGACTACAGTTGGAGGTTGATAGGGCTATCTTTGTGTCAGACCTGGCTTGGGGTAGCTCTGACCTCAAGGAGTCTAGATAAAAGGACTACGACGGCTCTGCGGAGAAGAGCTGTCTACTGCCTAGAGATTTCTCTCAGCTTAGCTATTTTGGAGAAGTCGTTGAAAGCCTGGTGATGATGCTGAACTGAAGTTCCAGGGGTTAAACTCAAGCTTGATATTAAGGGAAGACCTGTCTTAGTTTCCTTAGGAACAAAGCTTGTTCTCGTTACTGCAAGATCTGACCCGTTTGCGGCAGGAAACATGGGAGGAAAAAAGGGACTGGTTCATGACAGGTCTAATTTCTTAAAATCCGCGAGGATAACCAGAAAATTGAGATAATGTTAAATGGATGAAGATCTGGAATAAGACAGATCTGATTCCCAGACTCCTCAATGGAGAGACAAGTGGGACCACTTGTCAGGATTTGTTGCACAACGGCCAGAGATTCGCGGCATGTGCTCCCGGGATCCCGACTGGGGTCCCCTTTAGGGAAAGCTATAAATATCTCGGCCCCAAGGCTGAGAGAGGTAATTCATTCTCTTGAGCATTCTTGCTTTCTTTCTGGAAAAACACCTCAAACGCTTACTGACTTAAGCATCGGAGAGGTTTCCACCGGAAAATCACCGGTGGTCCTTTCTAACTCTTGTTTGTGGTGCAGATCAGGAAGGTGTTCAAGGTTTCAGTCATTCTCAACGTTGGTCATTTTTTGGGTTGAAACAATTGGTGCCGTCTGTGGGAAATCTGGGCTAAGACGTGAGCTCCTTTTTTCCATGGCTTTGGTTGGAGAGCTTGGCGGAACCCCCAAATCCGCCATGCCGTGGGGCATGCCGCAGACAACAGAAACGTCAATGGCGAGACCTCCGGATGCAGAGCCGTCAACTGCGGCTAGGCCGAGTACTGTTCCGCCTCCCTCTGGCGAAGCGACGCCTGCCGTGGAAGGATTGTTCAACGATACCCTTCTCTGGCAGCTGTCTGATCTCATCGGCAAAGCAGTGGAAACAGCTGTAGAGAAAAAATTCGCAGAAATGTCAACACCTCCATCCGGCGAACGGCCAGATCGGACGGTCCCGCAGGCGGATACTGAGCCGCTGCGCAACCAGCGGGCGGAGCGGGCGCCTCCTCAGGATAGAGATGAGCATTTCTCTACTTCCGATGGTGAAACCTCAAGCCAGACCAATCCGGGTCTGATGGAACAGATGCAGAGCTTGCAAAAGAGGTGAGGGAGTTTAAGAGGAAAATGGCGACTGGCGGTGTGATTCCGGTGAGAAGAGGTACGCCGTTTACTGAGGAAGTCATGCGAGATGATGTGCCGGCTTCATATCGCTCCCTAGGCTTCGAGTAAAATGGAACCACGGACCCGTGGGACCATCTCAGTCGCTTCGAGATCACGGCAGCCCTGCATAAATTTTCAGACGCTGTTATGTGCTGGGTCTTCCCAATGACTTTTACCAAATCAGCACAGCTCTGGTTTAGCCAGTTGCCGCCTCGTTCTATTAGTAATTTTGAAGAGTTTAGTTCGGCTTTCTTGCACTAGTTTACAAGCTGCAGGAAATACCAGAAGATGCCTCTGGAATTGTTTAGCCTTAAGCAGAAGGACGGGGAGAGTCTGCGCGCTTATATTAATCGTTTCAAAAATGCTAAATTGGAGGTGCCTTCCGCGTCGGAGGAGCTGTTGGTGAATGCTCTGGCGCAGGGCCTGAGAAGAGGTGAATTCTTCCAATCGCTGGTTGTCAAGCCTGCTCTGAAGTTTGGCGAGATCTTGGAACGGGCTGAGAAATATATTCATTTGGAAGAGGCATTGAGGATTAAGGATGAAGGGGAAAAGAGAAGAGAGAGAAGTGACCGAGAAGAAAGAGGAGCCATTAAAAAGCTGCGGCCAGACCTGTCTGGAGGGAGACCTCGCTTTGATAAATATACTCCTTTAGCAAACCCGCAGGGTGAGATCCTGTAGGCAATAGAAAAGCATCCAGACCTGAAATGGCCAAAAACCTACTCACAGAGGCCTAAGAGGGAAAGGTCTGATCGCTTTTGCCGCTTCCACAACGAGTACGGGCATGATACCGATCAATGTACCCATCTGAAGGACGAATTGGAAAGGATGGTCCAGGCCGGACACCTGAAAGAGTATGTCCGCATGAGAAGAGATGAGATCAGATCTGGCAACAAGAGTTACGACCGTTTTTCGCAAGGCAGGGGTGATCGAGCGGGTGTCCAGGACAGAGTGCGGACCAGATTGGGGAGATCTGACCAGGCTCAGGTTGTACATGGGGAAATACAAATGATAACTGGGGGTGAATTGGGCGATCACTCCAGGAGAGCCCAGCAAATCTACGTCCGAGCTGCCAATGATTTAGTGCGGACGTCTCGGGAGGTTGGATAATTGGCGTCGGCGCTAAACCTTTGCTTTGGTTCAGAAGACTGTGACGGTATTCTGGCCCCACATATGGACGCTCTGGTCATAACGGTCACAATTGCCAACTACAACGTGCGGAGAATTTTCGTGGACACAATAAGCTCTGCGGACATATTGTTTTATGACTATTTTCGACAATTAAAATTGAATGTAGAACTCGAGGAGGTGACAACTTCGCTGGTTGGGTTTGCAGGGGGTGCCCTGAAACCCTTGGGCTCAGTGAAGCTTTTGGTAACGCTGGGGGAGGAACCCTATAGGGTAACCAGAGCAGTACGTTTCTTGGTAGTGGATGCCCCATCTTCCTATAACGTGATGCTCGGTCGGCCATCCTTGAGCCAGTTCCAGGCTGTAATATCTGTCTTCCACATGAAAATGAAATTCCCGGCAGAGGACGGAACATGAGAAGTCAGAGGTGACCAATATGCTTCGCGACAAACATATATTGAATGCATCAAGAGAAATGCTGAGGATGAAAGGCAGAGCAAGAGAGCCAGAATAGAGCCGCCAAAAACAGACCTGTCTGGGAGAGAAGAGGGATTGATGATGATCGAGATAATCCCAGGGGATGAGAGTCGGGTCCTTAGGGTAGGAACGACTCTCAGCCCAGAAGTTTTGACAGATCTGGTGGCACTGTTGAGAAATAGCTTGGACGTATTTGCCTGGTCCCCTCAGGACCTGATAGGGATTGATCCGGAGGTGGCATAGCACCACCTAAACATCATCTCGGATGCGAGGCCGGTAAAACAGAAGAAGCGCAATTTCGGGCCTGAGAAGGAGGCCGTCATAGAGGCTGAGGTAGAAAAATTGCTCAAAGCCAAGCATATCCAGGAAATACAATTCCCAGAATGGCTTTCCAACGCTGTCTTGGTTCCAAAAACTCAGGATGATTGGCACATGTGTATCGACTTTAGAGATCTCAACCGTGCTTGCCCAAAGGATCATTACCCCTTGCCTAGAATAGACTAGCTTGTCGATTCTACCGCCGGATGTGAGCTCTTGAGCATGATGGATGCGTCCCAGGGGTATCACCAGATCAGACTAGAAAAGGATGATTGGAAGCGGGTCAGTTTTATTACCCTGAAGGGTACGTATTGCTATGTGGTGATGCCTTTTGGTTTGAAGAATGCAGGGGCCACTTATCAGCGCTTGGTTGATAAGATGTTTAAAAACCAACTCGGGCGAAATATGGAAGTATACGTTGATGACATGTTGGTTAAAAGCATAAAGGTAGCGTCACATGTGGAAGACCTGCATGAGACCTTTGCCACCCTGAGACATTACAAAATGAAGCTTAACCCCAAGAAATGCGCATTCGGGGTTAGAGCTGGTAAATTTTTGGGTTACATGGTCACAGAGAGGGGTATTGAGGCAAACCCGGAGAAGGTCAGAGCAAATATGGAAATACAGGCGCCTAGGAACGTAAAAGAAATGCAGCGCTTAGCCGGGCGAATTAATGCCCTAAGTAGATTTGTTTCTAGGTCTGCCGAGAAAAGCTTGCCATTTTTTCAAGCTCTAAGGAAGAAGGTAAAATTCCAATGGAATGATGAGTGCGAAGAGGCATTCAAATTGTTGAAGGAGCATTTGGCCAATATGACTCTGCTTACGAAGCCTGTCCAGGGAGAGTCATTGACCCTATACTTGTCTGTAGGAGAGCAGGCGGTCAGCTTTGTTTTATTCAGAGAGGAAGGTAAAATACAGAGACCGGTATACTTCTGGAGCAAGGTCTTGCACGCAGCAGAGACCAGATACGTCGAGGTAGAGAAGGCGATGCTGGCGTTGATCGGGACTGCTCGTAAGTTATGGCCGTATTTCCTTTCTCATGGAATAATCGTGCGAACTAACCTCCCATTGAAGGCCATAATGGACAAACCCGAGGCATCTGGGCGGTTAGTCAAGTGGATAATAGAGCTCAACCAGTTTGACATTACATTTGAGGTGAGGATAGCAATAAAAGCCCAGGCCTTAGCTGATTTCATGCAGGAAATGGCTGGTCCTCCTGGAGCACTGAAAGAATGGACCATCTTTACAGACGGCTCGGTCTGTAGTCAGGGCTGTGGAGTCAGAATCGTCTTGATAGATCCAGCTGGTGTGTTGACCGAGTTTGCTGTACGCTTGAATCATGCACTTTCTAATAATGCCGCTGAATACGAGGCCCTCTTGCATGGAATCAAAATGGCAAAAGACCTAGGAGTAGAGATGGTATGTGCCAGGGTGGATTCTCAGCTGGTTTGTAAACAGATCAGTGGTGAATTTGAAACCAGGGAGGAGAACATGTAGAAGTATCTGGTTAAATTTAGAGAGTTGGTTAAGGGCATGAAGAGCTGTACAGTACTACAGATTTCTCGGGAAGAGAATGACAGAGCTGATTACTTAGCAAGGTTGGCCAGCTCGGCCACAGGATTTGACAAGAGGACGATAACGTTACTCAGAGCAGAGGCGGAGTTCGGTGCTGAATAGGTCTGTTCGGTGTATGCAGTTGATGATTGGCGTTCCCCTATTATAGCTTACTTACAACATGAAGAACTGCCGGAGGATCAAAGAGAAAGAGCTAAGGTAAAAATCAGATCCGCCCGTTTTTGTTTAATCGGAGGGGTTCTATTTCGGCGCGGGTTTGGAAGACCCTTGTTGCGATGCCTAGGCTCAGAGGAGGGCGCCCAAATCTTTAGAGAAGTCCATGAGGGGTGTTGTGGTAATCACATGGGAGCCAGAGCTCTGGCTAGCAAAATATTAAGAGCTGGCTACTTCTGGCATTCTCTGAGGAAAGAGGCAGAGGCCTTTGTTAGAAAATGTGAAAAGTGCCAGAAGATGGCCCCGTTGATCCACCAACCAGCGGAGGAGTTAATAACAATGAGTTCCCCCTGCCCCTTCGCCAAATGGGGGATTGATCTAGTCGGCCCATTCCCGATGGCTCCAGCCCAAAAAAGGTTTTTAATTGTAGCCATAGATTACTTTAATAAATGGGTCGAGGCAGAGGCCCTCGCCAGGATAACGGAGGAGGCAGTGATGGGATTCATTTGGAAGAACGTGGTCTGTCGCTTTGGCGTGCCTAGGATATTAATATCAGATAATGGAACCCAATTTATGGGAGCCAAGATAAAAGCCTGGTGTGTTAAGATGAATATCCGACAACATTTCACGTCTGTATATCATCCGCAAGCGAATGGTTAAGTCGAAGTAACTAACCGCATTCTCGTCCAAGGGCTTAAGTCACGCTTAGAAAGGTCTTGAGGCAAATGGGTGGAAGAGCTGAGTGCAGTACTTTGGGCGTATCGCACAAATCCAAAGGAAAGTACAGGTGAAACCCCCTTTAGCCTTGTGTACGGCACGGACGCTGTGGTGCCTGCAGAGGTCAGCCTAGAAACACACCGAATCCAGAATCTCAATGAAGAGCAGAATGAGCTATTAAGGCAAGACGCGTTAGATTTAATTGAGGAAAAAAGAGAACAGGCTGCAGTAAGAATGGAACATATCAGGGGGAGAGTAAAGGCCACATATGACAAATCTGTGATCAAGAGGCAATTCCGAGTGGGAGATCTGGTCTTAAGAAGAGCTGACCTAGGAAAGCAAAAAGGAAAGTTGGAGGCATCTTGGCAAGGGCCGCTTCGAGTCATTCAGACCTTACCAGGAGGTGCCTACAAACTAGAAGAGCTGGACGGCACAACAATCCCCCGTGCTTGGAATATTGTTAATCTACGAAAGTTTTATACGTAATTGTAATCTTTAACGTTTGTTTATTTATGAAAAGAAAACTGCAGGTTTTTCTTCGCCAGATCACTAATGTGTTTACCATTAAGCTAGGATTGGCTAAGGACGGATGTCCTCAATCTTGCTTGACCTGATTGTCAGTATAAGCCAGGATTGGCT
>BMAC01000690.1:338493-348979 GCA_014905375.1 Phtheirospermum japonicum | reverse complement strand
CAGTATAAGCCAGGATTGGCTAAGGACGGATGTCCTCAATTATACCTAATCTGATTATAAGTGCAGGTTAACATGAGCTAAAGGCGGACGCCTCGATTCGCCTGACTAGGTAGTCAGCATTAGCTCGGGATAACTAGAGAATACACGCATTGATTTTCGGACCCGTGAAGGTTTCTGCTGTGTATATGAGCCTGACTTATTTGTCAGCTGAGATGTACAAATATGCTGGACCTAGCTAAGGTATAAAACCTTAAGAGGTAAATGCTTAACTTGTAACATGAATGAATGCATGAATTGAACGATTGGGAGCAGATGAAAAATTGATTAACAGATTATTTGAGCAGTATTGAGAAAGAGCTCATGAAATTCATATATTATTAAACAATACAAAAGCACTGGTTGCCCACACCTTTCAGAAAAGGTTGGCAACTTTGATTACATGAGATTGCAGGAAAACAGTGAGAATAAAGCTAAGGCGTTTAGCTGTGCGAAGATCTCCGATCTGAAGCCAGAGCCCGACGAACTCGCCAGAGCTCACACTCCATTTCGTGCAAACGGCGGCGATATTTGTCGGAACGATCGGCAAGCGCTGTCACTTCGCCAACAGCGGCGGTCAGGCGACTCACCAATTCGGCCAGGTCCGCCTTCTCCTCTTGGAGTTGGCGGTTAACTTGCCGAAGCTCCGCCCACTCTCTTTTGTAAAAATGTTTTTTCTGACGTTTCCTCTCCAAAAGGCGGTAGAGGTAGCCGATCTTCTCCTTGAGGGAAGTGATTTGGTCAGAGAACTTGAACTTTTCAACGACGAGGGAGATGTTCTTGCGCCTCACTGTATCGATCTCGTTAATAAGGGGAGAGGATGCCATGATAGAAAAGTGCAGAGAAAATTACAAAGAGAACTGAAGATATGCACGTATTTAAAGAAGTGAAAGCGCATGTAAAAGGAATCAAAAGTACTAGGGTTTCCGGAATATCATGAAACCCTAAAAAATCAAGAGTTGCAACGAGACAAAATACAACATTCATTGGTATTGAATAAAAAGTTTAAATACAAGGTACACATCAGAAAAGTGACAGACCAGCCACGCAGGCTACAGCAAACAGGTCTGTTCAAAAACTAGACAGAAAACAAGGCAGAAAATTTTCCTTCGAGGCATGAGCTCTACATTAAAGCAAGCTAAATTCCAAACTCCTCATAACTGCGTTGGAGCCTGAGATGTCTCCCCCAAGTCTTTCTTGGACTGGGTAGACTCTTGTAAATCGCCCAAGTTAGCAAAGGTTGGAGAGACTGCAGCAACCATTGCTAACGACTGTTCAGGGGGGGAGAAGAAGCTGATGAAGAAGAACAGAAGACCTGGCGAATGTAGTCAGCAAAGGCRGCCGGGTCTAGCAAGTGGAGGCGGTCGTCTTCCGAAACATGGGAGAAGGAGGTGGGCTCGCTGACGCCTTCAATCTTGGCGGACCGATCATAAGGAGTAGAAGGGTGTTCAACCACCCATTTAGCATGGGCATTGAGACCTAATTCAAAGTAGACCTCCGCTTCGGGAACAGAGATCATACAACTCCTCAGAGCCCAGAAAAGCTCGGTGAGTGGTCTCTCTGGTCAGTTGTATTAGGTGTAGCCCTTCCTCCGAGTTAAAGAACTCCAATCTCTCCTCGGCGCGCCCTTCAATGCGGCCTTGATCCACTCCATCAGCTCTAGACTGCTTCACCTTCTCTTCTAGCTCTTGCTCATGAAGAAGAGTAAGAGCTCGATGTTTCTCCTCCGACTCCTTGACCTTGAGGAGCTCAGCTCGCATTTCCTCCATTTCAGCCTTCAGCAAGTCTATCTCCATCTCTGAGCCTTTTAGTTTGACCTGGGCCTCCTGGCCCTCTCGGACCTTAGCCATCATCTCTAATTCTCTCTTTTTCAAAATCTCGATCTCCCCCTTAAGATCAGCATGCAACAATTCGAGCTCGGGCCAACAAAGATGCTCGTCCTACCACGGCCTGACACAAGGAAGAGGTAAGTGGAAAAGCTGGGAAGAGCTAAAGACAGGAAAGTTGGAGAAATTTATACCTGAGCCTCCGCCTTGCAGTAGAACTCAACCAGCTCCGGGTTCGACATTTTATACACGATGTTGCGGTCGTACGTGGGAGCTAACCCCATCATGAATTGCCTCGCCACTTCTCCAGGGCAGTTCAGGACAGATCTATTGAAAAAGGTCTGATTTGGGTAAGGAGGTACTTGAGAAATTACCGGGGGAATAATTTGGGGAGTGGCCTTAGGAGTAATGGGCAAAGCAGTTTGAGGAGGATCCCTGGAAGAGGATGTAAGGTCCATCCGGCTCCGCTTTTTTTGCTTCAACGGTTGCTCTTCCTCCGGGTTCGTTGAAGGCTGAGCTGCTGGTTCGTGCCCTGGGCTCCTCCCCGGCTCTGGATTTTTCCTTGTGAGCTCGGGAGTCCTGGATGGCGCCTGAGGTTAGCTCTGGAGTGGCGCCGCGAGGAAGACCTCTCCCGGGGCCGGAGCAGCTCTAGAAGGCTCCCCCAGTGGGCTATTCTGGCTCCCTTCTACAGCCTTATGAGCCTTGGCTTGCATCTTCGCTAGCATCATTTTCTCTGAAATGGAAAAGCGGGACAGTAAAAAGTATGATAAAGGAACTATAGCGAGAAAACAATAAAACCAGGACATTACGAGAAAAATACCGATCTTGGTTGGCAGAGGACCGTGCCCTTGTTGGGAATTGAAGAAATTCAAGAGCTTGACGGTAAGCATCTTGGACAAGTCTAAGGGGTTCTGGTTTAAGAGGGCAATTTTTTCCTTCAGATCTGGTGACCTATCCCCTCGAGGTAAGCGCATTTGAGGATGTAGAAAGCTGATGGGTTTGGTAGGGAAGCCCCAATCCCCCGAGCACTGAACGAAGAAGAACTTCTTCTTCCAGACTTTGTGAGATGTAGGAAGACCTGATAAGAAATGAACGTCTGGTCGTCCAGATAGGTAGAAAAAACCGGAGGAGCTCTTTGTTTGAAATAAAGAGAAGAAGAGCTGGGCTGTGGGGGTGATCCTGGCATACTGTGCTGCCAGGTGAAATCCGGCCATAACGCGAAAAGCGTTAGGCAGGAATTGCTGTACTGGAATATGGTACAGCTTGGAAATAGCCTAAACGAAAGGATGGACGGGCAGGCTTAACCCCGCGTAGAACTGGTCTACGTAGAAAGTAAGGTGACCGGCGGGGGGTGATGATGCTCCTTCGCCGGGTGCCGGATTAGTAAAGGAGAACATATCGGAGATAGGGAATTTCGCACAAATTTCTTTAAGGGTCTGATTGCTAACTATTGAGGATAGGTTGTCGGAAGGGGGAGGAGGTAGGATCACCGAAAACCGCCTCCCCGGAGCCGTCGCGTAGGAATCGGCTGAGGAAAGGTTTACGGTAGAGGTGGAGTTCACCGGAGTTGCCCCTGATGAGCCCTCCCAGGAAGAGTTGGTTCGGGAAGAAGAAATTGACATAATTAAAGAGTGCGTGAAGAAAGAAAGGGTACCTGGTAATAATTGCTTGGAAAGATTGGAAGAAGATTAGCGGAGTTGCAGAAATCGCCGAGATATTGCAGAAGAAAAGGGGGAGGAAGCTTTTAGAGAGTTTTTGAGAAGTGGAATTTAAAAATGAAAGGGAAAAGGTATTTGGAGGGACAAAAGGAAAACAGATTGATTTGAAAAACAGAAATCGAGGAGCCGGGACTTGATGGGATTCCCGCATTTAATGCCAACAGTACCCTGTCTGCTGTGCTGGAGCGCTAAACGTCCTAGGACAAATCATACGCTACCCATGTGTCAGAAAGGACGTGTGGAATGAGGACCGTTTGGGAAATTGAACCGACATCACTAATGCTAATAATTAGGACTGTTTGAACAAAGCGGATATCTCGGGATTCCCCCAGTACGAGAAGTCATAAAGGACGGAATGACCTCATTTATTTCGGGAGAGCCTGTGGATATTACCGATCTACCCCAGATGTTTGGGGGGAGGAGTTGATAGGGCTATCTTTGTGTCAGACCTGGCTTAGGGTAGCTCTGACCTCAAGGAGTCTGGATAAAAGGACTATGACGGCTCTGCGGAGAAGAGCTGTCTACTGCCTAGAGATTTCTCTCAGCTTAGCTATTTTGGAGAGGTCGTTGAAAGCCTGGTGATGATGCTGAACTGAAGTTCCAGGGGTTAAACTCAAGCTTGATATTAAGGGAAGACCTGGCTTAGTTTCCTTAGGAACAGAGCTTGTTCTCGTTACTGCAAGATCTGACCCGTTTGCGGCAGGAAACATGGGAGGAAAAAAGGGACTGGTTCATGACAGGTCTGATTTCTTAAAATCCGCGAGGATAACCAGAAAATCGAGATAATGTTAAATGGATGAAGATCTGGAATAAGACAGATCTGATTCCCAGACTCCTCAATGGAGAGACAAGTGGGACCACTTGTCAGGATTTGTTGCACAACGGCCCGAGATTCGCGGCATGTGCTCTTGGGATCCAGATTGGGGTCCCCTTTAGGGAAAGCTATAAATATCTCGGCCCCAAGGCTGAGAGAGGTAAGTCATTCTCTTGAGCATTCTTGTTTTCTTTCTGGAAAAACACCTCAAACGCCTACTGACTTAAGCATCGGAGAGGTTTCCACCGGAAAATCACCGGTGGTCCTTTCTAACTCTTTTTTGTGGTGCAGATTAGGAAGGTGTTCAAGGTTTCAGTCATTCTCAACGTTGGTCATTTTTTGGGTTGAAACAGGGATCGATCGATAAAGTTACCCTTGGGTATTGTGGAAGATGTGTTGGTCCAGGTAGGTAAGTTGGTGGTGCCTGTAGATTTCGTTATTATGGACGTTGGTGAAGTACAAAGTGAAAATAAGGAGCCCACCTTTTTGTTGGGACGGCCTTTTATGTCTACTACTCATGCATTAATAGACGTGAACAAAGGGAAGATGACTGATCGAAGAATTCTTACCACTCTGAGAAATCTTCTCCGCAATAGTACGGAGTCGATTGTAGAGCGGTAAGTTTTCCCGAGTCGTGTCTCTTGAGGATAGATATTATCAACGGTCGGTGTTTTTACTTACTCTCCTGTTAATCGAAATTACGCTAATCTAAACTAAGAAAGCATTAAGTCATTGGTTTGGTTTGAGTTTTATGCTAAAGCTTGAGTTTAAAAGGAGACTTTGATTAAAAATGATTGGGTTTAGGGTGTTCGGTTCGTCTCCACGATCAATCGGTTTTTGCCGAGCACTTAATCCACGATTCGGGGTTGTCAATCTTAAATGTCGATCAAGTATTGGGGTCGTCAATCCCAATTCTCAACAAAATCCGATTAATGGTTCTAAACGAACTTAAGCCATAAACCCGTAATTTCTAAACTAGTTCCATCAAATACAAATTAAAGCTTATTTGAAAGTAATTAATTGATGACATTAACTAAACCTAATTAACAACATTGCATAAATTAAAACTTACTAAACTAAGAAGGCTTGCAAATTGAAAGGGAAATTGGTGGGAAAATCAAAGCTTGAAAGTTGAAAACAAGTCAAATGCATTAAATGGGTAAAAGTCAAATTGCTCAAAGAAGAAAGACCCATAAGCCTTTCAAAAACCCAAGGTTTGTTTGGAAAAATTGGGCAAAAAGTTTCAAGAGGTCTTCAATGGAGTCTTTGCTAAACAAGAAGATGAAAAACAACACAAAGCAATTAAACCAACACAAGAGAAATCACAACAATACAATAATAACACAAACCATTAAGGAGAAAGATTACTACCAATCTTTGCTCCAAACAAGTGCTTCAAAGCCTAGCTTACAATCTTCAAAATACAATAACAACTTCAACAAAACAAGAACAACAAATGGAGGAGGTGTCACCCTCTCCCACACTTGCTAAGAACAACTAAACCTAACTAAACTAACTACTTAAGCTAAACTAAACTACACTAACTAGAGATTTATGAGATAGGGTTTTGAAATGCAAGAGTAAAGGCTTGGAGGAAATGGAGCAAGACCCAAATTCCATCAAGGAAGGGTTGGATAAGGTTGGAGAAATATGGTCCTATATATACAAAAACGCAGGGGCAAAATCTCAAAAAATCCTGCGTTGCAGTCGATCGACTACTTCCTCAAAACTGGAAAAATCACTGCCGAGAAGTCGATATGGAGAGGTCCAGTCGATCGACTGGATCATCAGTCGATTGACTGAAAGCCAGTCGATCGACTAGTACGGATGCTCCCGGCTCGGTTTTCTCATTTCCGCTCTAAACGTCCGCCAACTGTCACTCCTCGTTCGCGCTTTGTTCACTTGCTTGTCCATTCCAATCCGAGTCAAGTGGGATGCCTCCAAACGTGCGCGGTCTCCGCTTGGTCATCCTACGAACAAAAGTACGAAAAAGATTAAAAATATACGAAAAACTACTAAAAACCGCACAAAAGTTATAAAAACCTAAAACTAACAAAATAGGCCAAAATGACTCCTAATACCCATAAATACAAGCAAAACACACACGAATGCGACACAAAAAGGTAACAAAAAAGTGTACAAAAAAGTACAAATCAATGACCATGTCCGTCTTAGGCGAATCAGTGACGTTTTCACTTCAAGATATCCATAACACTCCTTCTTCGTTTATGTAAGACGAATGTTCATTTGTAGATCTAATCGATTCTTGCGTCCATGACCTCCAAAGCATTACCACTATAGATGATTTTGACGTCGAAGACGACGAGGAGCATTTGAGTGGGGAGGAATAATCGAATTACTGGGAATCGATTTAGGTGAAATTATAGATGGATTTGATGATTTTTTAAATGGATGACGCACCTAACCCTGAGCCCAAAGTGGAGTTGAAACCACTATCCAATCGTTTGAAGTACGTTTTCCTCGACCCCAACAAAGATTTTGAACGTACAAAGATCAAGGGCGGGGCATACAGTAGCACTTGGTCGACAAAAGAAGAAATCGAAAGAGGTTCATGATAAGAAGTTTACTGACATGCAGTTCGAGGTTGGTCAATTAGTTCTTTATAATCACAAACGTAAGTTAGTTCCAAACGATTCCTAGACCTCATGGAGTGGACCATTTTGTTTAAAGAAATGGATGAGTATGGGGTAGCCACTTTGTACGATGAGAGCAAGAAGTCAAAACTTCAAGTCCACAAGCATCGAGTCAAACCTTACCATGATGGAAGAATGAAGAAACGAGATTGTAAATTGGTGGAGTTAGGATATCTACCTCAAGTTTGGAATTTATTGCACAATATAGCGTCGAGCAAGCGACGTTAAAAGTTGCGCTTCTTGGGAGGCAACCCAAGCGTTTGTTTTCTTTATCCTTTTGTTTTAAATCTCTTTTATGTGTTTTTTTCTAGCTTTTATCTTCTGTATTAATTTATTTTTGGGTTTATAAAAGAAAATTGCTATGGTACGTTGATGCGTGTTTCGATGTGCAGAAAAATCAAAAAATTGGCCAGTTCTGGAGAACTAGCGGTAACCACTACCGTTACCTCCTACCATTAGCGTGTTTTTAGGCCCAGCGATAAGAATCCACCGCTAATGTTACCGATAGCACCAAAAAGAGATATTTAGCGGTAGACTAGCGGTAGCACTTACCGCTAGGTATACCGCTAACGCCAAGCAGAGAGTTGTAGCGAGATGTGAACCGCTACCCCACGACCGTGTCGCTATCTGGCGCAAGTTCACCGCTAATGGAGGAGTACCGTTCATTTGGTCTCGGCGAGTTCGATGAATCGGGTTTTGTTTTTCTTAGTTTTTAGTCAAGCCAATTCCAATTGCGACGATCGAGATGATATGATGCTGTCACGAATTCAATATGGAGCGGCTCGACCATTAAATTATTCAGGGACGTTTTCCTTACCTCTCTTTATTTTACTTGTTCTATATTTATGGCAATACGGAGTTGCCAATGTTTTTGGAGAGGCGGATGGGTCGATCGATTTGTTATTCTTATTTGTGCTTAATTGAATTCGTGATTAATTGCTATTCCTGCGCGATATTGTGTTTGTCTGGCTTGCGAGTCAAAGTTAGATATGTATAATTTGATGTTCTTGTATTTTGAGCGTGTATAAGTGCATAAAATGTTTCAAAATTATTATTTATATATTGTAAAATGGTACTTGGACGTAGTTGATTTCACAAAACCTTAAAAGCAGCGTCATTTCAAAAAAAAAAAAAATATATGCAAAAGCCAGTGAGTAGCCTGAGTGTTTATCATCATTGCATGTACTTGAGTGAGTTCTGTTTTGAGATCTCTTTGAAATCGCTGTGTGTAGTTAGCTTTGAACATGATATTAAGGCACAGATAAAACCTTTATTTCGGCCATATCCATAAATTTTACCCACTATAAATTTCGAATGAGCCCCTCATAGCCAAATAATCCATTTCCATTAGCCATGAGTGTTTATGAGTTGACTCCTACGACCATTAAAAGAGTGGGGTAGGAGTTAGTTATTTTTATTGGTTATATGTGTTTTGGAGATTTTATCAAAGATTTATGAAAAAGTTGTAATAAAGGATCACCATCAAAAAAAAAAAAAAAACCCTATAAAAAGAATAAAAGGGGACACAATAAAAAAAAAGTAAAAAAAAAGAGAATAAAAAGGATGGTGAATCATGTTGAGTCATTGCCTACGCTTATAAAGGCTTGTGTTTTATTTTTTATTTTATTATGAAGCCTAATGTTTAAGAGGCATGAGTTGTGTTTGTAAGTAGAAGCATATTATGAGCTTCTACGTTGTTTAAGTGGTTTGAGCACAAGTCGGTTTAGAGTTTACGAGTTGAGAAATAGCCTAAATTTAATGGCTACGTTTTGAGTGTTTAGTGAGGTTTTCTTTTGAATGAGGTGAAGCGCTTTGCTTCGTGATTAGATTAGGTTGAGTGAGTTATTGATCACGTTAGATCGTGAGTTAGCCACACGACTTATATACTCCATACCCATCCAAAGAGCCTACGGTACAACCCGAAAAGACCTTTTCCGATTCTTTGTGGGTTACACACTTAGTTTGCGATGAGAAGTGATTGATTTTCAGTAATTATTTATTGTGCTTGTATTTTGATGGTTTTAGCGTAAACACGTCCCCATAAAATATTCTTGAGAGCTTTGAGTGTACACATATAAATTACCCTTTGTGAGGATGCATGATTTAACTTGGAGCGACAATGTAATAATGGTCTAGCATTTGAAGTTGCGTGACATTTATCTATATATTCAAATTTATCTATGTAGCATCGCACGACTCTTTGCTTGAACTTATTTTCATACGTTTTTATACTTTGAAACTATCGTTTGTTCGAGGACGAACAAACCAATAAAGCATGGGGTAGTTGATTAACACGTATTTTTGCTCATTTTAATTAGTAATTTAGTTTGTTTTTCCTTTTATTTTTGGTATAAGTTGGATAGTTTAAGCTTAAATTCGTATATTTGTACTTCCAACTTGTTTTACCGCATTTTGATCTTAATTGATGCAAATAGGTGAATTATCTCTGTTTTTCACCTTATAGTTAAGTAACCGGAGGAGCTCAACACGTAAAAGATGAAGATTGATGATTAAGAGACAAGAATCGAGCGTTCCGGCGAAAAAGTAGCAAGTTTTTGAAGCTAACGGTTAGCTTTAGCGGTAGCCTTACCGCTAGATAGCACTGTTACAGCTAGCGGTTACCATACTGTTACCTACATCGTTACATAATTGCTAGAGGTGGACAAAGAGCCTAATGGTACGCTTAACGATTACAACCGTACCGTTACCATCACCATTAGAGAGCAACAGAGGCGTTAACGATAACTTTAGCAGTAACTCTTACCGCTAAGTGCTACCGTTATCGGGCCCAGTAACCGACTTACTTGACTTGTTTCCCAAGAATTCGGAATTCTATAAATACCACACCATTAATCCGACTTTGGGGTGTACTATAGTCATTATAAACTTACCAAGAAGTATTCCTAAGGTTTAGAAACATGTTTTCAACACCAATTAGCATAGATTAAGAATCAAGATCAAGAACTCAAGGCTTGCAAGTTCCGAATACCGTTCGATAGCGCGCGGCCCGTTCTTCGACCAAGATCCATCGTTTTTCTTCGGAGTAGCTGGAGAATTTTCTGTGTTTCTTAGATCTAATAAGTACTCTAATCCTTTTAATTGTATTCTTAGTTTATTTTACATAGTTTATGCATTTAGATTATCGTTTTTGCTTAACGTTCTTGCGTTTGATCTTGGGTTGATTACGAATTTGATTTCGCTGAATACTTTGGATATTCGTTTTTAATATTAATTTAGTTTATTTCATGCTTGGTTATTTAAGATTTGAATTCATGTTATTATGAAATTTGGTTCATGCTATTTAATTCCATTTTTAAGATTCATGATAGTAATTACTTTAGGTTATTAGATTTTGCTTATGCTCTTGAGATCCGTTTAAGTAATTCGATTTCGTTTATGATAATTGATTATCGCTGCATTTTAAATCTAGATTAAATT
>BMAC01000690.1:268622-338468 GCA_014905375.1 Phtheirospermum japonicum | reverse complement strand
ACCATTAGAGAGCAACAGAGGCGTTAACGATAACTTTAGCAGTAACTCTTACCGCTAAGTGCTACCGTTATCGGGCCCAGTAACCGACTTACTTGACTTGTTTCCCAAGAATTCGGAATTCTATAAATACCACACCATTAATCCGACTTTGGGGTGTACTATAGTCATTATAAACTTACCAAGAAGTATTCCTAAGGTTTAGAAACATGTTTTCAACACCAATTAGCATAGATTAAGAATCAAGATCAAGAACTCAAGGCTTGCAAGTTCCGAATACCGTTCGATAGCGCGCGGCCCGTTCTTCGACCAAGATCCATCGTTTTTCTTCGGAGTAGCTGGAGAATTTTCTGTGTTTCTTAGATCTAATAAGTACTCTAATCCTTTTAATTGTATTCTTAGTTTATTTTACATAGTTTATGCATTTAGATTATCGTTTTTGCTTAACGTTCTTGCGTTTGATCTTGGGTTGATTACGAATTTGATTTCGCTGAATACTTTGGATATTCGTTTTTAATATTAATTTAGTTTATTTCATGCTTGGTTATTTAAGATTTGAATTCATGTTATTATGAAATTTGGTTCATGCTATTTAATTCCATTTTTAAGATTCATGATAGTAATTACTTTAGGTTATTAGATTTTGCTTATGCTCTTGAGATCCGTTTAAGTAATTCGATTTCGTTTATGATAATTGATTATCGCTGCATTTTAAATCTAGATTAAATTGCCATTATATAATTTCTTAGTTCTTAAGCTTAAGTAATTAAAATTAGTTTAATTTATGCTTTTAAATTCTAGTTGGTAAAATTAGTTAAGTTAATTAGTTTTATTTAAGTTCATGCTTTTCAAATTAGTAGTTAATAATCAAAACAAACAAAACCAAATTTGTATAAGTTTATGTGCTTAATTATTAGTAAGAAAACATCCGAGATACCGAATCGTTTTCCTCAAGAGAATCGAGTTGAGTCAACTTTCCACCCTACAAGTTCCTCGTACTCTTGCGAGCAAGTTTGAATGTTTTTAAAATAAATAAATATAAAAGGGGTGCATAAAAGCTTGAATCACCTAGGAATTTTTGTTAAGTTCTAAAAGATGAATTTTGGCATTTGGCTATTAAAAAGAGCTTGATAAATTCACCGATAACGTCGGTTGGGTCCTAGTTCCTTATCCCACTTATAAATATGATGAATAACGTGTTCTTTTGAAAACAAGTTTGAGAAGTATGTAAATATTATACGTAAAAAGGCTTATTTGGTTATTCAAAACTATTTCAAGAAAATGAGTCTTTTTGTGATGATCATTTCTCACTGATAGCTAGGGTGGATAATGTTCATTTTATGCTAGATATAGCTTATCATATTGATCTTAAACTTCACCACATCAATGCTAAGAACTCCTTTTTGAATGGTAATCTTAGTGAGGATGTGTATGCTACTCAGTCTCATGGTTTCGAGGATCTCTGTATGCCTGATCATGTGTTCAATTTTAAGAAGGCTCTCTATGGTTACAAACAAGCTCCTTATGCGTGGTTTGACAAACTCACCAATTTGCTCCTTAAATTTAGTTTTAAAAGAGGTGAAGTCGATAAAACTGTTTTTGTTCAAAATTTTTATAATGATATTTTTATTGCACAAGTTTATTTGGAGGATATCATTTTTGGATCTTCATCTGATACTTTAACCAAGTTCTTTGTAGAATCATTGTCTTCCACGATTGAATTAAGTATGGTTGGTGAGTGAAACTATTTGTTGGGTTTAGAAATCAAACAGTTTCATGATGGCATCTTTATTTCCCAAAGCAAGTATGCACGTAACTTTCTAAAGCGTTGTAATCTAGAAAAAGGCTTCTCACTTTAAAACTATTATGGTTTCAAATTTAACTAAAGATGATGAGGCTAAAGTAGTAGATCTTACCTTGTATAGAAGTATGATAGGAAGTTTGCTTTATTTAACTGCTAGTCGTCTTGATATTATGTATAGTGTTTGTAGTTATTATCAAGTTAATCCTTAAACAACTCATTTAAAAACATTTAAATTTATCATGCGGTATATAGGTGGTACAACTAAGTTAAGGATCTGTTATACAAAGACACTAATGCGATTCTTCTTGGTTTTAGTGACTCTGATTGGGAATGTGATGTTATTGATAGGAAAAGTATAATTGGTGCATGTTTTTATCATGGAAATAACTTGGTATCTTGGTTTAGTCGAAAGTAAAATTGTGTTTCCTTGTTTACAGCTGAATCTGAGTATGTAGCCGTAGGAAGTTATTGTTCCCAATTGTTATGGATGAATTAAATTATTGAGGACTATAGTTTACACAGATACTCTTACTATTTTTTGTGATAAATCTAGTGCTATTCACATTTCTAGTAATCCATTTCAGCATTCTAGTACAAAACACATCGATATTCAACATCACTTTATACGTGATTGAAAAAGGCACTATTCTCATGGAGTATGTCAACACCGAAAATCAGCTTGCAAACATTTTTGACACGGTATTAGATTATGAGAGATTTTCTCTTTGAGAAGATATCTCAATATGTTCTCTATTTGAATATGATTCTGCATGCAACGACATTTGCCCTCACATCTGCCGTGGCATTATATATTACACTATTTTTCTTTCTTTATTTTGTTTAAAAGTTGTTAGACATACCTTGCATAGTGTCTTAGTTGTTGAAGTTACTATTCTAAATGCGTTGGTGAAAAGGATGGATGTTTCGAAAACTAAGATGTGGGTTGTTTATTACAAAAATGTGTGTTTCTCCCGTAAGCAAAAAATTAATATCTTGTTTAATGTAGGAAATTTCGAGCCATCCTAAAAAGGGGTGAGAATTTGTGCTAATTTAATGATCAATGTGATCTAATAAAGAAGCTCACGCATATAATCTATGATCAAATGTTAATTTTGTTGATCGATAAAGAGGAGGGACTATAAATTCCTGAACACAATATACCAAATTCAATTAGCAAATTAGAATGTTAGTTCATTTTTCGGGTTAAGAGTTTACAATCTATTGACCTTGCAGACGGATGCCATTCACATTGTGACCACATCTCCATTAGTTGAATCTATTTACTTTTATTTCATTTTGTGTAAATTTTTTCTTTACATATTTTAGTCATAAAACTCCTAGGACATGAACCACTTGGTGTTAGTTAGCTTCTTGTTGATTCTTGGTTCGTACAAACGAAGTAAGGATATGAACTTCTTTTCCTTTTGGAAAATATGGTGATGTTGAATTTCTGTGTGGTGTTATACACGAGTGGGCTGATTTGGAAGATAGGATCTTGTCAGGATCTAGGAATTTCATGAGGTATGGTAATGTGGGTTCAATGTTTGCTATTAATTCATTGAGATTTCCTTACTTGAGGGATTTTGAACCTAGATATTGTTTTCTATTTTGAGTTCTCCTTTTTAAGTCATCTAGGGTTAACTTTTGGAATCTTGAACTTCATAGGATATATATATATATATATATATATATATATATATATATATATATATATATATAGTATGTGGTATCTTGTATCACATGCATACACTCTTTTTTTTTTTAAAAATTCTTTTCATTAATTGAGCTCCCTTCTCTCTCCTAGACGTGTTGATGCGGTTGGCGGTTGGCGGTTAACCGCCGGTTGTAACCGCGTTGACCGGCGGTCACGGTTAAAACCGTAACCGTCAACCGGTTCCCGGAGGTTAGGTTACGGTTAACCAAACCGTTAACCTCAACCGCCGCGGTTAACCGATTTTAAAAAAAAATAAAAATTGTCGCCGGCGGTTTAACCGCCGGTTAACCGCGGCGGTTAATAGCCGTTGATAATCAGAGATCAACTAGCCGTTGAAGATCAACGACTCGAATTCAAAAAACAAATAGCCATTGGCGGTTAAACCGTGGTTAACCGGTTTAACCGCCGGTTTACAACGGCTTTTTTTTTTTTTTTTCCAGTTTTTGACACCTATAAATACCTCAATCTCCAACATCAAGCCTCACACCATTTCATCTCTATAATTCTTCTTATTCTCTTATATTTTCAAGTTTAAAGAAGTGAAGTTTCTAATTTCAAGTCTCTTATATTATCATTAATATTCTTATTCTTCCTTCGTAATCATGTTTTACTTAATTATCTATTATAATATCAATATGGCAAGCTCTTCCCATAATGTCGATACCAACACTCCAACCTCTTCTCGTCGAGGTCGAGGTCGAGGTCGAGGATCTCGACGAGAATCTTCGATCTTCTCTGGAGATTACGTTTCCGATGAGATGACGGCGGAAGAAGTTGAGAACCTATATAATCAAATCAACTTCGACTCGCAACGAACCAATTTTGAAGAGGAATTACCGAGCTCCGATGAAGAAGAAGCGGCCGCCGCCAATTTGGATGAGGATGAGGAGGAAGCGACGGGTGATATGCCGCCGCCTCGATCAAAACCGAGGGAATTACTTTCCCCATCTTCCGATTGCATTTCACAAAAAAGACGATCAACGGCGAACCTCGAGCGCAATGCAATTATTGCAATTCTCATTACGCCTTCGGTTCTAAAAATAATAGAGGCTACGGGTCGCTCAAATATCACATGGAAAAGAAGCATCCCGACAAGTACGGCGCCGGTAGTTCTCAAACGCAACTAAACTTCTCATCTTCATCTACCGCCGCCGGCGGCACCGGCGGCCAAGGTACGAGTTCTTCTCCTTTATTTCAATATAGCGAAAGTAATCATAGAAAATTTCTTGCAAAATTTGTTTCCGTTATGAGTCTTCCTTTTAATCATGCGCATAGTAGTCATTATGAAGATTACACTAGGGGTGCATTTAATCCATGTAGCCAAAAGATTTCACGAAATAAATTAACTCGCGATATTGAAAAAATGGCCGGTGAGTATAAATTGAATTTGATTTCAACATTTGATAGTTTGCCTCATAGTGTCTCTATATGTTCGGATATTTGGTCGGATTCTTTTAAAAATTCATAATTATATGGGAATTACTTGCCATTGGATTGATAATTCTTGGACTTTACAAAAACGTTTAATTGCATATAGAAAGTTCGATAGCCAACATACGGCGGTGAATATTTCGAAAAAAATCTCCACTATTTTGTCCGAGTATCATTTAACTAACAAAATTTTTTCAATTTCATTTGATAATGCCGCCGCTAATACGGCTAGTTTAGAATTGTTAAAAATTACTTGTCCACCCGCTATTGGCGACAAATTTTTTCATGTTAGATGCATTTGTCATATTTTGAATTTATGTGTTCAAGATGGTTTAACTCTTTTTAAATATAAAATTCAAACGATTAGGAGTGCTATAGCTTATCTACGAAACCACGATTCGCTTCAAAAAAAATGGCGAAAATTTTGCAAGGCCAATCAATTGCATCCTAAAAAATTTTCATTAGATGTGCCAAATCGTTGGAACTCTACTTATAAATTACTTAATGATACATTTGAATATAGAGATGCATTGTGTACATTTTCTAATAATGAAGATGTCGATTTCGCTTTGTTTCCGAATATGTGGGATGATTGTTATAATATGATGTCCCTTTTAAAAACTTTCAACGATGCCACCGTGGCTTTATCCGGTGTTAATTATCTTACCTCCTCAATACTTGTTGATCATTGTATTCAAATAGTACTTGTTTGTAGTGCTTTACTCGGTAACCCGGAATTAGGTGATGTTATCAATGAGATGTTGGATAAATGGGTAAAATATTTTCATTACATTCCTGATGTTTTTCTGATTGCAAAAATTTTAGACCCGGATTATCGGATGAAGGGTCTTCAAAACTTACTTAAAGTTTATTAAGATGCATTAACACCTTTTTTAGAATCTCATGGACTACCAATTCCTAGCCCTATTAGTGTTTCTCACCAAGCACAACACCTTTTAATTGAAACTTTTAATGATTACGATCAATCTTCATCTTCTAGTGATGTTAATGTGTCCCCTTCCCTTTCCCCTTCCCCCGTCACTTCTACAAGACCCAACGACCCCCGAGGAGCTCTAGCCCCATATATGAGATTGCTTGAAGATACCAAACGAAAATGGCAAAGGGCTAGTGCTAGTCGGTCAATGGAATTAGATAGTTATTTAGGAGTTTTTGAACCGACTTCGGTTCCAAAAAAGCCCGATGGTGTTACTAATGATCTTGTGCAGTTTTGGTCGAAAATGGCTAGTATTTTTCCCACTCTCTCTAGAATTGCCAAGGAGATCCTTGCCGTTCCGGTTTCGACAGTTTCTGTTGAACAGGCCTTCAGCACGAGAGGCTACATATTAGATGAGCGTCGGTCTACCTTAACATCCAAAAATCTTGAAAATCAAATGTTGATGAACGATTGGGTGAAGGCCGAAAAACGAGAACAAGAAATTCAATTGGATGAAGGCGAAGAGAGCGACTATTACGATACCACTTCGGGAAGCAACGACAACGACGAATAGGTGAGTAGGTAAGTGAGGTAAGTAAAAGAACTACGTGGACTTTGATTACTTTTCGAGGATACGTAGGAAATTTAATTCTAATATTACAAGTTAAAATTTAATTTTAATTTTGCATATTAGAATTAAATTCAAGTCCTTTTTTTTGAAACTTATTTTTTCAAAAACAAAAAAATCGAACTACGTGGACTTTGATTCCTTTTCGAGGATACGTAGGCAATTTAATTCTAATATTAMAAGTTAAATTTTAATTTTAATTTCTAATATTAGAATTATATTCAAGTCCTTTTTTTAATTATTTTTTTTTAACTTTTTACTTCAAAAAGAAAGTCTTATAATTTAATTTGTAATGTGATTTTGTTGTATTATTTTGAAACAAATTCCATCATCTTGTTAATTTGGTTGTTTGTAAATTCAAGTTCTTTTTAAATTTATTAAAATCAAGTTCTTTTAAATTAATATAATGTTCATAAATTCAAATTTTATTTGTGTCATTCTAAATCCATTTAAGTTCAATTATTCAATTTTTATTTAAATTTTAATTTACAAAAAAAAAGAAGTAAAAACCGGCGGTTAACCGGTTCAACCACCGGTTCGGTTAACCGGTTTAACTGTAACCTTAACCGGTTAGGTTACGGTTAGGCCAAAACCGGTTAACCTAACTGGCGGTTAATTAATCGGCCGGTTAATAACCGGATTAACACGTCTACTCTCTCCTACTTTTACTTGAGTGTGACCTTTGGATTGACATCTACTTGCTAGCATGAACAAGTTGCTTTCAGGTGTCAAATCACCTTTTGCAAGTCCAACCAAAAGTTCATCTTCTTCTCCCACATCCGACGCCACCACTCTTGGTGTCGTTGCCATGCCTGATAGCTCTCCACAACCTCAATCAACTCCTGTGGCTAGTGCTGGCATCGATGCCATCCCTGATATTCCTGTTGATGTGACAACATCTGGAGCTCCATCTGCTCTTACATCGACATCCTCTCTTATTTCATCCACCTCATCGCCACTGATTGCACTGACACCACCTCTTGCTCCATCTACTGAAGAAAAGTTCACCACACCATCCAAGTCTCCAGCCTCCTTGTCACCGCGTCCTGCTCTGGCCAACAATCAATCGCTTGACCTGAAAACTGCCATGGTTCCAATCGCTGAGTCAACTAGACCACATGCTGCTCTATTCTAGAAGATCAAGGGAATGAAATTGACATCGAGAACCCACCAAACTTAGATCTCATACGTGATTCTCTCAAGCCAGACTACATGCCATCATCACACAAGTCCAAATGCCTACGTGGCTATAGGCCTGAGGTTCTTGAGTCTCTAAACTCTGTTTTCTATGCGTCTAAAAAAGGCAGATTGAGACCCCAAAAGCAGAAGACCCAAAAGAAGCAAAAGAAGAAAATTTGAAGGAGATCTAATAAGGATTCGAAGAAAGGGGGAGTTGTAGTCGCAAATGTAATTGCGGATGTGATTTCCGATGTTACCAAAATCCCTACCAACACTGAATTATCAACTATAGTTGGTGGTCATGAGTTCCTTATGCCTATGGAACACTTCGATTCCGATTCTGAGGCCTCATAATTTTTTGCAACGAGGTGTACTCGTTCCTTCTTTGCTTTGGTGTCCGATTCTCTTGACGATGACTTTGAACCAGTCGGCCATGCTCTTCTATGTCTATAAAAGGGAAAAGGTATTCGCGTCCTTTGGCCAAGGAGATGCTTGAGATCTCAAGTGATGAGAACCTCTCAGCTGGGGATAATTCGAGCTCGTGCATGCCTATTGATGATTTCATCGAAAAATACGCCTGGGATGCAAATCTGGTCAACTCTATTTATGGGGATGCGTTCAAGGATGTTGAGGATGTGATCACATCTGCGTCCACATCAGGTGCATACTACAAACTGGGTAATGCTTTTTCTAACACTTTCTATACTTCAGCTTCTCATGACAGGTATAAGATGCTTCCCTGATCAAGGAGAAATATTGTCACTTGTCGACATTTTGAACCTACAAATTCGATAAGTATTTTGAGATCCGGTGACTCATTCTCACATTTGAAGATGTTGTACCATTCTAGTAGGCCTTGATCTATGAGTTTTACTCCAACTTGAGTGTCGACGTACGTGGTCCTACCTCCCCAAGATATGGCATGTTTATGTGCGTGGGGAGATTTACAATTCATCCTAGCTGTGATCAATGACCTGTTTGAGACCCCTGATGTAGATGAAGAACCCGAGGAAGCTGATTTCACTCAAATGATCAAGTTCTTGATGAGTGATCTTACAACCGAGTGGTCGACCCAATTACCTTCTTCTAGTCTGACATCGTTTTATGGGTTCTTACAAAAGGTATGCTGCAGCAATTGGACGCCTACAAACAACAACTCCCTAGTCACTGAGCTTCATGCACGTATCCTTTACTAACTGGGAACGCGGATGCCATTTAAATTTGGCACTCATGACTTCGATGCCATCACATTTTTACTACATCCTCTTCTAGAGTGGGCTTTTCCATTTCCGAGTTTGATCTTTAGAGTGCTTGTGTCTCAAGATTTAGTTCCCCGAGTTTCACCCCTCAGATGTTCAGACGTATTTTTCATCGCGCTGCAGCTCCTCAATGCTAAAAATCGATTGTTTGATATTACGATTGTCTACTGCAATGATGATGATAGCTCTTTTAATCATGATTCCTGATGTTTCTACCGATAATGCTCAATTTTCTACTCCTATTTCTGATGCCGCCCCGAATGCCATCCCGAATGCTACTCTGGATGCTGCCGCAGATGCCGATCGCATCTCTGCTAGCATTCATGAATCTGCGGAGTCTGCCCAGAGTTTGTTGATTCCGTTGCCTCATTCAATCTTATTGGGTCAGCCACAGTATACTAATGAGGATATTACTTATTTTACTACTCTCCATTCCCCAACTTCTCGAACCGCTTTCCAATGATGTTCTTTTTGGCCAAAAAGGGGGAGATGTAGTTGAAAATTCTGACGCTCAAGATTCTGGTTTGGCTGCTCTAACTCTGGAGAATGTGCTTTGTTCAGGGGGAGTTAATCAATATGCGGATGCTACTGCCGATGCCATTGTGGATGCCACTGTAGATCTTACGTCACATTTAAGGGGAGATGGTCTATTTTCAAGCTTCGCTTTGCCCACTAGACTTCGTGATGAAAATGATGATATAATGGAGTTCAACTTTGAAGTTGTTGCTGTGACGAAACAAAACGATCCTACTTTTGAGTTTGATGATCTTTCCATAAGAGATGTCTTATATTTCTTTTGATAAACTATATTTGATGCTTATCATTTTGTTTATCATGTTATCTATTTTGTTTGGAATGACTAAGATCTTTTTCCCTAATTTATTAAGATTTGTTTTTGTTTGGTTCAGCAAATGTTATCACGGATGTCATATAGCTTCTTAAATGTCATATGTTTAATTGCTGTAATTTAGGGCGAGTAGTTTTTGGTGATTACACAAGTTTTATACTTGGTATTTTCATCATATTTGTTTTGGCCAAGAAAGACAAAAAGGGGAAGATTGTTGAGTCACGTATTTTTATAAATATGTGATTTAATAATTAATGACTTATTTTATCTTATTTAATATTCTGACTTTATTGTCAATATTTAATTGTTTAGAAAATATTTGATATTTATCATGTTTGGTAATTATCATTATTTAGTCTTAGATTAGGTTGTAATTCTCTTTCTCTTGTATAGATCTCGTATATTGTAATATATATTATTTAAGAGTGTAAGATTTTATCTTGTTTGCTTTATATTAATATATATTTACAACAAATTTTGTATATTTCTTTGCTTAGAGAAAATTTTATTTTTAAAGCTAGTAAATATTACTTGGACTTTAGATATTTGATCTTATTTCCTTACTAATGATATTTACTTGCTTTATTTTGTATATAACTTTATTCCCTTATTTTTGTAGGTCTCTTATACAAGTAAGACGTGCCTATATAAAGTTGAGAGATTGCTAACAAACGACTCACGCTTTCAGAGAAATTAATCAAAACAAAACCTTTTGAGAGCAAGTTTTATTCTTGCTGCAAATTTTGTCTGAGAATGGATGCGACTGCGAATGTCGCTAGCATCCGACATAACATCCTGCAGCCAGAATTACTTCTTCCATATCCAATCTTGTGATTTTGAATCTTAGTTTTTAGAAGAGTTATACTAATTTAAACCTTATCTACTATTAAAGAGTTTTTAGTTTATATTTATTTAATAGATTATGACTTTTGTAATCATTGAAACCCAAGTTTTAATTGTAAATATTTTCATCCTACTGACTCGACTATAAGAATAAATTATTTTTATAACCAAAAATTTATGCGTGTGCTATTTATTCTTGATATTATTTATTTTGTATTTTTTACACCACGCATTTTACTTTAACTAAAATTGCAAACCGAAATTTACAATTCTTTCATTTACATCTCAATTATCAACCATTAATTTACCAAGAAATAACAAACTGTTGTATTGATCTATATATGTATATATTCTAGTCGTCGCTTAATATCTTTCGTATACTAAAGAACAAAGACTTGAAATCGCCTATATTCATACTATTGTGCAAGGAGGGCTAATTCGATCCTGCACTTACGGTAGTACACCCAGTTGCTATTTCAGCAAGTGGTCCCCAATTTTTTGCTATTCCATCTTTTATATTTTCCCCTTTTATATTATTCATAAAAAATTAGAATTAGTCCATAACGACCATATCAGGCCCATCATACTTTCGTCAATTTAAAATGTCTCTATAATTTCATAACTATTTTTAACCGAATCAGCCCCGGGTTAAATGGGTCGCGACGCCACCAGTCGGAAAATTACCGCCCCTAGTTCATTTTACAGACGATTTATCACCGCCTAACTACCTTTCAAGGAAGTTGAACTACAAGTTATCCGAGTCCTTCAGCAACTGACAAGCACAACCTTGGCTCGTTCTCTACTTCAGGCGTATGAGATACTTTGATTTATAGAGATAAGTTAAAATATATTGAACACAAGTTGGAGCAAAAGCCTTTATTTTTCTAAGAACTTAAAGAAAACGTATTACATCAGTAATCTCCTTTTGGGAGAAGATAAACTTTTAGCCTCTCATAGAGAAGGCTTGGGCTCGAAAATACATAAACTCATTATTACAAACAATTATTACAATACTTATTTCTCTCTCTTTTTTTTGACGCAACCTTGCACTATTATTCTGAGAAAATAGAAGGAAAATGTTCGATGTCCTCTACTTCCTCAAATGCTTGGTGTTTATAGAACTTACTCCGGATTTCAAATTCGGACTCCAAAGCTCGTTGATAAAAGATGCATTATTACTTACATCTTTTTCTCTATTGCGAGTCATTGGTCCTTTACTTCAGTGTCCACTGACTCATTTCATTACTGGTCCCTTATGACTCAGCCATCTTGTGTTATCGGGAACCTCTTCACATGGTATTTTGGCGTTGTCCCCGTGCTTTTTTGAAACCAGCTGGTCTCTTGTCCTTTCCAGCTGTATTCTCCTGTCAGTCCGGTTTGGGTTGAAAGCCTTACCCAAACTCGGGCTCCTTCTGTTCCGGGCATGCCTGACAAATCCGGTCAATCCACCGTCCGGCATGCACCATGTTGAGAAATTTCCAGTAGGTTTCTTTGCTTACCAGAATCTTGTTGTCCCATAGGACTCTTCTCTTTATTTCGAAAAGAGTTTCTGAAAATCATGTAGTAGCTCCTGTCATGGAATTCAGAAGGAATGGTCCATTCGCCAAATTCTGAAAGAACTTAAATGGGTACTTTACTTTGTCCATTTTAATTAGACAAACCCATAGTCCCCATGCTCGTCGTGTAGAAGCATCGTCTTATGAAGTTGATCTTACTATTACTGGTGCGTCCTCTGGCAAGGCAACCTTAATATTTCTAGTGGTGTTCCCATCCGGTATTCTAAGCTTGATGAAATGAAAAGCTTCATTGAAGCCTTTCTTCACTAGTTCAGGTGCTGCACTGATAATATACAGCTCCAAGATGTCTCCTCTTGCCAAATGTGGGTTATTGGACTAAGTCTCGTGAACCGCTTCCCTAATCCATTTTGGTAGTTTGGAGATCTCTGCAAATCCTTGTACAATAGTATAAAATGAAGCTAGGCTTCAAACTTATACCATTCTTGTACCACGTTTGGATTACTTTCCACTTTCATCCAAACTCTTGGATATTTTCCAGAGATATTAACTATTGTTTTGTCGGGGTTGATACCTCTTCTGGTAGCTAACTTCTCCCACTGCCTTTGATAATCCAGCATAGGAGAAATTTTAATCTCATCAGTTTAAATCTTAAAAGTGCTCGTCTGTGGCCTAAGATTCAACTCTCCCTCTTTAACCAAGAGGTGGTAGGTTGACTTGAAGCCTCCAGTTGTAACACCGGGGTTTCAACATTCGTTATAGTTTATACATCTTCATGGGATGCATCATCTGCAACACTTGTGATTATGGTATTGAATCCATAACCTCCGGGTTAGAGACCCATTCTTGAATTACTCATTTTTGCACCGTAGGAGATGCGGCCTCGAGTAGAGACCTTCGCAAAGCTGAGAATAGCTGACATTGTGCCAGCTAACATGCTCGTATGTGATCAGAAAAAAATTCCCGATCGGCCTGTTGAAGTCTTCCTACGACCTCCGCATTGAGATATATCATCCCAAAATCTCGTTCAAGGATCTCCAGGATTTCCTTGAGATGCCTTAGCCTTTTGAGGGTATCGTCAGTGACGTGTCCCTCCATCTCGAGTTAAAAGATCTGCAAGAATATTTTCGTGAGATTTTATAAGAACAATATCATAATCATAATATTGACATTCAGCTTCCCATCTAAGTAATCTAGCCTTTTCGGGTTTAGATTCAATTTTTTTTTTAAAAGGCTTTAACACTTGAATTATCGAATTTTAAGGTGAACTTCTTGGATAGCAGAAATAAAGGCCATTTCTTAAATGCCTTTCTAACTACGAAGAACTCCTTTTCATTGATACACCATCGATTTGCCTCGCTATTTAAAAATAGTCCACTGCAATATCTACATGGCACTTCTCCTCTGGTATTACTTAATAGCGGCCCATCAATAATCATTGACATCTGTGTATGAAACTAGTTCATCCACATCGTTTGGAATTTCCAGTTTGGGAAGTTGTTTGCAAACCTCCTTAAGTTGTTTAATTCCTTCATGGTGTTCCTTTTCCCATTTGAAAATGGCGTCCTTTTTTAGTAGGGAACTAAACACCTTCCTGTAATGTGCCAGGTTATTTATAAATATCCCAACAAAATTAACAACTCTTAGAAAAGTTTGAAGTTACTTTTTGTCCTTGAGTGTGTCTGGAAATCTTTGTACCTTTTCTACAATATGATTTTGTATAATAATTCCAGACTCATCGATTTCTATTCCAAGGAACTCGATTTTTCTTGTAGCAATTACTACCTTCTTTTCTGAAAGCACTAATCCTTCCTTGTGGCAAATATCTGAGAAACTTTCCAAATGTTTTAGACGATCCTTCATGTTTTTTGATGTGATGAGTATATCATCAATGTATATGAACATGAAACTGAAATAATCTTTAAAGAGATTATCCATCTTCCTCTGATATATCTGGGGTGCATTTGCTAGACATATGGGCATAACATTCCAGATATAATGTCATTGTGGTGTGGGAAAGGCCGTGAAATTCTTACTTCATTATTTCATCTTAATCTAGTAAAACCCAGGTTTGCAATCGAACTTGGAGAACACTTTTTCATTTTTAATGCGATTTACCAAATATTCCCTACTTGGAATATAATACCCGTCGAATTCCAAGATGTTATAATTCCTTTATAGTTAATAACTATTGGCTTTCCTCTTTTTATTTCTCCATGGTTGCGGACCAAGAACCCCGTACTACTGTATGGAGAGACTCTTGCTTCAATTAAATTAAGGTCAATGTGTTCCTTACGTATTTGCTGCATATCCTTTCGATCTTCTTAATTCATCAGGATAGGATTGTATTTAACAAGCTCGTTTTCTTTTCTGACTTTCACCTTCAAAGATGCTTTGAGCTCATTCTTATCCCACCATACTAGAGGATATTCATTGAAGTTCTTTTGAATTTTCCTTTTGATATCCTCTAGTGAAATTTGTTCTTCCATGGTGGTGTCTGGCTGTGAGCTTATGTCTAGGCTATCTTTGAGGAATTCAATCGTTTGTGGTTTTATCCTCGCTTCCTTTTGGCCTCCCAGACTCTCGGTTCGTAGTTGGAGAATCTCTTCTTCATACCTTCTTTGGTCCTTCGTTTTTGGGTGTTGAAGTCTTCCTTCATCACCATACTTTGCTGTGGAAATTGATTGACATTTTTCTGTGGAATGCCTCTCTTATCTTATGATCACATGGGGTTGTGAAAATAAGTTTTCCAGTCTCATTTTCTTGCATAAATCTTTTAAATGTTTTTAGGAAATTACTTCCTAACAGAATATCCGCTCCTATATCATGGAAATAGATTGGTGGAGTCTTGAACTTGTACCATGAAGTACCATTTGCTCCTCCCATCATCATTTCCGCTTGCTTGATCCCTCTCTTAAGGACGATAATCCTTTTAGAGAAATATCTTCCTGCTACTACGGATAATTCTTCTTCCATTTATTTAAGGAAGACTTTTGGTTTAGCTGTACAAATTCCTGCGCCTAAATCAATGTAGGCTATAAAATATTCTGCACGATATTTTTCATATATCATTCCGAAGGGAATGTATATGGAGAATAGACTGGTGATCATTTAATTCTGTATCTTTTTTCACCCACCGTAAACTCCATTCAATCTCTTAACCTTTCCAAAGGTTTATGATCCTCAAGTAATTCTAACCTTAGAGTTAGCTTCTTTGGGGTTCTTCCTGCACTACCCTCAATAACTGTTTCAATTTCTCCAATCTTGAGAATTCCTTGATATCTTCCTAGGGAAGGTTTTTGTAAGTGATATAATACATCACAATGGAAGATATTATCTTTCTAGGTAATATCGAATATCACTTCTACACCTCTCCATCCTTCTGGGCACTTCAGCTCTCCATTAGTTTTGAACACTTCAGGAGCTCGAGTGCTTTGGCTAATTCTTAGACCTTCCCATTGAGGTCCACTGATCATTCTGTCTTGCTGGAAAGACATTCTCCTTGATTCGATCATGAGACTTTTGATTTTTTTAAGGACAAGACAATCTTGTATTTTCATGTTGATTTCTCCAATTGTTGGAGATTGCATGATCTCCGGTAAGACGGATTTTGCTATGTCTTCGAATATCCTTGGTATTTCTATAAACTCTTTTCTCAAGAATACTTCTGAATGACGAGTATTCGAGAGTTCATAGGAAACTTAATATGTAATCGAGTAGGGTTTGTTACCATCTGTCATCAGGTCTGGCCTTTTGAAGTCTTGATGAAGGGAAGAACTCTACTGAAATCTCGATCTACCAAATTATACGTAATTCTTGGGTAGACGTTAAATGTTAATTTCCCCGCGTATAAGTTTCCCGTGATTGCTCCAAGACAAGAATCTTTGAGATTTGAGATTCTTTTATCAAAGAGAGCGAGATTTAATGGCGAATCAACTCCTTCTTTAAAAGTTGATTTTATAATTACTCTAATGTCTCCAATGTGGCTCCATGAAAGTGTATTCACCATTTCTCTTTTGAGTCCGGCCTTAATCTTCTGGATTTTGCATCTCGATTTGGTTTTCTGTATATTCAGTGGGTATCGCGAATTCTCCTGTGGAAACTCTGTGGATAATTTGGTGTTTTTGATTCCTCAACCCCAACTTATCCATCGTCTTCTTCATTACCCATATTTTAAATCCTTCATACATTTGGAGTTTTGGATCTTCTTTCATTATTCTCATAAGTGTCTTATGAGAAACCATTGTATGAGAGAGGAATCCTGACATGTCCTCTCTAACTACTTGTTGAAGGAATTCTCCTTTACTCTGATTCTGAATATGATTCACTTCCATCTTCAGAGTATATTTCTTCTTCATAAATGCTTTCATCTGAGGGTATATCCTCAAATTGATACACCTGTACCAAATTTTGATAGTAGACAACTTCTTCGAACTCTTGGGTTGTCTCGAACTATCTAACTTCTCTTTTTTGATTTTCATGGTAATATGTAGAAATATGCCCTTTTACTCCGCACGTCGAGTAGTTGCAATGTTTAAAACTTTCATTAGACCTGGTGTGAGCTCGTCTGAAAGTTCTTTTTGCTGGAGTTCTTTTGGTACTTACTTGAAGACGAGCTCTTACTTTGGATGGGCCCCGTTCTTTGTCCTATTTTATAGCTCCTAGCTTTTTCTTTTGACCAGAACCTTCTTGGTTTCCCAAGAAACCTTCTCTTGTTTCCACGAGCATATGGGTGGCTTCTTTGTTTCTTCTGCTTATGTCCCTGTGGATGACCTCCAACCACCGTTGGAATATCATTTTTCGCACAATATAGAGGAACTGATTTATTAATTACTCTTAATCTCTTGTAATTCTTGTGGAGTGGCGCCTGGTGGCACCACTCTGTTAACTTGGTTTTTAGAAATGACATTCTTCTAGCAACCGTATCCATATCAATTGCTGGCTTGTATTCTTGGATCAACATCTCTCTCCAAGGGCTTGGTATTTTCGCAAAGAAAAGTTATGCCGCATCTCCATGGTTCACCTTTGCTTTCCACCGGTATTCAGTTAATAGCTGGATATATCCGTCTACATGACAAATATCTCGTAACTCGAGGCAATAGAGGGTTGGTCGATATTTTTTCTGTTTTTCCTCTTCTATACCCTCAAAATATCTTGTGCTGATAAAATGGATTTTGAGTAATTTGGCCATATTATTGACTATTCCTTTTATTGATTCACCATATATAACTCCCATCTTTATATCAGATTCTGTTAAATCCCACGCGATCTTCACCGATCCTTCAAGGCTCATTTCAAGTAGTAAAATGAATCATTCCTTCTCTAGGCCGAGAGTTCTAGCCACAACTCGCATTGCAAATGCCCAATCGTCTATTAGTATTTCTCGATTATTGAAATCTGGGACGTCCAGATTTAGCATTAATCCATACGGATGTATGGGACCAAGTTGAGACTTCCCGTATGGCGTGTTGAGAATATTGGGCCTTCGGGAACATTTCCTTATACCCACTATATCTGTAGGATCTCCTTAGTGAAATCCCCGACATGTGGCATTGGTGCGTCTGATACTGGTTCATGTGAAGCCGTACTTTCGACTGGATTGAAATTTGGTGGTGGTGGTGCAGGAGTGCTTCTCGGAACCAAGGCCGAAAAATCCCCTGAGTTCATTTTTAAATCCATAATACCCAATCATGTGAAGGATTCGTTAAGGTCGTGTAAATCTTTAATGTTGATTTTCTCCATTACTTCTTGGGTTGTAATTGAGTCCCCTTAACTATAGCCATCATCTTTTCTTCCTCCGTTGGTTGTCTTATAACCTCAATTGGTTTTTGCTTTTGATGTAGAAGGGATTCCATTCCGAATGTTATACGCCGTCTTCCTCTGGATGTACTTGGCTTAATTTGAAGGGCCTTAACTCTTTTTTGAACATCAACTAGGATTTCTCATTTCTCCTTTTAATGCTCAAGTATCTCTTTCATTTGCACCGGGATATGTTGTTGATGGTGTCTATATCTTGTACCATTCTTTGAATTTCTCTAAGATCTTTATGATTCTTAGAGGAATCAGATATCACCTCACTGCAATTGGATATATTGATGGATTGATGAGCTGCATCCCTATGATTCATCAGATCCGTCTTTAACATCTGATTTACCCAAAAATAACTCAAGTGATACGCTTTTTGTTTCTCGCATTATTTCAAAGTTTCTATATTGACTACGGCGAGAGCTTGTTCAACATATTGGTTGTTCCATTAAGTTGTTTTCTCTTGATGATCCAATTCGTATATTTCCAAAATTTTAAAATATCGCCTAAAATAATTACATTTCGAACACTCGTTCAAATCCATTTTTAAAGATAATTCTCCTCACCAAAAGTTAATTATTTTTTTTAAAAAATTCTTAATAAACCTAAACTCTAATACTATTTCCATGCACAGAATAAAATGGACAAAATTTATAATTATTTTTATTATTTTATCAATTCAATTTGAATAATTTTGAAATTATTTTCAATAAATATATATGTGGTGGATATATAGTAAAAGAAAATTTGTCCCTAGTCCTAATTACGAACACTTCGCAAATTATAGGGCCATAGGATCGAATTTACCTGCAAGGAGATCTTATCCTTTGATTACTTTTCTGATTTGACACTGTGACAACAATAATTAATTTGGGTACCACTTGTAACTGATACAACTTTTGCCAGCAAGTAGGTTACGTTTTGCGACATTTCTAGATGTGGCAGAATGACTGGTTGGGTCAGCAGACCCAAGTCCATCGGGTCAATGAGAAACTGGGCCAGGTCAAGTTCATGTTCATTCAAACTGCAGAATACACCAGCACAGTCCAACCCAAAGTTTACATTCTTTTGCATAAAAAATCTTTTGGACCGGGCCAAAATTGGACCAAATATAGCGGTTCTGTTTTATTCGGGTCAATAAAAATAAGTCCAGTACTGATGAGTTTCATTTTGCCACCTCTCCAAGTCTCTCTTCTTTTCTTTGGTACCATTATGCTTTGGATACTCATCACTTAGAAAATAATTCATATCAAATCTGCATACCACGTTACGGATAAGTATTTTTATTTTTTTTTTAATTACAAAAAGCATGCATATGTTATATGGAGTACATGAAAATGAAAAGAGTAGTAATTTGGTTTCAACTAAAATAAAAATGACATCAAATGCAGTTTAGTATCAACTAAATTCACAAATTGAGGAATCGGGTTACAAAGATGAATCGATCACAAGATAAAAAAAGAGGAAAAAAAATCATACCAATGATTAAAAGCAGTGAGTCTGTGATCCTTATCATCAGTCTCCATCGTTACAGCCACTAGAATGTGCAAAGTGTGAAAGCAGAGTACAGACAAACTGCACGAAACTTTATTCCTATAGCGATGTTGAGCATCGAAATATATATGTCAGTGTCTCGATACGCATGTACGTGTCTGTGGGTGGTATCCACTTAAGATTAAATGGCATAAAGAATGTGAATTTAATTTGAAACAGACGGGATTCTCTTTTTCCTAAGGCTCTATCTTCTCTGTTGATAATATATCTAACCAATCATGCATAAGCCCACGTCATATCGACAGAAAAATGAAAACACTATGCGGTCTCGATAACCTACCGAAAAAAGAAGGGAAATAAACCCCGAGAATATTCACAGTTGGCTATGGGGTCAATTTAAGAGCATTATTATATTCTCATGATAAAATGGCTTTTTTTTTTTCTCACCGGGGACAATCTCGTCGCAATAAGCCATAACCGAGAGCAATTCGAGTCGCCCCCATTATGTTAGCTGTTTGAAGTAGTTATAACTTTTTCTGATGACAGTTTGAACGTGTGATAGTAACATAACTTCTGGCACGCACTATCGTGCAAGATAAACTCGTTTATTTAATATTGATGATTTTTCTATCGGGAAAGAAATGAGGAAATGGATAAACTCAAGAAAAATAGATCAAATTAGTACAGCATAACATAAAAATTAAGTTCACAAATATGTGTCAGTAAACTTCTCTCCTAATTAGATTATTGAAACACATTTATGTGGTTTATCAAATTTATCATTAGGTCTATTTTGACCAAAAGACATAATCTATTTTTTTCTCCTCGTACTGATATGATATCAAATTTTAGGTCGGTAGATATGCAAGTTTTATAGGAATTTATAAGACGACCTCATATTTAGAAGGGACGATCTCTTCTATAGGAGGGCGAACTGTTTGTATGAGTGACAAACTCTTGTATAGGAGCGATGAACTCATATATGGGGGTGACGAACTCTTATGAATAAAATGATATTATAGAAACTCGGTACTGAAAGCTGGGCTTTAGGTTAACAGGATTATGGGCCAGGGTTAATATGGATTGGTATGGGGTCCCGGCGGACTAAAGGCATGCTATGGTTATTGACCCATGATTATTACAATAATTTAATGAGAGTTCTAATATTATTGGTAACTTAGCATACAAGAGAAATTCAATTCTAAGTCGGTAGTTATTTATGGTATTGTGATTTGAATAGGAGACGAGAACCCTACATTGGGAACACGTCTCTTGTCTATAAAAAGAGGACACAAACCTCACTTTTCTAAGTTGATTTTATCCTACTCTTTGAACTTCCCATACCACTATTAAAAAAAACTAACTTAACATCGGAGGGCCTACGCTGGGGCTGTCCGACTTGGATTTTATTTTGTAGGTTGATCAGGTCGCCAGGAGTCTTCTGGAGGTCGATCAGGTTGCCGAGCAAGGATTTCAGGTTATTATTCTCTTTTCTTGGCGAGCCAATCTTTTTGGTCGCATCAAGTGGCGCCGCCTGTGGAAAGAGGGAAATCGAGTCCTTGAGCAAAAGGCGTGAAATTTTCGAAAAGCAAAACATGAAGGGGAGAACTATCATACCTCAAACTTTGGATTTTGACTCAGAGGCGAGGAAGGCTAAAGAGGTAGACAAGGAAAAATAGGTCTAGGAAGAACAAACACCACCCAAGGAGAGCCAACAGATACGACGGTGTTTTACATGTAATTGTTGTGTTTTTCTCGTACTTATAATTAGAGTTTAGCATCATTTCTAATAGTTTCGAGTCGTTTTTCATAAGGGTTTTCGGTCAATTTCTCGTTTTATAGGATTGAAGCTTGGTATGTGCGTTTTCGATGATTTGTGGGTTTTTGAGTTCAAAACTCTTATGTTGTAGGTGGCTCGAGGAATTGGATTTGCTCTAAGTTGTTGAGGATCGAGTCGGGGCCTTGAAGCTCAAAATCCGTGCCGAAACGAGGAAATTAAGCCGGATCGACTACCCTATCGACTGCACGGGCAGTGAGCAGTCGATCGACTGCTCCCAAGAAAATCGACTGCACGTCTAAAAATCAAATGCGCAACAAAGTACTCCTCTAATTGTCAAGGTAGTCGATCGACTGACCTTAGTCGATCGACTAAGCAGTCGATCGACTGATCCACAGTCGATTGATTGAGAGTCCGGGAATTAGAGCGTTTTGACAAGTTTTCCCCTACTAATAACTATATAAACCCCACAACTTGACTTGAGGAAGGCATCCACTCAATCCCCAACTCTTGCATGAGTATTGGGCTTAATTCTCTCTTCAATTTCTAGATCTACTTTCTCTCTTTTAGGTTTTTTATTTAATCTTCAAGCATTTCCTTGGGTTTGTTAGCCTAAGAAGAATCCAAATACTTCTTTGGATTAGTACTTTTGATTGTAATTCAAGCTATTGGATCCTCATCTTTTATTATAGTAAGATTTCCTTCATTTTCAAGCTTGTTCTTCAATTTCATGCCTTGTTATTCATTTTATGCCTTTTGTCTTACCTCTTTGAATTCATGTTGAAACTTATGATTTGGCTATGGATTCTAGATGAGTGACACATCTAAATCGTAGATCGGGTCTTAGATTGTTTAAATTCTAAGTTGCTCTTGTGCTTTATTTGCAATTCAGTTTTCATGCATAGTTTTGGCTTAAATTCTAGATCTATTGCTTGATCCTTGTTGTTTCACGTAAAGTTTTGATCTTTGATGTTAATTTTCATTGCTCTTGCCATTTGTGCTTTCAATTTTAGTAAATTTGCATTTTTCAAGTTTTTATATACATGCAAGCTTGGTTGTACCTTGTGCATGCATACTTGTACTTGGTGAAACAATGCTTGTTTTTGCTTATTTCTTTGATTTTCTTTCATTTTCAATTAAGGGATACGACCGAGGCATCCGACTAACTTGCAAATTCAATTTCTAGAATAGTTTAGATAGGTTAATTGCTTTATTTGCATTTTTCTTTTATTTTCAAAGTTTGAACACCTTGAAACTTACATTTGAATCGATCTCCGATAATACCAAGTTATGAACCTTTTATTTCTAAAACCACAAAAAACTACACTTCAAAATCCGTTGCGACACGGCTTGGTTAAGGTCTTTGATTTAATTGTTGTTTCGTTGTGTTTTTAGCTTTCCTTTTTATTTAACGATTTCTTTGAGTGTATGCAAGGTCGTCGTTCGCTCGGACACGAATTAATCCCTTATACTTCTAACCCCGAACGATTACGACGTCTTCAACATCCCTTGCTTCTTGATTTTCCTATGGCAGACAATCTTCCTAATACGAGCCCATTTCTTGACCCTAACGGGAAATCTCATCGAGCCGATCCTCAAAGTTCTAATTCGACCGAGCCCGGAGTTCATGTGGAGTCCGTTCCGAGTACCATGATCGGGCCTTCCAACCCCATTCCCCCGCCACCTCACGAGCACACGCTTGGATTTCAAGGGAGTGGTTTTACCACTCATGGGCACGCCACGGGCCAACACCAAGGTATTGCTTCTTTCCATAATTCATTTAATGGTGGCTTTGTTTCCAACATGGGAGGGCATGGTGCAAACCATGTTGGGAACGGTGGTGGTTCGGTTGGTATGGGCAAAGTGGGAGGGCAAGGTGCAAACCAAATTGCTCCCGGTTCTCACGGCTTTCGTTAAACCGACATGGTAAGGCATGGTGCAAACCATGTCGGGTCTAATGTTCTCTCGGAAGCAAATGATTCCTTCGGCAATTATGGAGCCACAAATTGCGTTCCGTATGGCTATGGTGCTCCTCAATAATTTCCGAAAGTACCAAGACCGAATCCCGATCCTTATGGTACACCACCCGTGCATAATTTCAATCCAACACCGAATGTACATCTGAATGGTTATGGTTGTGATCCCGGATATGGCAATGATCGTGGGATTTAAGAGGAGGAGCCCGATGAGTATGCTTTGTTTGGTGGTTTCGATCCTAATGCTCCGCTTACTCGCCCGTCCGTACTATGAAGGAGGTGAGCCAAGCCTTCGTGGGGGCTAATATTTCATCTTGCATATCTCTTTCCCCCGAGGTGATGGCTATTGATATCCGTTCGCTCGATTTTGCCCGCCTTCCCATTTTTCATGGGTTTGCGAAGGAGGATCCGCTCCAATTCATCAAGCAATTTCTATGGCATGTCTCGAGTTTCTACCGCCCGAATATGATGAGTTTGGAGCATCTTCGACTCTGATGTTTCTCGTATGCTCTTCAAGATAAGGCTTTATCGTGGTTTATGGGTATTCTTCCTAACTCGATTCGCACGTGGGACGAACTCGCGAAGGTTTTCCTCGACGATTACTACTCTATGAAAAAAACGGCCGATGTGAGGGCTAAGATTATGTCATTCAAGCAAATGAAAAATGAGCCATTTCACTCCTCTTGGTTTCGGTTCAAGGATCTTCTTGATAGTTGTCCGCATCATCGTTTGCCCAAGGAGCTTTTAATTCAACCCTTTTATAAGGCATTGGATCAACAATTTCAATATATGGTGGACACGACGGCGGGGGTGATTAGCACGTAATTTTCTTGATTTTAGTTTGTATTTTAATTGCTTTTTCTTATTATTTTTGGTATAAGTTGGATAGATTTAGCTTAATTTCGTATATTTAGACTTCCAACTTATTTTACCGCTTTTTGATCTAGATTGATGCAAATAAGTGATTATTTGTGATTTTTCACTTTATAGCTCAGTAACCAGAAGAGTTCAGCATGTTAGAGATGAATTATGATGATCGAGATTCAAAAATCGAGCTTTCCGGTGAAGAAGTAGCAAGAATTGAAGCTGACAGACTTTCTAGAAGGGTTATGATGCTGGAACCGTTGTCGTTGAGAGCTAACGGTTACACTTAGCGGTCACTCCAACCGTTAGCTGTTACCGCTAACCTTAACGGTTACTGAGAACCGATACTAACGGTTAGAATGCTGAATTCAGAGCTAACGGTAACTTTCCAGAACGGTTTTCCTTACAACCGTTGTCGTCGTCCAGAAATGCAAAAAAAATATATACACCTAACGGTTGCACTAACCGTTAGCGAGTAACCGTTAGCGGGCCCAGGAAGCCCAGAACAGATTTTTTGGCCCAGTTCGGTGAAAAAATCTATAAATACCCTCCTTAATCCGAATTTCGAGCATCTATGCATGTGTGCGGTGTTAAACCCTAAAAATACAGAGCAATCCTAGGGGTTTTGGAGACGGAAAAACGCAGAGATCACGGAGCAACCAATGATCAATGACAACGAGCTCCCAAAGCCGCTCGACGCCGTTCATCATCTAACGCTCGGTTTGCTGCGTTCACTCTTTGGAATAGCCGAAGATAGTTTAATTTCCAGTATTTTAAACGATACTTTGAACTTCTATTTAGCTTTCTTAGTTTTAAATGTTAGTTTTAAGTTCAAGAATATTGTAGGTTTATGTTCCTATTGTTTGTTTCGTTTGGATTCGCTGAACGAATTTAGTTATTTAATCTCAGTTTATTTTCAGTTTTATATGCTTATTGTTAGGCGTTTCATACTCTGTTGGGTTGATCTTTTATGCATGCCGTTTATGCTAGTTTCTTGTAAACAGTTAGTGTTAACCGTTGCTGTTAACTGTTGCTGTTAACCGTTGGTGTTAACTGTTGGGGCAACCCTTAACAGCAACCCTTAGTAGCAACCTTTAGTAGTAACCCTTAGTAGATTTTAGTTGATTTAAATTGATTTGTTAAATGAATTCGTTTCTGAATGCTTTTTGGGACTTTTAGACTCAAGTTAGATTCTGAAACTTAATTTCTTAGTTTATTGAATTTATTAATTAGTTTAATTGTTTAATATTTAATTAGTCTAAGTTTAGTTAATTAAATTGAGTTTTTAAATTAGTTAATCATTAGTTCTATTTTTAGTTGGTTAATTAGTTTGAATAATTTAATTAAATTAGTTTGTTTTAAATTAAGTCTTGCTATTTAAATTCGTAGTTATTAATCTTCATCAAATCCCCCAATTTGTTTACGCAATTGCTTTTGAACAAACTATTCGAGATTTCGATTGTATGTTCCTCGAGAGACGACTCGAGTCAATTTGCCAACCTACGCGCGACCCCGTTCTCTTGCGGGCAAGCTTTTGAATTTTTGACACATTTTCATAAGTAGGCAACCAAAAAGCTTGAATCAAAATTCTGGCGCCGTTGCCGGGGAACAAAACAAAGGTTTCAAAAATATGTTCATTTTTATTTTTATTATAGCCGTTTATTTGTATAATTATTTCTCTAGTCGATGCGTTTAATTTGTTGTTGAGTTCATGCAAGGTCGTAGATCGCTTAGGCTCGAACTTGCACCCTTCATCGACAACGTTCATCGTTCAAATCAAGTGAGACCACCTCACTCATCCACAAGTGAATCGTCTGCCACGAGTGATTTTATTTGTGATCCGATTCCGGAAACAATGTTGCGACTAGACAACCATGCCCAAAACAACGAGGACGATCAACCACCAAGGCATCCACCCGTGCAACAAAGAAATGGGTACGGGAGAGAGCTAATTCGTCCCGACGGAGCGGTACAACCTCAAGAGTACTGGGAAAATATTCAACAAAACGTGATAGACCAAAATGACGACCAAAGAAGGGGAGATAGGAATCGCTACCGCCACATTCTGGACGACTATTCCGAGAGATCTTACCATGGAGAAGAGCGGGTCAATGACTAGCTTGCAAATGACGATTACCATGGAGAAACGAATACGCAAGGCCAAATAACCAAGAGAGATACCAGCGGGAGGCGCGCGAACTAAGGCAAAGAGAGTTCACAACTCCTCAAGTGGGTCCCTATAGCTCTGCCACTGTGTTGGGAAGAACTGCAAGAGACTTCGAGTTGAAACCTCATATCATCAACAATCTCCCGACATTTCACGGGCTCGCCAATGAAGATCCATTGACCATCCTAAAGGAGTTCTATGCCGAAGTTAGTAGGATTCCATCTCCAGTGTGTTTTCCGAGTTGCATGAAGGATAAAGCCAAGTCTTGGCTACTATCACTGGAACTGAGATCTCTGATCGATTGGCCCATGGTTAGTGACAAATTCATTAATCAGTACTACTCAGCTCAGACGACGGGCCACATAAGGAGATAAATAGCCAATTTTGTCCAGCAAGACGGGGAGCTGTTTCACGAGGCGTGGAAACGTTTCAAATCTCTATTGCAAGCTTGCCCACATCATCACTCTTCTTCGGGAATGGTAAAAACTTTTCTACGAAGGACTTTTGGATTCTTACAAAAATAACGTAGAAGTAGTTGCTGGGGGAGACTTTGGGAACTTGACAACGACGACAACCAAGCAACTATTTGAGAGGATGAGTGAGAAATCGAGATAAACTAATTCTCGACCACGAATGATTATGACCAAAGAAGCCTTCGAGATGCCAAATGAGAGAGACATTAAGTTTGAAGAAATGGCCAAAGATTTGGCCACCCTAAAAGCAGAGGTGGAAAAATCAAAGAAGACTGTGGAATTATGTGCACGATGTGGATTGCAAGGACATGTAGCGAGCGTATGTACAACTATGTTTGAAGAAACAGAGGTCAAGGCTATTCAAAATATCCAACCTCAACCTCCAGCGGGAAACACATATCATCCTGGACCTCCCAATCATCCAAACTTCACATATGGCCCCGGACAAGCGCCTGCGCCTGTGCAAACAAATGATCAACTTTTAATATGGCAACAAAATCAAGTGGAGGAGACTGTACGAAATCGAGAAGGACTCACGCAATTAACTTCACAAGTGAATAATCAAATTACGGATCTCAATGCAAAATTCGAGTCCCGGTTTGATGAACTAGTCAAGGTTGTACACCAAGGTCATGAGCTTGTTAAGGCTGTGCAGAAAGGGCAGCAGCATTCAGATATGATTATAGGACAATTGTCCGCGACTGTAGCAACATTTTCGAAGGAGAAAAATAAGTTTCCGAGCCAAACGGAACACGCCTCGGCTATTCATGTGCTGAGAAGTGGGAAAAAGGTATATAATGGCATAGAGCTAGAAAAGGAAGAAGACACGAAAAAGGTCGAGACCCAACCGCAAGTAGATGCAACCAAACCGGCCGATCTCATGCATAAATCGACCAATCCATATGWGCCGGAAGCGTTGAAAAGAAGGAACGAWTCYGAAACTYACCACCCAAAGAAGTTMACTAGTTATGATCATGTTCCKTTCCCGAGTCGTCTACGCCCCGCCAAAGAAAATAAAAAGTTCATGGAACTTTACAATTTATTGAAGAATGTTAATATCAACCTTCCCCTGCTAGATGTGTTAAAAACYATGCCCGCATTCGTTAAATTTTTCAAGGAACTAGCATCACGAGAAAGGCGCTTGGCAGCAACCCAACATGTGGCATTAACAAAAGAAGTCAGCGCGATAATCAAGAAACCATTACCACCCAAGGAAAAGGATCCTAGAAGTTTTTGTATTACTATTTCTCCTGGGAATGGACAAACGGCAAAGGGGATGCTCGATCTTGGCGCTGGCATTAATTTGATGCCTTATTCTTTATTTAGAGAGTTCGATCTTGGGGCATTGAAGCCTACCACTATGCGCCTACAATTGGCTGATCGCTCGATTCGGCAGCCTCTAGGTATTGTTGAAAATGTTTTGGTGCAGGCTGGTGAGCTGGTTGTTCCTGTTGATTTTGTGATTTTAGATGTTGGTGAAGTACCAAGCGGAAGCAAGGAGCATACCATCTTGTTAGGACGTCCATTTATGTCAACTACACATACTCTAATAGATGTGAACAAAGGACGAATGACCATGTCCATCTTAGGCGAGACAGTGACGTTTTCACTTCGAGACATCCATAACACCCCTTCATCATATATGCGAGATGAGTGCTCATTTGTAGATCTAATCGATTCTTGCGTCCATGATCTCCAAAGCGTTACCACTATAGAAAAGTTTGACGTCGGGGACGGTGAGGAGCATTTGAGTGTAGAGGAATTGATCGAATTGTTGGGAATTGATATAGGAGAAGTCATAGATGGAATTACTGGTTGTAGTGCCGCATTACGCAAAGAGAGATACGTACCTAAAATCAGGCCAAAAGTGGAGTCGAAACCAAATCATTCGAAGTTTAGAGAGGAGACGAAGCCATCGCATAATCATTCGAGAATTATTTCCCTCGACCCCTACAAGAATTTTAAACGTGCAAAGAACAAGGGCGAGGAGCTTAGCAAGGATTGGACGACAAAGAAGAAGACGTCGAGCGAGCTTTATGACAAGAAGATTCATGATACAAAAATTGAGGTTGGTCAACTAGTGCTCTACAATTCTGAACGTAAATTTGAACCGACCAATTTCAAGACCGAATGGAGTGGCCCATTTATGATAACGGAAATGGATGAGTACGAAGTTGCCACTCTATACGATGAGAGTAAGAATTCGAAATTCCAAGTCCACAAGCATAGACTCAAACCTTTCTACGAGAAACGTGGGCTGAATCGCGATCGTGATAAAGAAAAATTAGTGGAGCCCCCACGGGCTAAAACTTAATCGTGTGGAATCACGTCGAGCATAAGACGTTAAATGTTGCGCTTCTTGGGAGGCAACCCAAGCGATAGTTAGTTTTCATTTTCTTTTCTTTATTTTCTTTTATTTATTTATATTTTTTATTGTGTCAATTTTCCGTGGTACGTTTATGTGTGTGTTGATGTGCAGAAAATGCGATAAATTTGCTTATTCTGGACAACTAATGGTTATAGCAGTAGCTCGCTACCGCAAGGCCTTACTGCTAGTTCCACTCGAGGCGTTAACGATGAAAATCAACTGCTGAACCTACCACTAGCCGCAGCAATCAGGGCGATTGGCTTTTCGCTAGTAGCGCCTGCCGCCGATTTTTACGAATTTCATTTTCATCGATAGAGGTCGCAGTCTGACCCAAGTTAGCCGTAGTCCGGCAACCCTTTCGATGAGCTGCAATCCAGCCATTTACGACGTTGAGCCACAATCCGGCCATTTCAAATCCCGAACGATGTGCCACCGGGCACTTGCGAGACGCAATTGATTACAATCATATCTTTTACTTTTCGTTTTCTTTTTTTCTTAAAAAAAAAATTGAAAAAGTCAAAATTCCAAAAATATAGTTAATTTGCTTTTATTATTTATTTTGATTTTGTAGGTTTTTATTTCAAGACAATCCACTCACGAGTTCAATACGAGGAATTATCGCACAAGCGCTTTTGGAGAAGCTCAACTATCGATTTTTCAGGGATGTTTTCTTATCTCCCTTGCGCTTATTTTCTTTATATTTATGGCAACCAGGAGTTTGCCACATTTTTAAAGGGGGGYTGGTTGAGTTGTGATTTATAATTGAAAATTGTGCAACATTTAACAAATTTCGTGGGTTTGTCTTAGCTATTATTTTACGTGATTATTTGTGATTAATTGGCTATTTCCACGCTTAATTTTGTTTGTATGGCTTGCCTGTCGAAGTTAACTAAGATTAGATTTGAGGTTTTTGTCTTTTGAGCGTGCATAAGTGCATAAATTTTTCAAAATTATTATTTATATATTGTAAAATGGTACTTGGACGCAATTGATTTCACAAAACCTTAAAAGCAGCGTCAATTCAAAACTTTTTCATGCAAAAAGCCTGTGAGTAGCCTGAGTGATTATCATCTTTGCATGTGCTTGAATGAGTTTTGATTTGATATCTCTTTGAAACCGCCGTGTGTAGTTGACTTTGAAAATGAGGTTAAGGCACATATAAAACCCTATTCCGGCCATATACATATATTTTAGCCACTATAAATTCCGAATGAGCCAATCATAGCCAAACAATCCATGCCTTTAGCCAACGAGTGATTTTGTATTGAGTCAACCCCTACAAACCTATTAAAAGCGTGGGGTAGGAGTTCGTTATTTTTATTGGTTATTTGTGTTTTGGAAATTTTATTAGGGATTTATGAATTTTTGTAATCAAGGACCACCATCCGAGAAAAAAAAGAAAAGAAAAAGATCCCAAAAAAAAATAATAATAAAAGGGACACAAAAAAAAAATAATAAGAAAGGATGGTGGGTCTAGTTGATTCGTGTTTAGTCAATGCCTACGTGCTAATTAAGGCTTGTGTTTAATTGTTTATTTTATGAATCCTAATGTTTAGAAGGCAAAAGAGTCGTGTTGTAAAAGAAGCAAATCTTGAGCTTCAATTTTAATTAAGTGGTTCGAGCTACAAGTCGGTTTTAGAGTATCGAGTTGAGAAATAGCCTGAATCTTAAGGCTACGTTATGAGTGTTTAGTGAGGTTTTTCTTTTGAACGAGGTGAAGCAACTTGCTTTGTGATTATATTAGGTTGAGTGAGTTATTTAACCACACGACTTATATTCCATACCCGTCCAAAGAGCCTTACATTACAACCCGAAAAGTCCTTTTCCAATTCTTAGTTTTGACAGCACACTTAATTTGCGATTGAAAAGATATTGAATTTTGGTTCTTGTTTATTGTACTTGCATTTGTATGATTTGAGCGTATACACGTCCCATGCAGAGAAAATACTTGAGAGCTTTGAGCGTACACCCTATATATTACCCTTTTGTGAGGACGCATGAATTTGATTTTGGAGTGACAATGTAATAAGGGTGGAGTGTTTGACGTTGCGTGACTAGTGCCTATATTTTCAAAATTATCTATGTAGCAACGCACGACTCATTACTCGAACTTATTTTCTTTCTAAGTTACACTTTGAATATAACGTCTGTTCGAGGACGAACAAACAAATAAAGCGTGGGGTATTTGATTAGCACGTAATTGTCTTGATTTTAGTTTGTATTTTAATTGCTTTTTCTTATTATATTTGGTATAAGTTGGATAGATTTATCTTAATTTCGTATATTTAGACTTCCAACTTATTTTACCGCTTTTTAATCTAGATTGATGCAAATAAGTGATTATTTGTGATTTTTCACTTTATAGCTAAGTAACCAGAAGAGTTCAGCATGTTAGAGATGAGTTATGATGATCGAGATTCAAAAATCGAGCTTTCCGGTGAAGAAGTAGCGAGAATTGATGCTGCCAGACTTTCTAAAAGGGTTATGATGCTGGAACCGTTGTCGTTGAAAGCTAACGGTTACACTTAGCGGTCACTCCAACCGTTAGCTATTACCGCTAACCTTAACGGTTACTGAGAACCGATACTAACGGTTAGAATGCTGAATTCAGAGCTAACGGTAACTTTCCAGAACGGTTTTACTTACAACCGGTGTCCTCGGCCAGAAATGCAAAAAAAATATATACACCTAACGGTTGCTGCTAACGGTTGCATTAACCATTAGCGAGTAACCGTTAGCGGGCCCAGGAAGCCCAGAACAGATTTTTCGGCCCAGTTCGTGAAAAGAAATCTATAAATATCCTCCTTAATCCGAATTTCGAGCATCTATGCATGTGTGCGGTGCTAAACCCTAAAAATACAGGGCAATCCTAGGGTTTTGGAGACGGAAAAACGCAGAGATCACGGAGCAACCAAGGATCAATGACAACAAGTTCTCAAAGCCGTTCGACGCCGTTCATCATCTAACGCTCGGTTTGCTGCGTTCACTCTTCGGAATAGCTGAAGATAGTTTAATTTCCAGTATTTTAAACGATACTTTGAACTTCTATTTAGCTTTCTTAGTTTTAAACGTTAGTTTTAAGTTCAAGAATATTATAGGTTTATGTTCGTATTGTTTGCTTCGTTTGGATTCGCTGAAAGAATTTAGTTATTTAATCTCAGTTTATTTTCAGTTTTATATGCTTATTGTTAGACGTTTCATACTCTGTTGGGTTCATCTTTTATGCATGCTGTTTATGCTAGTTTCTGGTAAACAGTTAGTGTTAACCGTTGCTGTTAACTCTTGCTGTTAACCGTTGGTGTTAACTGTTGGGGAAACCCTTAACAGTAACCGTTAACTGTTGCTGTTAACCGTTGGTGTTAACTATTGGGGAACCCTTAACAGCAACCCTTAGTAGCAACCTTTAGTAGTAACCCTTAGTAGATTTTAGTTGATTTAAATTGATTTGTTAAATGAATTCGCTTCTAAATGCTTTTTGGGACTTTTAGACTCAAGTTAGATTCTGAAACTTAATTTCTTAGTTTATTGAATTTATTAATTAGTTTAATTGTTTAATATTTAATTAGTCTAAGTTTAGTTAATTAAATTGAGTTTTTAAATTAGTTAATCATTAGTTCTATTTTTAGTTGGTTAATTAGTTTGAATAATTTAATTAAATTAGTTTGTTTTAAATTAAGTCTTGCTATTTAAATTCGTAGTTATTAATCTTCATCAAATCCCCCAATTTGTTTACGCAATTGCTTTTGAACAAACTATTCGAGATTCCGATTGTATGTTCCTCGAGAGACGACTCGAGTCAATTTGCCAACCTACGTGTGACCCCGTTCTCTTGCGGGCAAGCTTTTGAATTTTTGACACATTTTCATAAGTAGGCAACCAAAAAGCTTGAATCAAGGGGGTAATATGACGATTCATCCTCCGAACGTGCTTCTCCGTATTTTCTACACTTTGGCCAAAATATCTAAACAAAAATCTTCCCGTGCTTTGTATTCAAGCGCCAATGAAGTCAAAAATTTGAATGAGCCTCTCTCCCCAAGGGAGCTTGAGATGGAAAAAGAGTTGGCCGCTATGAAAGCTTAAATGGCTAAAATGTCTACCCCGAGCATGGAACCGTCTTGGTTGTCTTGTGGTATGGTTGGGAATGAAATGCTTTATTGTCCGTCGAATCCTTCTCATTACATGCCGGTGCCTCAATCGGAGGATGTTTGTGGGATCCAATGTTACCAACCGGGTCATGGTGTTGCTAGACCACCCTTTGCTCAACCATCAAGTCAAAATCCCACGTACCACCCGAGAAACTACACACATCCGGGATTTGGACATTCAAACCCTTATATGGGCCCCTCCCGACCAACTCCACCGATGAGTGCTCCACCACCGGCCACCGATCCGACTCTTACTATGATCTTGCAATAATTGTAATCCCTCTCCGCCACGGTGTCCTCATTGGATACTCGTTTGAATGCCACATATACGAAAATTGGGCAAATGGCTACCGAGTTAAATATGCTCAAGCAAGCCAATGAAAAAGGGAAATTACCGAGCCAACCATCACATGCCCATGCAATCACGTCTCTTCGAAGTGGCCGGGTTTTTGATAATAATTTGGATCCACCGTCCGAGGGTGAGAAGGTGGCTAATCCTCCTATTGTCGCTACGCCCGATTCTACTCCCGTAGTCCCCGTCCCGACAAAGGATACCCCCAACGGCTTACACAAATCCTCAAATGCCTATAGGCCACCGATTCCAAAGGCTTCCCCACCTTATCCATCGAGGCTCCAAAGAACCAAGAAGGACTATCAATTCCAAAAGCTCTACAACACTTTGTCCAATGTAAACATCACCCTTCCGTTGTTGGATGCCATTCGGGACATGCCCGCTTACTCTAATTTCTTTAAGTAGCTTTCTTCCAAGAAGCTCATGAGTGTTCCGACCGAAAGGGTTGTGCTATCTAAGGAGGCGAGTGTGGTGTGTGATCCTTCGGTTTTGGCCCTCAAGAAAATCGACCTCGGCTCCTTTTGTATTGATATCACACTCGGCAATGGAAAGGTCACGACCGATATGCTTGATTCCAGAGCGGGGATAAATTTGATGCCGTCTTCGATCTATGAGAAATTGGAGCTAGCACCTTTGCAAGAAACACGAATTCACTTACAATTGGTCGATCGGTTAATTCGATATCCGAAGGGCGTTGTTAAAGAGGTGCTCGTCAAGGTTGGAGGGCTTGTGGTCCCAGTGGACTTTGTTGTTCTTGATGTGGGTATGGTTTTGAATGATGGGGCCGAGCATACCACTTTACTTGGGCGTCCCTTTATGGCCACCACTCAATGCCTCATCGACGTTGGTAAAAAGAACCTCACCTTGTCCGTGGCGGGTGAGTCGGTTACATTTTCGATGACCAACTTGTCGTCGATTCCTTCTAGCATCTTTCACACGGATTGTCTTCTCGTTGATGAAATTCAAGAATTGGTTGAGCAAGTTTTCTTGGCGGATGAGTATGATGGGATAATCGAGCCGGAGGATGGTGATAGCGGTAATTTTGAGGATAATGGAGCTTATGGACGTGGCACCGGATCGTGTATTGCGATGAGTCTTTTTGAGAGCGCTTGCATTAGTGTCGTTGAGGGCACCGACCCATTTTTGGAGGGGGAGGTGGAGCATGTTGATGAGAAACAAGCATTGAGCTGATTGCAAAAGTTGACGAGTACTTCGATGGAATGGTTGACTTATTCGAGCTATCCACCGATGAGGGTCAGAGGAGGCACAAGCCCGAGTTAAAGCCTCTCCCATCTCACCTCAAATATGTCTTTTTAGAGGAGGAGGAAAGTAAGCCAGTAATTATCTTTGCCAATTTAAATGAAGAAGAAGAAGAAAAGTTGATCAAGGTGCTTAAAGCTCACAAAGGTGCCATTGGATAGAGACTCGGTGATATAAAGAGAATTAGCCCTTCGACGTGCATGTATCGAATCGTCTTGGAGGATGACGCCAAACCCTCTCGAGAATTCGAAAGGCGATTGAACCCGAACCTTAAAGAGATCGTGAAAGACAAGATACTTAAGTTGTTGAAGGAGGGCTTGATCTTTGCTATAGCCGAGAGTGAGTGGGTGAGTCCCGTGCACATGGTCCCCAAAAAGAGCGGCATTACCGTTATGGAGAACGAAAAGGGTGAGTTATTGGCTACACGTGCGACGACGAGGTGGAGGATGTGCATCGATTTTTGAAAGTTGAATGCGGCCACAAAGAAGGATCATTTTCCCCTAACTTTCATTGATCAAATGTTGGGCAAACTAGCCGGCCACCACTCTTATTGCTTCTTAGACGGATTATCGGGCTATTATCAAATTGCTATCGCGCCCGAGGACCAAGCTAAAATGACGTTCACTTGCCCATTTGGGACCTTCGCTTTCCACCGGATGCCGTTTGAACTATGCAATGCCCCGGGGACTTTCCAAAGATGCATGCTATCAATATTCTCCGACATGATCGACAAGTATCTTGAAGTTTTCATGGAGGACTTTTCAATTTATGGGGACTCGTTTGAGGAGTGTTTGAGAAACCTTGAGGAAGTGCTAGCCCGTTGTGAAGAGACAAGCTTGACCTTGAGTTGGGAGAAGAGCCACTTCATGGTTCAAAGTGGGCTAGTCCTCGGACATGTGATTTCGGAGAAGGGGATTGAGGTGGACAAGGCCAAAGTGGAAGTGATCGAAAAGTTACCCCCTCCTCTTAACGTGAAAGATGTGAGGAGTTTCCTTGGGCATGCCGATTTCTATCGGCGGTTCATTAAAGATTTTTCGAAAATTACTGGCCCCTTGTGTCGATTGTTGAGTAACGAAGTCCCTTTCGAATTTAATAATGCTTGTAAGGACGCTTTCTTGGCAATAAAGAAGAGTCTCGTGTCCGCCCCCATCGTCGTAGATCCCGATTGGAGCTTGCCCTTCGAAATAATGTGCAACGCATCGAGTGAAGCAGTGGGGGCCGTTCTTGGCCAACGCATCGACAAGTTACTAAGAGTGATTTATTATGCGATTTTGATGCTCAACGATGCCCAAAAGAACTACACGATGACCGAGAGAGAACTTTTGGCCGTGATCTTTGCTTTAGAGAAGTTTTGGGCCTACATTGTTGGATCACGAGTCGTGGTGCATAGCGATCATGCCGCATTGCGATATTTGTTCTCTAAACCTCAAGCTAAACCCCGCCTCATCCGATGGATCCTATTACTTCAAGAATTTGACATTGAGATCAAGTAACGGAAAGGATACGAGAATGCGGTGGCCGATCAGCTTTCGAGGATGGTCACAAGTGGAGGGGATGGAGCGGCTATCGGCGAAAATTTGCCCCATGAAAATTTGATGGAAGTAGCTCAAGCGCCTTGGTATGCCGACTATGCGAATTATTTGGCTAATGGAGAGCTTAGGCCGGATATGGATTGGCAAGAAAAGAAACGTTTCCTAGCTAAGTGCCAAAGCTTTTATTGGGATGACCCTTTCATGTATAAGGTTGGGAAAGATGGGATGATTAGGAGGTGTATCCCCGAAGAGGAAATGCAAGATATCTTGATGTTTTGTCATGACCACCAAGCCGGAGGCCACTTCGGAGGGAGGAGAATGGCTCTCAAATTCCTAAGCTCGGGCTTCTATTGGCCGTCCCTCCATTATGACGCTCAAGTCCACGTTCAAACATGCGATAGATGTCAACGGAAAGGGGAGTATCTCGAAAAGGAATGAAATGCCCTTGGTGGGAAACTTGGTGGTTGAGATTTTCGAGGTGTGGGGGATAGACTTCATGGGCCCATTTCCGAAGTCGGTTGAAGGCTACGAGTACATTCTTGTGGGGGCTGATTATGTTTATAAATGGGTTGAGGCCATTCCCACTACAAGGAATAACGCCGAGGTGGTTGTCAAGTTCGTGAAAGAGAATATTTGTGCTCGTTTTGGCTTCCCGAGAGTGATAATAAGCGATGGTGGGAGTCATTTTTGCAACAAACTTTTTGAGAAACTCATGAAGATCTACGGGATCAAGAACAAGATTGCTACACCGTATCACCCCCAAACGTCGGGGCAAGTCGAAATGAGCAACAAACAAGTGAAGAGCGTGCTCGAGAAGACGGTGCAACCTAATCGAAAGGATTGGTCTAGAAAGCTAAACGATGCCTTGTGGGCCCTCCGGACGGCGTATAAGATGGTTTTAGGCACGAGCCCTTATCATTTGGCATTCGGGAAGTCTTGTCACTTACCCATTGAGATCGAGAATAAGGCATATTGGGCAATGAAAGCCGTTAATATGGATTTGAAAGAGGCCGGTCTTGAGAGGATGCTGCAACTTGAGGAGTTGGACGAGCTTAGGGATAATCTATATAACAATGCTCGTATTTACAAGGAGAGGATGAAATGAATTCACGACAAGAGGCTAATCCCAAAGAAGCTTGAAGTTGGGATGCCCATTTTGCTCTATAATTCCCGCTTGGCTCTCCACCCCGGGAAGTTGAAGTCCAAATGGATGGGGCCCCACACCATTGAGTTCGTCAATCCGAGCGGGGCGGTCACTTTGGTCGACCCCAAAACTCAAGATCGTTTCCAAGTAAACGGGCACCGAGTTAAGCCCTATCGTCATGGTTTCCTCCTACCGCCTGACGAGGAAGTGGTCGCGTTGGTTGATCCTCCTGTATTACCGTCTTCATAATTACGAAAGGGAGCCGTCAAGCTAGTGACGTTAAACAAGCGCTACATAGGAGGCAACCCATGAATTTCTAACCCTTTCTTATTTTTCTTTTCTTCCCCCCTATTCTTCTTCCAATTTAGTGTATATCCTTAATTTATTCACGTTAACTAATGTTTTTGAGTTGGTTTAGGTGCGATCATGTAGGATTTGGAACAAAGGGGATCGAAAACACGAATCAGCTACACTGTTGTAGTTGATCGACAGCTTCCAGTCGATTCGACTGGTGAGTAGTCGATCGACTGACTAATCGACTGCAACCCCCCGAATCGACTGGCAGACAGAAACTCAAGGACTTCAAGCGTCAGTTGATCGACTGACCGACAGTCGATCGACTGACCAGTTGATCGACTGTGAAGCAGTCGATCGACTGCCCCACATGCCCGACCCAGCAGATGCCTATAAAATGGCAGTCGATTTTCCCCTTCTTCTTCCTTTCGACTACTTCAGCCCAAAACAGAAAGAAATATAAAAAAAAAAAAAAAAAGGGAAAAGTGGAAGAGAGAGGAAGGATAGTCGATCGACTTGGTTCATTGTGAGCGGGAATTTTTCCAATCTCCTTCATTTTTCTACAACAAAGGTTGGGGGCTTTTGCTCTTCGACTTTCTATTCGAAGTTCGGCAAATTTCTTGACGTAATTCGCTAGAACCAACTTGTAGAAACCTTATTGTGATCAATTGGTTGAGTTTAAGGGTGCTTGGGTTCCAAACTTCTTTCAAATTCTTTATTTTGAACTTGTCCCTACCAAGTGCTCGATAAAATGCCTCATTGAACGTTTTCGTTTGAAACCCCCCCTTATCTTTCGTTTACCCATTCTTTGGAATTCCCGAAACCTTTTAACACCATCCTCGTTTCCTCTCGTCCAACTTCAAACCGTTCCATGACAAACCTCTACAACTTCCCCAACCTTGCCGGCAACTACGCCGCCCATTTTCCCATTTATTCTGAGGCCGAAGGGGAACTTTTCGAAAACCTCTCTCAACGGAACTTCACCATTCCACATTTTGTCACACTCGATCGCCTCAACGAGTGGGTAGCGAATGGGGACCACCAAGGATTCGGGTCTCGGGTGCTCAACTTCATCGATGCGTTGGGCGCCCGCTATTTTGCATCTCTCCGTGCACCGACCTATCGTGAATTGATGCTCAAATTCTTCACAACTTACCGGCCCCACAAGTGCTCGGAATTCATGGTTCATCTCTGAGGAAGGGAGTATCGGATCACCCAAGATGTGCTCCAAGCGGTCCTCGGGTTTAATTGCGAGGATTTGTGGGACGATCGACCAAGGGAGTTTGCCCCGACGCAATTTTGGACATCAATCACGAGAGGGCGAGGTACTTCTCGATATCAAGCCTCGGACATCACTGACTTGGCACTTTTGGACGTTTATAATTTTTTCGCCCCCGTCGTGATGGGCAAGCACGAGAGCTCCAACCTCACCCTTCACGAGGTCTACATGCTTTGGTGCTTGGTTCACGGGCGTCGACTTCCGTTCTATCCACTCATCCATGCCGGGATTGGGGGAATTACTAAGACTAGAGGCGGGAGTGTAGCCCGGGTTGGAATGGGGCCCATGATCACTTTGATAGCCCGTCATTTCGGGTTCGACCCGGAGGAGGCTCATATGGAGAGGATCGATCCGATTGAGTTGGGGTGGAAATTGACGAAGCTTCCGATGAATCCCCAATGCTCCCACCGCCGTGGACAAGAGTAAGAGGAGGAGGACGAGTTTAATAGGCGGCACAACGAGGGAGTCGAGGCCGGCAAAGCCCCGAACACCGGTTCAGGCATGCATTTCGATGCAAGCACGAGCCATGCGGCAATCCCGCAATTCAGAGGCCCGAGCACCGGCCCGGGTCCCGACATGGGTTGGCACGAGTTCCAACGCCAAGTGTTTGAGCATTTTGATCAGCTCGACGCGGGGCAAGCAAGGACCGACCAAGCTCACCACGCCCTCCATAGCCGCCTCTTGTTAATCGAGAGCCGTATGCGTCGAAATGAGGAAGAAGAAGCACCCGAAGAAGAAGAGGAAGAGGACGAGGAAGCGAACCTCCAACCCCGACGTCGGAGACGTCATTGATTTTCCCATCTCTATTATATTTATTCGGCTATTATGTTTTAATAAGACTTGCACTTTATTTTGGGTTGTATTATTTTTGATTCGATTATGTTCTTTTATTTATCATCTAATTCTTGAAAAATCCTAAAAACATTTGAATATCTAAAAAATCCAAAATATATTGTTTTGTGTTTTGGCTCACTTTATCGTGATTTATGTATATATTTCCTTGAGTTTTAATTTCGTGTGATTTTTCTTGTATATATCTCATTTTCCGGCTCCAACTTGGACGAATTGATGGCTTGGTAGCGTTCATGAAGTCGGGTGATACTAACCATGCTCGGGTTTTACTTGGATTGCTTGATTTTTAGGTGGACCCCACCGAGCTCGACCCAAACTTGCTCGGTTGAGGGAGTTTCTATTCACACCCCTTTTACTTGATTTGCATTAAAATGCAATGAGGGCATTGCATGGTTTAAGTGTGGGGTGGATAGGTGGTTAGGGTCAGGGTTTTTATCGAGCATGTTTTGTTAATCTTAACTCGAGCCTTGGTGAAGTGACGCATTCTTGGCGAAGTGACGCTTACTATTTGCGCATGGTTGAGTTGATTTTTATGTCGTTTGTATCTTTATTACAATGTTGAAAAGCTCCACATACTTGAAGGTTTGAATAGTTTACTTGTCGAGTTTTTGCATGTTTATGCCCTCTTGTGTGATGAGTTGAATTTTTGTGCTTCGTCCAATACCCGCCTATATATATATAATAACCATTTACTCGTAAAAATATTGCAAAGCTCTAAAATCTCTTTTGATTTTGTTCCCAAATTCGGTGCAAATTAGTGAGTAGCCTTGTGTGATTTATCGGCTTGCTTGCATTTTTATGGAAATTGCATTGAGGAGGTTTGATTTTGCTCGTACATGATTGATTTTGAAAATGACCTCGAGGCACATATATCACCCTTGTTACGGCCATATCCATATATTTAAGCTACTTAAAAATCCTAAATGAGCCCCTTTGAGCCTTTATCCCGTTTCTTGTTAGCCGAGCTCGATTTTAGCTCTTGTATCTTCATAAATCGTGAGGTGAGAGGGTATATCGTTAGGTGACGAGAAATGTGAGGGAAATAAATTGTGGGTTTCGGGTTTTGAGTTGCTTATACAAAAAAAAGAAGACAACAAAAAAAAGGGAAAAAAATACTCCAACACAAAACACGAAAAGTGATAAAAGCGTGCGTTCAAGTGAAAAGCCTAATTCAAAAAGGCTAAGTTTAGTAAAAAGAATCAAATTCAAAAAGCTTCTAAGTATTGTGAAATAAAGCCGGAAAAGCGTGTGAGTATACGAAAGGGCTTCGAATGAGAGTTTGGTAAATTGGGAAAGGTGAAGCGATTATAAGTTTCGGGTTTTAGAAAGTAGGATTTTGTGTGTTATTGATCACGTTTGATCGTGTGTTAGCCACTATATCCAAATGTTCCATACCTTACCAAAGAGCCAACATTACAACCCTTAATAAAGACCTCTTTCGATTCTTATATGATCATGTACTATGAGCAATTTTGAGCGTCCGATTTGCAAAATCTTGACAAGGTGCATGCATTGATCGCCTTGAGCATAAACACGTCATATATACACTCGAGCAATTTGAGCAAACACCCTCAAAATTCCATTTGTGAGGAAGTCGTCGATTTGGCTTGCATTTGAGAAAGAGCAATACGAGCAATGCTAGACGATAGCGAGTTTATGTTGATACTTCCATCATATTAATAAGGATAAGCACAATGATTTTTCTTCTTACATAATGTTCATTGCATGTACATTCTCGATTCTTTTCGTTGTTCGAGGACGAACAAACCGATAAGTGTGGGGTAGTTGTTTTGCAAGTAATTGTTGTGTTTTTCTCGTACTTTTAACTAGTATTGTACCCGGGCGTTGCACGATAATTTTTTATTTTATTTAAAATAAAAAGAATTGTTTAAAATGTATTAAAATATTTAAATAAGTAATTGTATATATGTATACTTAAGTTATATATATCTCTGTGTGTGTGTGTGTATTTCGGTAAGAACCATAACTGGTTCTCACACCAGAGATGGTTTAACCATAACTGCTCCCTATATATAAATCATCTAAATATTATTTAAAGATCGAATAGTATTCAAGATGATATAACCTGATTTATAAAATGATTGCTATTAGACAAAATATACTTTACAAATTATGATAAATTTCCTTATACACAACATTTGTAGTTTTGTTACTATGTTTATTCTCATCATCGTCGATCAATATTTGTAAACCTATACGATTGATCACCCTTGATATAGTAACGTATAACTGATCATGACTGAAAATGGGCTTCTTCAGGAAAATTCCAACGTGACAGAGATATTTTCCTTGAATTTTGTTAATCATCATAGCATATGACACGATCAGAGGAAACTGTCATCGTTGGAACTTGAAAGGGAACCTCGAATTGGATGGTGTGACAGTCATTTTAGGGATTAACCATAATTTACCTGCATTGCTTCATTGAGAAATATTAGCCTATACAATATGACCGTCAAGTTAACAACTAACATTACACAACACAAGGGAATGATCGATATTTCTCAACAACATGAGTGGAATTCTAATTTTTAGTTTTAGCTCATAGAGGCAATCCATAACATTTAATAGTATTTAGAAACTCTAGTGAGTGGACGTCCTACAATATGTCAATGTTTGAGTCAAATTTGCATGCATTATCGGAGCTAAGATATACTTCACATTCTCCATAATTTCATGACATCATATATTTATTAATCAAATCAAATAAGCGAAACATTCAGTAGTTTTTCCAAATTGTGGATATGTGCTCGCCACAATTGATAGAACATGGTCACCATCATCTTTCAAAAAAAGATAACTTAGATTTCAATTTGAACGATACCATCATCTGGTCCTCCAACTATTACATCTCCTATACTATTTATCAAGTTGAGAACTTTCTTTAACTTGACACAATTAAGATCTGAATTGTAATTTTGCAGCACCACATTTTTGGTCTACTTCAAAACTATGTAATGAGTCCATAAATGTGAATATTTAATCACCGTGTGAACTATGTCTGGTCTAGTACTTTCTGGAACAACCAGCAAGATTTGATGAATATCTCCACCAAGAATTATTATTTTGTTACCAAATGGAAGTTGTGTATTAGAATTATTTTGCAATGTCATCACGTTTTTCAATGTTTTGTCCAGAGTCTCAAGATAATGGTTATACTTCTTTGGAGTATCGTCCCAAATAATGAGATGCGCATCCACCATTAATTTTGCAAGTGGAGTACCAATAATGATCGAAATCTTGGTGGATATTAAAAGTAACCCTAAATCTAGAATGCCCAGTTCTTCCTTTCGAAGAAGAAGAAAAGTTATGTCATTAGATATTACATTAAGAACAATTCCACTATTAGATTTAACAGTTGTAGAAAGTGTCTGTGTCTATAGATGAGAAATACACCACCCTTGGTTAAATATATTGCATCCATGACTTTATAAATTTTGGCGGAATATAGTAAATTCGTACTAATGAAAACAAATCTAGTTTCCTAGGTGTCCATTATTTTATTTTTGAGTACTAAATTTTTTTTTAGGAAACTGAACATAAGGCAAACTCCATGCTTCTAGATTTTCTTATTTATCTCAAACTAACCTAAAACATGCTATGATGTTTTTGACTTGCGTTCAACTGATCATTATCATTATACAATACATTATGCTTTTCTGGAAGATGAAAACTCAAACACATGATAGGTGGAGTTTTATACTAAATTTCATAAACTAATATTCTCCATGCCACTTCGCGTGGAAAAATGTAATGACAATCATAATACATGTTGATCTCATCAATATTTTTATCCTCTACATCCCCACATTTGTTCTAACAGAATGTTATAGTGAACCTATAGTTATATTTATTGACATATTTAAACAAATACTTGATAGATCTAAATTAGTGAACTGGGTATTGATGTACTACAAACCCAATTAAGTGAGTTGAAAGACATGATGAGTGCGGGAGGAGCTCCAAAGGTTCGACCATGCGGTTTTTGCGAAACATTGGAACACGTTACTGACGAATGCCCACATTTTTACTCAGCACGCGAGGCACACGTGAACGCCTTGGGAACCGGAAATGGGAAAGGGAGGAAGTACGAATCGTACCCCCACACCTTAAATCCAAGATGGGGCGACCACCCTGGTTTTAGATGGAGGGATCAGCAGGGAAATATACAGCAAGGGAATATACCTGGAAATCAAGATCAAGGGCCCTCCCAAGCTCAACAAAAGGGATAAAATTTCCCGAATCAATACAACAACCAACAGCGGAAAGAGAATGCATCCCCACATTTGGATGAAATGGTAAGATCATTAGCGATGAGCATAAAAGGACTAGAGACCCAAATGAGTCAAATGGCGGAACACATAGTCAAACTAGAAGCACGAGGCAGTGGCCGATTACCTCCTCAAACCGAGGTGAACCCGAAAAATGTGAGCGCTGTTACGACACGAAGTGGCAAGAAAGTGGAAGGGCCGGCCAATCTAATGCTAGAGCCGGAAAATGAAGACAAAATGGAGGAAGAAAACTCGGAGCCAAAACATGCTAAAAAGGGTAATCCTAAACTTTCTAATAATTTTAATTACCCCGTTGTTTCTCCTCCTAGGACCGAGCCACTTCCATTTCCATCAAGAATTAAGCGCCAAGCTAAGGAAGACACGGAGAGGCAAATGCGAGACGTTTTCAAAAAGGTGGAGATCACTATTCCGCTTGCCGATGCGATCAAGCAAATTCCTTGTTACGCAAAGTTCCTCAAGGACTTATGTACTAACAAGAGAAGGTTAAAGGGGGATGAAAAGGTCCTAATGGGATCGAACATGTCGGCCGTATTCCAAAAGAGCTTACCACAAAAGCGGAATGACCCGGGCATGTTTTTCATTCCATGCACGATTGGAAACATGCGAGTCGAGCGAGCCATGCTATATTTGGGGGCATCAATAAATGTTATGCCATGCACCATTTTCAATTGTTTGAAGGTTGGACCATTAAAGAAAATAGGGGTAGTAATCCAACTTACCGACCGAAGCACTGCCTACCCTGATGGTGTTGTTGAATATGTCCTCGTAAAGGTGGATGAGTTGATTTTCCCAGCCGACTTCTATGTGTTGAGCATGAATGAGTCTGCATCAAAATCGCCACCTATCTTACTGGGGCGACTATTTTTGAACACTGCTCAAACAAAAATCGACGTTACTCGAGGCACTTTGACAATGGAATTTGATGGTCATATTTGTCAATTTAATATTTTTTAAGCTATGAGATTTCCTGACTGTGATAACTCTGTTTTTGCACTTGATTGTTTTGACTCTCTAGCGCAGGAATTTCTCGAAATGCATAAACAAGATGAGCTCGAGACGACGATCACACGAAGTTTGGGGGAGGACTCATTGCTTTTGGGTTACCCTCAAACTGAGCTAAATGGGGAGGACAACGCACGAGAGATAATGTCGGCCTTGTGTGCACTTAACGCAAAACCGAGAGAAGAGGACGTGAATTTCATCAAACTTCCCAACTCGCATGAGAAGGCCATTTCATCCATAGTCAAGGCACCGGAACTCAAACTCAAGGCCCTACCGGAGCACTTAAAGTATATTTTCTTGGGCGATAACGAAACACTGCCTGTGATCATTTCTTCTCGCTTAGACAACCTCCAAGAGGCGTCACTGCGACAAGTACTCAAGGATAACAAGCAAGTAATCGGGTGGACCATAGCGGATTTGCGATGGATAAGTCCTTCCATGTGTATGCACCGAATTTTACTCGAAGAGAATGCTGTACCGTCTAGGGAACCCCAAAGACGACTGAATCCATCAATGATGGAAGTGGTAAAGAAGGAGATTCTAAAACTGCTTGATGTTGGGGTGATTTACCCCATTTCTGACAGTCGGTGGGTTGAGTCCGACTCAAGTCATTCCAAAGAAGTCGGGTGTAACGGTGGTCGAGAATCAAGAAGGCGAACTGGTTCCGACAAGGATTCAAACGGGATGGCGAGTTTGTATTGACTATTGTAAGCTTAATGCCATGACTCGCAAGGACCATTTTCCTCTTCCATTTCTTGATCAAATGATTGAGAGGTTGGCGGGCCATTCATACTACTGCTTTTTGGATGGCTACTCGGGATATTTCCAAATTCCTATAGCACCCGAGGATCAAGAGAAGACTACCTTCACATGTCCCTTCGGCACATTTGCCTATCGCCGCATGCCATTTGGACTTTGCAATGCACCGGCCACATTCCAACGATGTATGGTAAGTATCTTTTCGGAATACGTTGGCGAGATTATAGAGGTCTTTATGGATGATTTTAGCGTTTATGGCAATTCTTTTGAGGTATGTCTTGAAAACTTATCTTTAATTTTGAAACGTTGTGTCGACACTAATCTTGTACTAAATTGGGAAAAATGTCATTTTATGGTAGAACAAGGTATAGTCTTAGGACACATTGTTTCGTTAAAAGGAATAGAAGTCGATAAATCTAAGACTGATACAATAGCTGCGTTGCCTTACCCCGCCAATGTGCGGGAAGTTCGTTCTTTTCTTGGCCATGTAGGATTTTATAGAAGATTTATCAAGGACTTTTTCGAAGATCGCATCGCCACTTTGTAGGCTCTTGCAAAAAGATGTGGAGTTTGAGATCAATGAAAAATGCAAGAAGGCCTTTGACACACTGAAGGAGCGGCTGACCACTTCTCCAGTTATCCAAGCTCCGAGATGAGATCTACCCTTCGAGATAATGTGCGATGCAAGTGACTATGCTGTGGGAGCCGTGCTAGGACAGAGGGTGGACAAGGCAACCCATGTGAACTATTATGCATTGAGGACCTTGAACCTGGCCCAAGAAAATTATACTACCACGGAGAAGGAGCTTCTAGCTGTTGTTTTGGCCCTTGAGAAGTTCCGTTCATACATCATTGGATCAAAGGTGGTGATTTTTAGTGATCACGCGGCCCTACGACATCTACTTACAAAGAAGGAGACAAAGCCACGACTCATACGGTGGATTTTAATACTCCAAGAATTCGATTTGGAGATCAAGGACAAAAAGGGAGACGAGAATACCATGGCCGACCACCTTAGTAGATTAGTGCATGAGGGGGACGAGCTACAACTTGATGAGAGATTTCCGGACGAGCAACTACTTGCGGTTGAACACGTGGATCCATGGTACGCTAACTTAGTAAATTTTCTAGTTGCTCGTGTGTTTCCAACAGGGCTGACGAAAGCAAGGAGGGACAAGCTGAGGAGTGATGCGAAGTATTATGTATGGGACGACCCATACCTTTGGAGGCATTGTACTGATCAAGTCATTCGAAGATGCATCCCCGAATCGGAGTTCCACGCTATTATCTCATTTTGCCATTCACATGCATGTGGAGGACATTTTGGATCGAAGAGAACTGCACACAAGGTACTTGATAGTGGTTTTTATTGGCCATCCCTATTTCGAGATGCGTATGAATTTTGTAAGGCATGTGATAATTGTCAACGCACGGGGAACCTTTCACGGAGAAGTCAAATGCCCCAAGTGCCCATAATGGTTTGTGAAATTTCTGATGTCTGGGGCATCGACTTTATGGGCCCCTTCCCGAATTCATTCAAAAATATTTATATTTTGCTGGTGGTGGATTATGTCTCCAAGTGGGTGGAAGCGAGAGCCACCTCAACTAATGACTCGAAGGTTATTGCACGTTTCATTAAATCTCGAATCTTCTCAAGGTTCGGGATCCCTCGAGCTACGATAAGCGATCGTGGCACCCACTTTTGCAATAAAACAGTGGAGGCATTGCTCCGAAAGTATGGTGTTGCTCATAGGCTTTCTACGGCCTATCATCCTCAAACAAATGGACAAGCTGAAACTTCGATCCGAGAAATCAAGTCCATCTTGGAAAAGACCGTCAAAGCAAATCGTAAGGATTGGAGCATCAAGCTGAAGGATGCACTGTGGGCGTATCACACGGCATTTAAGACACCAATTGGGATGTCGCTGTATCGCCTCGTTTTTGGGAAGCCATGTCACTTGACGGTGGAGCTTCAACACAAGTCGTTTTGGGCTGTGCAGCAATGCAACTTTGATTTTGATGAGGCCGGTGCGCTAAGGAAGTTGCAACTACGAGAATTGGAGGAAATCCGGAACGAAGCATTTGAAAATTTGCTAATTTACAAAGAGAAGACGAAAGCGTTTCATGACTTGAAGATTTCAAGGAAYGAYTTCGTAGTGGGCGAAAAAGTGCTACTTTTTCATTCTCGCCTTAAACTATTTCCCGGTAAGTTGCGTTCAAGGTGGGTTGGACCGTTTGTTGTCACCCACGTATTCCCACATGGTGCGGTGGAGATTTTTAGCCCGAAGACGAACAAGACGTTCAAGGTGAATGGACACCAACTCAAACCGTATTATGAAGGGTTTCGCTCTGTTGATGAGGAATGGATGGAGTTGGAAACGCCACCTACGCCTTGATCAAGGGAATAAGTCGAGCCAACGACTTTAAACAAAAGCGCTTGTTGGGAGGAAACCCAATGTTTACTTGTTTTATTTTCTATTTTTCTTTTTCTTGCAGCTTTGGAGGCGATGACTTATTTTGGATGTGTAGGCCACTTTTCAAAGGACCGAGCATCATCAATAGGACCAAGACCCTCGACATTTCCCCGGGTGATTTCTTTTCCTACTCTTTCCTCATGATATTATGAAGTGCTTGTTCTTGTTTTGCATTCGCTTGAGGACAAGCAATGTTTAAGTTTGGGGGAGTGAGTTATTGTGGTTATATTAAGGAGTTTGTACTAAAAATTTGATAAATTTTGACAACTTTTGTGATAAACACCGGGGGATTAAAAGAAAATGATTAAGAGTACTTGCTTGAATTGCCTTGATGAACTACGTTTCGGTTAAAGTCTTTAGTCGTCATTTGATTTAGAGGTCAAAGGTACGCATGTTAGTGCTTTTTGTGATTCATATCTGGGGCGTCAATTCTAGATTATTGCGTTATTGATATGTACTTGTGGTTGTCGTACTTAATATGAGTTTGTGTGGGGCCTTGAAGTTGGCAGTTGCGTAATGATATCTCGTTAGTAGAAACGGAAGTCAAATAAAGTCCGGTTGGGGTATACCGGCATGGTGAAAGTAGAAAATTGAAAAATCAAAAAGAATTGAGGTGCCGAAACAGCTGCCTATCCGTATTTATCAAGTGCATTCGCTTACAAATTCCAAAGAGCGAAGTCCAATGAAGATTCTAGTAGCTCAACAATTCATGCACGTGCTAAAAAGGCTCATCACACTATCAAATTCTCAAAACATGGTGGAGGTGAACTCAACAAATCAAACACCCAATCAAGACAATCCTCCTATCCAGCGCCTTATCATCCTTATGAAGTCAAGGACGGCAGTGCGGAGCTGCGGACCTACGGACCTCAATTGAAAAAATAAAATAAATAAATAAATGGGAGAGGACGAGATATTTGATCAATTCCAACGATGGATAGAGCCAAACCATTGAGTAGCGAGGGGGCACCATAGTGCATTGACGTGACGTGTATAAAAAGGGGTTGCCAAGCTACTGGGATCACCTAGGCCAATACAAGAAACGTCTAAGATTTCTAAAAATATAGTGGTGTCTAGAGTCTGAATAAATTCACTTGGGTAATTTGAGTAAGTTACTTATATTATGTTTGTCCTATGCTTTAATTCTTCATATTGCTTGAGGATAAGCAAGGTTTAAGTTTGGGGGATTTGATAAGCGAGAAATTACACGCTAATTGACGGTTTAATTCCGGTGATTTTATGTGCTTAATATTATCATATATGCTTATTCCTCGCATAATTGTTATTATGAGCAATCAAGCACCAATCGAATATTTCTTCTCTATTTTGCAGTATTTGGTGCTATATTTATCGAAGGATGTCTCACAAGGAAGTAGAGAAACGAGAATTGACGAATCGAGGAGAGAAAAATCAAGAATCAGGATGATGCGTCGATGACGCGTCGATGCCGAGGATGGACCGCGTCAGTCGACACGATGTGTGGTGTGATGACGAAGGCTGGCTCGCGTCAGTCGACGCCATGTCGATGCTATGCCGACGCTCATGTTCTGAAGCGTCGATTGAAAGGGCGTCAGTCGATGCTATGTCGACGCTCATGTTCTGAAGCGTCGATTGGAAGGGCGTCAGTCGACGCAATGTCGACGCTCATGTTCTGAAGCGTCGATTGGAAGGGCGTCAGTCGACGCAAGGTCGACGCTCATGTTCTGAAGCGTCGATGGGAAGGGTGTCAGTCGACGCCCATGCAGGACGATGCAGGCAGGTGACTCGCGTCGACGCCGAGGGCTGGTTCGCGTCAGTCGACGCTCCGTCGATGCCGACTCGGCAGAATTATTTTAGGAAGAATCTTGGGCGGCAAGAAATAGGAATTCTATATAAACCCCGACCCTATTTCCTCCCAGTGGCATAATTTAACATATCCTAGGGTTCTAAGGAGGTCCAAAAAGGTTCCAACTCGTCCCAAGTCATCCACACGCAAGAGAACTTGAAGATTGACGTTCCAAGACGCAAGATTCAAGTTCAAACACATCATCTCTCCTATTTTATCAAGGATTATGTTTGTTTATCTGAACCTTTTCTTTTATTTTCTTAACTCCATGAGTGAGTAAATTTATTATCTAGTTCTAGGTATGTTGAAACCCTCGTGAAACTATGTTTAATTGATTTATGCAATATTGTTGTTCGTTCGTCATATGCGATTGTTTATATTGTTCTATTTTCAATTTATGATTGCTTAATTCTTAATTTGGCTTGATCACCTAGATTAAGGATTGGTTATCTATTGATAGAAATAGGATTGCTTCCCGTGTAATTGTCGTAATTACTATTTCTCTGAAGCAACTAATGATTGTAAATCGTTAGGGACAACACAACATAGGTTGAATGAACCGAGATTATGCGTTTGTTGCCTAGATTAATCTATTTGCCTAATTATTAATGCTGTTGTTGGGTTGAACCTAGAGAGCTTATTCTAGGTTATTCAATAATTAGATTCAATTAAAGAGCTTATTTTAATTGAGTACATAGTAAGGGTAAATTCGAGTAGCAGAGCTTATTACTACTTATGGTTTTTAGTCGCATGTGATGAATGGAATATGATATTGTGGTTGGTTAAATGAGTGAATCGAGGGTGGAAACTGAACTAGAACTAGGCCTTATTATTATTGAATTCTTCGTTAATTGTTTACTTGCTAGTTTAATTGCTTGTTTATTTAATTAATTTAATTAATTCATAATTCCTTACCCCAATTATTTATTTAAATAAATTACGAATCATCACAATCTAACCACACTCCTCGTGGGTTCGACCCTTACTTATTGCTACTACTAGTTGGTAGAGAAAAGTTGAGGAAAAATAAGTATTTAATTTGACGATTAACGACGAGCGGTCAAATAGCCATCATCATCTAAGACGAAGACGAGGACAACACACAGTTCTTAAATAATAGGCCACGATGAAGAACCTATCAGTATTATGCAGAGGTAGAGGAGGAGGAGGTATCACCTACATCCCGCGCGATGAGGGATATGCAAGAGGCAGTACGAGCATTATAGAGGCAGGTCGTGGGAGCAGGAGGAGAGGAGTCGAGGGGCCATCCGTTCTCAGAAGGGATATTAAGAGCAGCTTTGCCTTGAGGATATAAGGGGTTTGAATTTATTATGAGGGGATATCGGACCCCACGCGTCATGTTCAGAGCTTTCTTATTCACTTTAATGGGGTTAACTCAAGATTGGCTCCATCAACTAGTGCCAGGGAAAATCACTAGTTTACAGGTCATGAAGTCGACCTTTTTGAAGACTTCACAATCTCTTTTTTCAATGGTTCAGCGACCTGGAGAAACTTTGAAGAGCTATGTTGCCAGGTTTATTAGGGCTACTTTGGAGGTGCCCACATCCACGGACGAGATGAAGGCGGGGGCTTTGCATCAGGGTGTAAGGATGGAAGGTCTACGAATATCGCTGGCCAAGCAATCTGCACATACATCCGAAGAAGTCCTGGATAGATGCATGCAGTACATACATGTAGAGGAGGCTGAAGAGGAGCATTGATTATGCTTTGGAAGGGAGGTCGGTGAACTAGAGAGAACGACGCCTAGAAGGTCGGAGCATAGAAGAGATACAAGGCGACTTACTCAAGCACTCCTAACCACGGGAGTAGATGCAAGGGGGGCAACAAGAAGTGGAGGAAGAGTATGGATAGAAGACACGGACTTCATACCTTTGGCAATGCCACAAGCAAGGGTGTGCACAATTATGGAGAGCCAAGTACCTGATACTATCAGGTGGCCACAGAGTTATATGCCGATTCCTACTAACTCAAGATCTCAGTTCTTTTGCAGGTTTCACAATAATTATGGGCACTCCACTGAGCGATGCAGGCTCTTGAAAGAGGAGATTGAAAGACTGATCAAAGCGGGGAACCTAAAAGAAGTGGTGTACAAAGACAAGGAACCGCAAGAATAAAGACAGAGATTGCCAGGGCCACCTCTAGGAGGACCCCCGCAGGCGCAGGTGGGGAAACAACCACGACAGGACGGGCAAAACTGGGCTGACACTACTGCAGAACAAACAAACAAAGGTGGTTTTTTTAGAAATTTAACGGAAGTTTTTGAACTGCCATTATATCGACCGTCGTAAATGACTACGGCGGTTCTCAAAAACTACCATAAAAAAGTCACTTTTTACGGCGATTCCCAAAAACCGCCATAAGAAAGCGTCACTTTTTACGGCGGTTCTTATAAAATACCTTCCAGATAGTATGTTTTCCAGAACGGATATTTTACGGCGGTTTTTGAAAATGCCTTCTAGAAAATATATTTTCCAGAACGGATTTTTAGAAATACCTTCTAGAAAGTAGTAAAAAAATTAAAAAAAAAAGAAATGAAAATAGGTGCACCAAATATATTTCATATTGATTCAATGGACAAAATATTTAAAAAGGCTATAGCTTTAGAGGGGGAGAGAAATAAAGATGAACTTAAAGATTGTCAACTTAGTCGCCAACCAATCAACAACATATAAATAGATGCAGATACTAATTAAACTTTATAGCTCCCAAACCAAGTCACAAGCAAACTCTTTAAAGTTAAAACTATCCAAACCATAGGTTGTAGTCAACTTCATGGACCAGAATACCCTTACTACTTATGAGCAGCACTCTCTACCTAAAGAAGCTCCTCACGGATCTGCGACGCGACATCCTTCACAGCCTCGGGCCCATGCGGCACGAAAATGGCTGACGATTTTGAAGACACTCCTATTTCTTTCATCGTGTCGAAGTACTTAGTCACCAGAACCATGTCCATCACGTCCTTAGCCGTGGTCCCGGGCACGTTTTTGGAGAAGGCTAAGACGCTGTCACGTAGCCAGTCGATGATCGCTTGACGCTGCCGGGCTATGCCGAGGAACGATAGGTATTTGGATTCGGCTTCGCCCTCGGCTTTCTTGATTTGGAGAATCTTTTCTGCTTCGGCCTTCTCTTTCGCAGTGACCCTCAACCTAGCATCTTAGAGAAATAAAGACATTAAAACAAGGTTACTTGGATTGAATGTACAAACATGGTTATAGCCAATATGTAAAATCCCATACTAGTTGTAGAGATTTCATGTACAAACTCACATAATGGGGGTAATATCTAATTCCTAAACTGTAAATGTCGATAACATATTTCACATTCCCAGATTAGTATGGATTCATATTGGGATCCATAATACACATTCATAATCTATACCAGAAAAAATAGAAGAAATAAAAATCTGGAAAATGCATCTCAATACTATCCTGTTTAATGCAAAATATGAAATCAAAACTATATTTTTGGTGTCATTGCTTTCAAGCAATAAAGCCAAACTGGTAAGAATGTTCAAACAGCTTAATTTATAAATAGAAGTACATATTACCTGCTTACAACCTTCTTTCAAAAAAAAAAAAATTGTACTTAAATTGAAATTAGGCATTCAAACAAGTATGGATTTTTAATCAAAAAATTCAGAAAACATACTACCTTAATTTTCAAACAGACTGGTAATTATGGATTTTCTTAACAAAATACAAACTACCTAGCATTTTCTTGTTCTTCTTCAAACGAAAAGGGTAGTATGTATTTGGTCAGAATCTTCAAGGACAATTGTCTAAAAAGCATACTGTATATCATTAATTCGTTATGCAATCTAAAATTTAGTGGATTTGTAGTATGTGATTTTCAAATCTTTTTTCCTAAAATTGTGATGTTTATTCAAACGTACAAATTAAAAACAGTGAATATCAATTAAAAATTCCATAATACCGGTGGTTTTGCTGCTTCACTGTCTTTAGTTAAGCATCTTATTTACAGAAAATAAGGACAGTGTATCGATTAATCTACATTCATGAAAACATAAAAGGTTATATAAGTGTTTGGAATAGAGATATCACCTCAAAGCCACAGTAATATTTTCCATTTTCAACGAATGGGTTGAAATGGACTTTTCGCCTCGCTGGTTCATCAAGAAGCGTGCACACAGGTATGGATGATGCACCTTTAGTTTTCATGTAATCAATAAGACAGGACATAGTGCTCCCAATATCTATAATATCCTCAATCTATAGGCAGTGAAACAAAGAAAGATATTAGCTTCATGTTAAGCTGCATATCTATACCAATAATATATACACACATACCATTTATCTTGTTCTTAAAAAAAGACCGATGATCAAGGGTTCGTACTTGAAATGACATGTCTTTAATTTTACATAGATTACTACCTCAATTTTATTTAGTTGGTCAAAATTTACTCTCTCAAGCCACATACCCATAAAAAAGGATTATATTTCATATTTCTAATTTTGTTAATTTCAGCCAGATTTTCTCAAGCCACACACCAAAAAGTTTTCTAATTTTGTTCAATTTGAATTTCAACCTTTTCCTCTCTCAGTAATTTCGTCGAACATAACACATACACAAAGACTACTTAACTTTGCATATTCTCCTTACTCGAGCAACAAACTAACAAGAAACAAACAACAAAAAACTCGAATAAAAACTGAAAATCCTTTAAAAAAAAATAAAATATTAAAATACTATTCACTGTCTTCAGGTAAACTTGCGAATATTCCGAACATCAAAGTTGGCTTTCAAAATCAATTTCTGCTCGAAGCTTATGGTTTCAAGCGTATTGCTACGAACTTGTATTGCTTTTTAGCCGAAACAATAATGAACACCCAAATCCTTCAAACAAGGAAATCTAGATGACAAATCATTAAAGAACGAGTTCTTAATTCCCACCTTTTCCAAAAACAAGCACTTGTGATTTTGCAGATCCAAAGAGGGGCTCATTGCTAGCATTCTCTTTTTTGTCATGAAATTATTTACAAATAGAGGATTCTGAACTTTGGCAAAGAATTTACAATCAGGCAATAATAATTCCTCAATCAAGGGGCAACTCGAAAGCACATCCCAAAACATCACCGTTTAAATAAACTTCGCGTAAATAAAGGGATTTGAGTCTCGAACAATTTAACTTCTTTGCGCTCTTGATTTTGCAGCAGAACACAGACAATCGAGTTAGGGTTTCGGATGTGAGCACCTCGTGTGGCAAAATGAACACCAGAGTCGACGGAGAGATCTCAAAATTGAGATCTGTTGTGCCATTTTCAATGGCTTTCACGATTAATTCATTAGCGAGAGGATGGTTGTACTTTTCCCAACCTTTCATCCGCAACTTAAAACTCTCAATCTTCAGGTTCAAATCTTGGTACCTCTGCAGAGTCGTCCTGGCGAATTCTGAGAACTCGTCGCCGCGATTGGGGAACACGCGCTGGTCGAAATCGAGGTTACCAACCTTTTCTTCAAATTGAAGGAGAATTTTTGATGTGTGCATTTGTGATTAGGCAAATTGATATCTGAATCTGAATTTTCATTTTTCAATATATGTTATAGTTTTTCTTCTTTTTATTTTTTTTCTTTTGCGTGAAAGTGAGAAGAGAGGGAGAGAGGGCTGCTTTCTAATCAAAAAAAAAATTCTTTTTATTTTTTTATTTATGACGTGGCAAATGCAGATCGTCGGATGATACACAGATCAACGGTCAAAACAACTTGTTTGAGCAAGACGCGGATCGGTGACATGGCAGACTACTTTCTACAGCGGTTCTAATAGAACCGCCATTAAATGTCGTCGCATTCATGGCGGTTCTCTTAGAACCGACGTTAAATCTAGCGAACTAGAGTCTTTTGAGCTTGTTTAGTGCAAAATTTTTCAAAATATACTTATATATATATATATATATATATATATATATATATATATATATATATATATATATATATATATATATATATATATATATATATATATATATATATATATATATATATATATAAAACAAAATTTAGTCGTTAGCAATTTTGCCAAGCTCTTAAAACCCTATCACGTTGTTTTCAAAAGTTGAATAAAACCCTAGTAAGGAGCCTTGTGTGTTTATCAATATTTCATGCTTTGATTCGATAAGTGTTTTGAGAATTCTCTAAATTCGCATGTGTACATTTGGTTTTGGAAATGAAGATAGGCACATATAAAACCCGATTCCGGCTATATTCAAAAATAAAAACCACTATAATTCCCAATGAGCCCCCTCGAGCTTTTTTTCCGTCTCATTGTTAGCTACGAGCTTAATTGTAGCTCTTATTTCATTTAAGTTTGTGAGATGAGAGTTTATTTATCATTGGTTTATTGAGATTGATGATTGCAGGGTGGAAATTAGTGGACTATATATAGAAAAAAGAAAGAGAGAGAGAAAAAGAAAATAAGATGTAACTAAGGGTGCATAAGTTCATAAGAGCACCCATATGTTAAGAATAAAGCCTATTTATAAAGGCGAGTGCATATTGGTAGTTCGGGTTTTGGGGTTAGAAATAGCATTAGTTATAAAAGGCTATGAATAATGGTATATGGTTGTTTGGGAAGAATGAGGAGCAAAACTATGCTCTATGCTTAAATTTTCTGATTGAGTGAGTTATTTATTGCGTTTGTTCGCAAGTTAGCCACACATATTTATAAATGACATACCTTATCAAAGAGCCTACATTACAACCATAGAAAGTCCTAATCCGATTCTTGACTAAATGTGCACACACATGCGATGTACGAGTCTTTGATTTTCATGAGTTGTTGAATGCATGTTTATGTTGATCCGAGCGTATACACTTAAATTTTGAAAAACACGAGCGAATGAGTGCACCATAATATATTTCCCTTTTGTGAGGATGCACTCTTTTGATTTCAAGGTGAAATGGTAACACGAGCTTAGCTTAAGAGTTTTTGACAAAAGTGTTTATATTTGCAAAAGTATATTGTATGCACAAAATGACTCTTTGATCTAGCTACTTTCATGCTTATGTGGATTTGATTCTTTCATTTGTTCGAGGACGAACAAACCAAATAAGTGTCTGGTGGTTGATTTGCACGTATTTGTCATGTTATTTGTATATATTTGGCTACCGTTTTAGTTAGTTTTGTTGTTAATTTTGGTATAAGTTGGATAGATTGAGCATATTTTTGTATTTATGTGTCTCCGGCTTATTTTACCGTATTTTATGTTTATTTAAAGGATTTTGAAGTTTTTCGGTTTTAAGATGAACGAGCGTGGGACCGCGAGTGGAGTTTCAAAGAAATTGGCCCCAATTTGATGTATTAATTCTGACACTGAGTATGTTGTCCACACAGGGTTACCCAGTGTCAACACATCCGATCGGATTGTCCACACGTCCGGTCGAACATTTCCCCACTGGACTCACATCCGGTTGGATGAACTCACATCCGGTCGAATGACACTGGGTATGTCATCCACACTGGGTTACCCAATGTCAGCACTTGTCTGACAGAAAACTCCACCCGGTCGGATTCTATAGACCATCCAATCGGATGTAAGCATTACAAATGCGGATTTTGAGGAGATTCTCAGTTAAGAAATGGGTATTTGAAGGCTACAAATGGTCAAGAACTCAGCCACATTAAGAAATGATTCTGGAATCCATGCATTATCCCTCGTCCGGTTCATGACCAACTGGGTCGAGAAGACATTCTCGAACCTCTTGGGGATGACAACCCATGAGCGTTCTTGAATCTTGCTTAATTTTATCTTCCCGCTTTCCAGATTTAAACTTTATCTTTTAAGTTTTGGTAAATTATAGATCGTTAATCATTGCTCGGATGTTGGACATAGATTAGTGTTGATTCGTGCGATTCCTAGTTTGAACATTGGCAATTTCCATTTCCATTAGTAAGCTTCCGATTTTCCCCTAGTTTTAATAATCCAATTCATGTTTATTGAATATGTGTTACTTGTTGGATTGTCATGTTTAGACGTTGTTAGTTGAGTTTCATTTTATCATATTGTACTTGGTGATGGTGATCTTGTGTTCGATTCTATTTTAATTGTTGATGGATTGTTACTTTCTTGTTCAATCGTGATTCGTTCTTGTTTTGAGTTTGTGAATTTCGAATTATTGATGGTTGTTAGTTATAATTTATGGTTCTAGAGTCTAGAATCGTTCAGAACCATCGATTGGGATCGTCATCCATTTTATCTAAATGTTGGGATTTACAAACCCAACTCGCAGATTAAGTGTTCGACGAAATGCCAATCGATAGTGGAGACAATTTTAAGGCCATTAATCTTTTAAAAAGTTGAATTTCGTTGTTAAGCTTTTATAAACTTTAGTTAAGTTCTTGCAAGGATATTGACGCTCTCTTTGCAAGATTAGTTTTAATTACTCGTAGTATAAATCATTGTTTAGTTATTGAAATTCTCAAACCAAAACCCTTTTGTCCACGTGTTTAGATTAATCCTTTTCTTCGTTTCTCGTTCGTAAGTTCAAACACTTAAATACCTTCCGATTAGCCTTCCTCGAGATATTCGACTCGAGTTAACTTGCCAGTCTACGGTGACCCCGTTCTCTTGTGGGCGAACTAAAACCTTTCAAACATAGACGCGCATTTGTTTAACTAAATTTTAATTTTGAAAGGACAAAAAGTTTGACTCAGTACTTCAAGTGGTTATCGCGAGAAGAAGAACGAGAGGTATTGCGGGACATGAGGGGTACTGTGGAGATCACGCAAAGAGAAGGGCGTTGGTTGGGATGGCCTTACGAGCTGAATTTCTCTGGCTAGGAATGAAGGGTATGGCAGACGAGCTCGTTATGACTTGCAGGAAGTGTCAGATGCACGCACCTATTATCCATGTGCCCTTAGAAGATATGATGGTGATGAGTTCTCCCTGACCATTTGCGCAGTGGTGTATCGATATTGTGGGGTCATTGCCATGGACGCCCTGCAAGAAGCTCCATTTGGTGGTCGCGGTGGACTACTTTACAAAATGGGTGGAGGCCGAGGCTGTGACAAATATTGGCGAGCAGACCATTATTGATTTTGTCTTTAACAATATTTTTTGCAGTTATTGCAATCCACGGATGTTAGTCTCCGACAATGGTGCGCAATTCAATGGGCACATGATGCAAGACTGGTGTAAGACGATGGGGATGAAATAACGATTTGCTTCCGTAGCACATCCCAAGCTAATGGACAAGTTGAGGTCACTAACCGAATTATTATGCTGGGAATTAAGCTATGATTGGAAAAAGTAGGGGGACTTTGGCTTGAAGAGCTCTCTTTTGTTTTATGGGTTTATCGGACTACCCTCAAACTACCATAGGCGAATCACCTTTTAGTTTGGTTTATGGTATGGAAGCTATCATTCCAGTGGAAATAGTAAGGAGCTCGCATCGACTAGAAACTTTCAACAAAGAAGAAAATGAGCGATTGTCTAGGGGAGCATTAGAATTGATTGATGAAATATGAGATAAGGCCACAACACACGTGGAAAGGTATAAACAAAGGATTCGGGTGGCCTATAACAAACGAGTGAAATGAAGGTAATTTTAGGTCGACGATCTAGTCTAGAAACGTGCTGATGCAATATATAGTACAAAGGAGCTAGATCCTAACTTGATATGGCCATTCAAGGTTATCAAAGTACTAAGGGGAGGTGCGTACGTGCTTGAAGATGAAGAGGGAAAATCATTACCAAGAAGCTGGAATATTTGCCACCTGAAGAAATACTATGCCTGGCTCCTTAGGCGATGGATGGAGGTCATACTTTTTATTACTATGGGTCGACGCTTGTTTAGGTCGGCGATGGATTTAAGTTTTTATGCACTTTTTCACAAATTATGGTCTGATGCTTGTTTAGATCATCAATGAATAAAGAATGGTTTCATGGATATGTTTTTTTATGGTTATGGGCTGACGCTTCTATTAGGTCGGCGATGGTTTATGGATATGGTTTTTATGGTTATGGGCTGACGTTTTTATAGGTTGGCGATGGTTTATGGATGGATGGTTTATGGTTTATGGTTTATGAGTTGATGGTTTTATGATTCAAGTTGTGAAGAATATGTTTGGTTAACATGTTCTCTGCAATCTTTGAATATGTGTCTGTGAATATGTTTGACTTACATATTCCTTACTTGGTTAGCTATGTGTCTAGGAGAATGTGTTTGATTAACATGTTCTCTGTTATTTTGAGTAAATTCTCATATGAGTATGCTTGATTAACATATTCCTTGAGCTATTTTGTTAAGTGTCTTCGTAGTTGTGTTTGATTGGTATGTCTTATGATTATTTGATTATGTGTTGATGCGACCTGGTTGTTTTACCTTGTCCGCATTATTTGAACATGGGGGAATGAGTAGTTTTCTCGGTCACTTATGATCTAATTTGGTTTTGGTTTACTATGGTTCTACTTGATTGTATATACGGTGATTTCTTTCGATCATCTTAGGTCGATGATATAATAGGCTGACTCTCGTATGAGTCAGCAGAAGTTTCTTGAATTGGCTGATTGTGTCAGCAAGCATATGGAGGTATAATTTTAAATGGTTAAGGGTTATAAGGCGATGCTTAAGTCATTATGAGGTCGACAAGTCTTATGGTGTTCCAACCTTATGGAACAATTCATGCTTAACAGGTTTTTATGGTATTGGGCGATGCTTAAGAGGATGTTCTTATGATTAAGATATTTTATAGCTCTTATTTTGTGATTTATATGGATGCAGTCTTTAAGGATTGCAGGTTTTATGGGTTAACTTGATGATGTCGGTGTTAAAAGGCAAATGGTGTAAGTTCTTATAACACAAGATTCATTCATGGCGAGCTAAGATTTGCTTGATGCAGAAGAATAGAGTTTTATTAAAGTGTAGAAGTTGTATTATAAAATCTCAATTACATTAAGAGGCAGAAGAGGGGACCAGCTTGTCCAGGGGGACTTCAAGCTCAGGACCAAGCCCAACCTGCATTATTGCCTGAGCTGTAAACTGAGTCCACTAGGCATCTTTGAGGGGCTGGTTGGTGTCGTTGCGCCAAAAATAAAAGGGAGGTAGGTCGGCCTTCAGTTGCTTCTCATCCAGCTCGAAGTCGATCTCCGCCGCTTAGAGGTGAGCCTTGACTCGCTCGAGGGTAGTGTTGAACCACAGTTTAGCCCCTTTTCCTACCTTCTGCAAGAAGGTCATTGTGTGGCCGTAGGTCGCGAGCAGACTGTTTCGATAATCCACAACGAACCATTGGCCCACTTTGCTCCTTAAGAAAGTGTGACGACCTTCATCAACCCCCTGCCTGTGTGCCACGATCACCTCTTGTTCTTTTTCTTTCTCCTTCTTCTGCAGTAGCCCTTCCAGCTCCATTTGGCTCTTCCCAAGCCAAGCGACCTCAGCCTTCATCATGTTTAGCTGGGAAACCTCAGCTTTTATCGTCAATAACTGACACCTTGAGACATTTAGCTCTTCTGTTTGGGTCGCTAATTAACAATGGGCTTCGTCCAATTCTCCATGCGTTAGAGAGAGCTTCTTGGTTTTATGGTTGACCTAGGTAGTCAGCTCGACGCACACCCTTTTCAACCGATTGACAGTTTCCTCTTTGGAGCCAACATCTTGTAGATAGTTGGAGATGGACGTCGCAATGGGTTGAAGCTGTGTTGACAAAGATGGAAACGAATGAGTTATGGGTTAAGAATAGGTTAAAATGTTAAATAGTAAGAAGAGAATTCCAGAGGATCATTACCTGGGCAATATGCTGAGACAATAGGGTCGGCTGTTCCACCATCTTGAGGGTTGCCAGATATTTCTTATCTGGAGTTAACATCTGGATTTAGAGGAAAGATTGAAATTGGTTGGCGTTGTCGGATTGTAGAAGGCAGTTGTTCAAAATTGGGGAGCCTAAGATAGATGCTCCTTGGGCACGGCCGCATTTTGGGCGGGGAGATTGATTAGCACAAATTTGTCTTGATTTTAGTTAGTATTTTAGCTCATTTTTATTGTTGATTTCGGTGAAAGTTGGATAGATTGAGTATATTTTTGTAATTTCTTATCTCCAAATTATTTTATCATATTTTAATTAATTTTATATTTATTTTAGGTATTTTGAGGTATTTATATTTTTACGTAGTCAAGATGGGCCTACAAGTGAAGTTTCGGTGAAAACGAGCCTTGATTTGAAGTATTTAAGCTAACACTGGGTAACAGTAATTAGGTGCTAAATTGGTGAAATAAATATTGAAGGATGATCCATAGGAGTTGCACGAAGAAACGAGACACAAAACAAGTGAATTGGTGAAGAAATGACAGTTTTGGGTCTTCTAGAAGGGATCTCTCTGGGCTCAACCGGTATAGAAAGCTGGGCTGGCAGCACCTCCTGATTCTGGGCCTTCTAGAAGGGTCGTGTCTAGGATCAACCGGTATGGAAAGTGCTGAACGTCCTTGAAGGGGCGGAAACCCTAAGGGCTGACAACCCCAACGAGTGCCCTTCGATTTCTTAGTTTCTTTTCATAATTTTTAGTTTTAAATTCTTAGATTTAGAATAAAGTAGATTAGTTCTTAGATAGTTTAGATAATTTAGATTCAAGACTTCGCTTGGAACACTGCAACTATTCTCGTTTAATTAGTAAGTATTTAATTCCTTCACTTAATTTAGTATTAATTTAGTTTAATTAATTATATGCTTTCAATTCATGTTTGTTAGTTTAATAAATGATCTTCAACAACAAAACCCCCCAAGTATGATGATGAATTGTATATTATTGAGATCATTGATGATGATGTTAGGATTATTGATGATGATATGATGAGATTGCTTTGTTAGATCAAACGGGTCTAGAGTCTAGAATCGTCGTGAACCATCAATTGGGATTTATCCCAAGAGATCGTGGAAACAATTCGAAACTCTAGAACCCAAGTTTCTTAATTATTTTCAAAACCTTTAATTTTTATTGTTCTTCGTTTAAGTCGATTTATTGCTTTTATGTGTTTAGATTAGGATTTTTATTTTATTTTGTATTCGTGAACGACAAACACAAGAAACACTTCCGAATCTAGTTTTCCTCGAGAGATCGACTCGGTTCAACTTATCAACCTACACGCGATTCCGTACTCTTGTGGGCGAGCTTTTGAATTTTTGACAAATATTTATAAAGTAGGAACACAAAAGTTCGAATCAGAGATGTGTATTGAACTCGGGCTTGGCCTTGGACAGTTCGCTTCTTCTTACCCTTGCCCACTGAAGCATGTAGAGGCAGTTGATCGTCAGAGTCGACTATCTCCATCGGTTTGTCCTTAGCGGAAAGGGGGAGCTCCACCTCATATTCTATATTTATTGGGGGAGTTTCAGAAGCCACGACCGGAGTTGAGTCTGGATAGATCATTGCTGCGCCCTCCGAGCTCGAGGACCCACTGGCGAACACGATGCTTTCTGCAGAAAAGAAAAGTTAAATCATATTTGTTTGTATGCAGGATAGACAACAAAGGAGATCTATAATGTGTTAAACCTACCATATTTGAGCTTGGTTATTTGAAGAGGTCGCTGATTGATGCCCACAAAAGAGTACAACCTCTCTGACTCGGTGAGTTTCATCACGCAAAACTTGCTCCATTCTTTGAACAAACCTGAGTATATTTTATGAAGAGAAGGGTGTTTTTTCTCTGTGGGTACTGGGTCCTGATGACTCCGTTCGGTAGGGAAAGGCCAGAGCTCTCTAGAAAAGAGGAAAAATAATTTTGATCGCCACTCGTGGACTTTTGAGGAGGGACGAACTAAAAAATGCATCTTTTGATGCGAAGAAAGGTAGAAGGTACCTTTCTGATTTTTCATTATATAACAAAAATAAAATAAATTTATGTCTGGTTCTACATTATAATATATACATAGAACTATATACCCAATTATAAATCTAATGGAATTGGGAGGCATCTGAAATAGGGGAATTTATACTTTTCGAATGCGGTGACCAGGAAGGGGTGCAGAGAAAATCTAATTCCTGCCTATATGTGGTCATCGAAGACAGTGATATGGTTTAGAGGGGGATGGTCTGGGTCATTTTTGCCAGCTTCAGGCTGGAAAATTGGATGGTGTCTGGAAGGTGGAGGCTCTTAATGAAACCAGCTAGCAGGTTTGGGATATTTAAGTAGCTTATATATATGGATATGGCCGGAATAAGGGTGATATATGTGCCTCGAGGTCATTTTCAAGTTCAATCATGTATGAGAAAAATCAAGCCTCCTCAATAAAATTTCCATAAGAAATGCAAGCAAAACCGATAATTCCCACAAGGCTACTCACTAGTTTGCACCGGGTTTTGGAAAACAAAATCGAAAGAGCTTTTAGAGCTTTGCAATATTTTCACGAGTAAATGTTGATTTTATATATATATATATATATATATATATATATATATATATATATATATATATATATAGGCGGGTTTTGGACAAAGCACAATAACTTAACTCCTTACACAAGAGGGCATAAACATGTAAAAACCCGACAAGTAAACTATTCAACTTCCAAGCTAGTGGTGATTGTTCAACAATGTAATAAAGACACAAAAATGACTCAACCATATAAATGCGCAAATAGTAAGCGTCACTTCGCCAAGAATGCGTCACTTCGCCAAGGCTCGAGTAAAGAAAGACAAATCATGCTATGTGACACTTGGACCCTAACCACCTACCCACCCCACACTTAAACCATGCAATGCCCTCATTGCAATTTAATGAAAATCAAGTAAAAAAGAGGGTAAAATAGAAACTTCCTTAACTGAGCGAGTTTGGGTCGAGCTCGGTGGGGTCCACTTAATCATCTAAGAAATTCAAGCAAAAAATGATCATGGCTTGTTTCTCCCAGTTCTATGAACGCTACGAGCTTATCAAGTCGGCAAAGATTGGAGTCGGAAAGTAAACACTAAAAAGGAAAATCACACAAAGTCAAAAATACAAGAAAATATGTACATGAATCAAAACAAAACAAAATAAGGACTAAAAAGGAATAAAAAGACGACACATTTTTTTTCCAGTTTTTGAACTTTTCGAATGGTTTTGGGTTTTTGTATAATACGAATGAAAATAAAGGAATAAATGACAAGAACTTGTGTTACTGTTTTGCATGTAATTGTTGTATTTTTCCTAGTATTTCTAGTTAGAGTTTTATTTTGATTTTAGTAGTTTTTAATAGAATTTTATTAAGTTTTTATGTGGTTTTTCTTGTTTTGTTTTTTTTCACTTGACTTGTTAATTTTATATTTTAATGGGGTACTCGGTTCAGTTACCTTGAGGTTTGGTGTAATTCTTAAGTTTAATAATTAAAATTCTCTTTTAATAGGTGGCTTAATGATTTTTAAATCAAGCTAAGGCATGGAGGCCAAAAATCCAAGCCTAACCTTGCCTATTTGCATGCCAAAGTTGGTTCCAAGAGAAAGCTTCAAAGGGGTTAACATTCTAGAATGGTGGCCCATTTTCGTGCCTAGGCAGCCCAAACTGGCGCCCAGCAGCAACCAAGGCAGCGCCCAGCATCCCAAATTGGCGCTTAGCAGCAACCCAGGTAGCGCCCAGCAGCCCAAACTGGCGTTCAGCCACCCCAGTCAGCCCAAGGACGCCCCACCCAGCCCCAGCACACCAAGGCTCACCCAAACCGAGCCACCTTGATCCAAGACCGATCCACCTTGAGCCATCTTGGTCAAAACTAGTTAATTTTGGTCAAATTCGTGAAATTAAGCCTAAAAAGCCCAAATTGACCCATTTAAACCCAATAAAAATTAGTATAAATAGCTCACAACTCTCATTTTGTATGACACACTCCCTTCCCAACCCTAACTTGGGTTTGGAATCAAATTACTCTCAAGCTCTTGATAATTTTCTCTTTCCTTAGGTTTTAGATTCAATTTCAAGCTTTGATGTATTTTCATTTCTAGATTTAGATTTATTTTCATTCTTGGCCTTGGGTTTGTAAGCCTAAGAAGAATCCAAATACTCCTTTCGATTGTTACTTTTGATTGCAATTACATTCAAGCTTTGATTCATTTCTTAATTTAAGTAAGTTTCTTTTCAATTTCATGTTTTATGCTTTATTTCCTTGCTTTGTTCTTCATTTCCGTGCTTGTTCTTCATGTTATGCCTTTTGCCTTAGCACCTTGATTTCTTTCTTGATCTTATGAATTGGCTATGGAATCTAGATGAGTGACACATCTAGATCATAGATCGGGTCTTAGATCGTCTTGATTTTGAGATTTTCACATGCTTTATTTTTATTTTTATTTTCATGCATAGTTTTAGATTGAATCTTAGATCTACTCTCCGTTCCTTGATATCTTCCTTAAATTTTTAAATTTTCCCATCCATTTTCATTGCTTGTGCTTTCGGTGCTTTCAATTCATGTTAATTTGCATTATTTAAGTTTTTATGCATAGTTGTACCTTGTGCTTGCATGCTTGTACTTGGTGAAACATTGCATTTTCTTGCTTATTTTCATTATTGCTTTGCATTTACATATTGAGGCATACGACGAGGCATCTGACCAACTTGCAATTTCAATTCCTAGTTTAGTTTAGTTAGTTTAATTGCTTTATTTTCATTTTCCTTTACTTTTTCAAGCTACAAACACATTGAATCTTACATTCGAATCGATCTCTGATAATATCGAGCCAATAGAACCTTTATTTCTAAAACCACGAAAAACCACACAACAAAATGGCGCTGTTGCGACTCGTCTTGGTTAAGGCTTTCGATTTTCTTGTAGTTTCATTGTGTTTTTAGCTTTCTTTGTTATTTAACATTTTTGTTTAGTATGCAAGGTTCTTATAGCTATGGTGGATACATTCCCAACATGGGAGGGCATGGTGCAAACCATGTTGGGAATGGGATGTATAATGGATTTGGCAACGTGGGAGGYCATGGTGCAAARCACGTRGCCAATGGTGGATTCGGCTATGGTCAACCCAACATGGGAGGGCATGGTGCAAACCATGTTGGGTCGAGCGGCTTCTTGGGTTCAAACGGTTTGTATGGAGGTTATGGAGCCCCTACTCCTCAATCTCCGAACATGTATGATGGAGCATCGTTAATCCAAATGGGATCGTTCATAACCAAACTCTAAATTCCACTCCGCACGGAGGATATGGTGCTTCCAATCACTTTTTGAATATGCATACACCAACATCCAGTCCATATGGTAGATATAGTGCTCCCACTCCCTATCCGAATATGTATCATGGTGGATTTGGGAATCCCAGCCCGGGTAGATGTCCTCTTACTTCGAATCTCAATTTTGGAGGTCCGAGCTCCAATATCGAAAGTGCCCCCCCATCCGCACTATGAGGGATGTTAACTGAATGTTTGTGGGATGTGCATGGTGTGGATCACGTGGTCATGTTACCGACTCTTTCCTTTCACTTCCCTTGTTCAACTTATGGATGCCTCGTTTGGAGGATGTGTATGGAGGCCATGGATATCCGGTGGGACCCGATTGTGCTCCACCATTGTTTTCTCCGCCGCCGACTCCTAATCTAATTGTTGCTTCTCCCGAGGGCCCGTTTGATCCGGCTACCCCGATGATTGCTCCTACTCCATCCCTCGATCCGGATATATGGGCCATTACACGATAATTCTCAAGTCTACCTCCGCCTACTCTTTCGGTCATGTTCCTTGATAAGTGTGGGGTAGTCGATTCGGTTGTCTCACTGACGGAGGAGGCCGTTATTTCAATTCCAAGTATTTTTACTCCTCTTTACCCCCCACCCTTTACTTCAAAACAATCTTGCGAAGAGTGGGTGTATATGGACTTCATCAAGGCCACGGTCGAATGAATTGGTTTGGATGATAATTGCATTGAGGAAGATATTATTCGGGATGTCGATATTGAGGGATGTTGTGAGGATGAGCCCCTTGTTCTTAATGATGAGGCCGTTGTGCCTCTATGTACCCAAGGCTTGTGTGAAGAAGTTTGTTTATGGGTCTTTGAGGGCAACAACGACTTTTTAGAGGGGGGTGGGGGTGGGGGTTATTGATGATAAGATTGAAGATCTTGAAGAGTGCCTTGAAGGGAGTGGTAATTTGTTCAAGCTAGCCTCCAAAGAGGTTGAGAGGAGGCACAAGACCGATCTTAAGCCTCCTCCATATCCCCTCAAGCGTGTTTATTTGGAGAAAGAGGAGAGTAAGCAAATCATCATCTTTTCCAATCCGGAGCGAGATGAGGAGGAAGGGTCGATTGAAGAACTTAAATTCGTAAGGGTGCAATTGGTTGGAGACCTAGAGTGATAAAGGGAGCTAGCCCTTGGTCTTACTTGCATAAACTCGTCTTGGAGGATGATGCCCAACCACCTCAAGAATTTCAATGGCATTTGAATCCAAATTCTAATGAGATAGTGGAAGACGAGAAGGTGATTGAGGATGAAAAGGGAAAGTTATTGGCCACGAGGGCTACGAAGATATGGAGGATGTTGATCGATTCTAAAAATTTAAGTGTGGATATCAAAAGCGATCGTTTCCCTCCCCCGTTGCTCGACCACATGTTGGAAAAGATAGCCGACAATTACTCCTTTTGTTTTTGGGATGAGTCGTCGGGTCACTTCAAAACCACAATTCCACCGGAAATTCTACCCGAGGCGACTTCTACTTGCCCGATAGACACACTAGCCGACCAATATTCATATTGGATCTTAGACAAGGTGCCGGGTCACTTTAAGACCATAATTCCTCCCGACAAGGAGGAGATTATTTTGGTGGACCCTCCCGTGATCTTTCCACCTTGTCCAAAAGGGAGTACGTCAAGCTAGTGACGTAAAAAAGTGCTTCTTGGGAGGCAACCCAAGTTATTCTCATCTATTTCTTTTTATTTTCTTTCTTTCTTCTTAAAATGAAAATCCAAAAACATTTGAAAAATCGAAAAAAAAAATATTTGTTGAGATTCGTGTACATATTTTCTTGAGTTTTTAATTTCGTGTGATTTTCTTGTATAGTGTGTTGTTTTCCAACTCCAACCTTGGGCGATTGGATAAGTGAGTAGCATTCATGGAGCCGGGAGATACTAGCCACACTCGATTTTTGCTTGGATTGCTTATATGCCTAGGTGGACCCCACCGAGCTCGACCCAAACTTTCTCGGTTAAGGAAGTTTCTATTCACCCTCCTTTTACTTGGTTTTCATTAAAATGCGGGTATTGCATGACTTAAGTGTGGGGTGAATAGGTGGTTAGGGTCCGGATTTTTATCAAGCATGATTTGTTGTTCTTAACTCGAGCCTTGACGAAGTGACGCATACTATTTGCACATTTATATGGTTGAGTCGATATTTGTGTCGTTTTTGTTTTTATTACGTTGTTGAACAACTCCACGTGCTTGGAAGTTTGGATAGTTTACTTGTCGGGTGTTTGCATGTTTATGGCCTCTTGTGTGAGGGGTTGAACTTTTGTGCTTCGTCCAAACCCGCATATATATATATATATAATTATATATATATATATATATATATATATATATATATATATATATATAATCAACATTTCTTGTGAAAAGATTGCA
>BMAC01000690.1:248639-268092 GCA_014905375.1 Phtheirospermum japonicum | reverse complement strand
AAGCTTCGAGTTTTAGAAGTTAGGATTTTGTGTGTTATTGATCACGTTTGATCGTGTGTTAGCCACTATATCCATATATTCCATACCTTACCAAAGAGCCCACATTACAACCCAAAATAAAGACCTCTTTCGATCCTTGTTTGGTCATGTTCAATGAGCATTTTAAGTTCCCGGTTTGTGAAATCTTGTCGAGTGCATGCATTGTCCGATTCGAGCGTATACACGTCCCTTAACAAATACTTGAGTGAATTGAGCGAACACCCTCCAAAAATTCCATTTGTGTGGGAATTCTTTGATTTGGTTTCCAATTGAAAGGGCAATACGAGAAATTCTTGACGATAACGAGTTTATGTTGATACTTTCATCATATTAAATAGGATAAGCACAAGGATTTTTCTTTTTACATAATGTTCATTACATGTACACTCTCGATTCTTTTCGCTGTTCGAGGACGAACAAACCGATAAGTGTGAGGTAGTTGTTTTGCATGTAATTGTTGTGTTTTTCCTAGTATTTTTAGTTAGAGTTTATGATGATTTTAGTAGTTTTTAATAGAATATTATTTAGTTTTTATGTGGTTTTTCTTGTTTTGTTGTTTTTCACTTGACTTGTTAATTTTATATTTTAATGGGTTAATCGGTTCAATTAAATTGAGGTTTGGTGAAATTCTTGGGTTTTAGAAATTAAAATTCTCTTTTAATAGGTGGCTTAATGATTTTTAAATCAAGCTAAGGCATGGAGGCCAACAAACCAAGCCTAACCTTGCCTATTTGCTTGCCCAAGTTGGTGCCAAGAGCAAGCTTCAAAGGGGCTAACACTCTGGAATGGTGGCCCATTTTCGTGCCTAGGCAGCTCAAACTGGCGCCCAGTAGCAACCCAGGCAGCGCCCAATAGCCCAAATTGGCGCTCAGCAGTAGCACCCCTAGGCAGCAACCCAGGCAACAAACTGAAGCCTAAACTAGCACCCAGCAGCAACCCATGCAGCAAACTGGAGCCTAAACTGACGCCCAACAGCAACCCTGACAGCGCCCATCAGCCCAAACTGGCGCCAAGCCACCCCAGTCAGCCTAAGGACGCCCTAGCCAGCCCCAGCACACCCAGGCTCACCCACATCGAGCGACCTTGAGCCAAGACCGATTTTGGTCAAATTCGTGAAATTAAGCCTAAAAAGCCCAAATTGACCCATTTAAACCCAATAAAAATTAGTATAAATAGCTCACAACTCTCATTTTGTAAGACACACTCCCTTCCTAACCCTAACTTGGGTTTGGGATCAAATTACTCTCAAGCTCTTGATAATTTTCTCTTTCCTTAGGTTTTAGATTCAATTTCAAGCTTTGATGTATTTTCATTTCTAGATTTAGATTTACTTTCATGCTTGGCCTTGGGTTTGTAAGCCTAAGAAGAATCCAAATACTCCTTTCGATTGTTACTTTTGATTGCAATTACATTCAAGCTTTGATTCATTTCTTAATTTAAGTAAGTTTCTTTTCAATTTCATGTTTTATGCTTTATTTCCTTGCTTTGTTCTTCATTTCCGTGCTTGTTCTTCATGTTATGCCTTTTGCCTTAGCACCTTGATTTCTTTCTTGATCTTATGAATTGGCTATGGAATCTAGATGAGTGACACATCTAGATCATAGATCGGGTCTTAGATCGTCTTGATTTTGAGATTTTCACATGCTTTATTTTGATTTTTATTTTCAAGCATAGTTTTAGATTGAATCTTAGATCTACTCTTCGTTCCTTGTTATTTTCCTTAAAGTTCTAAACTTTCCCATCTATTTTCATTGCTTGTGCTTTCGGTACTTTCAATTCATGTTAATTTGCATTATTTAAGTTTTTATGCATAGTTGTACCTTGTGCTTGCATGCTTGTACTTGGTGAAACATTGCATTTTCTTGCTTATTTTCATTATTGCTTTGCATTTACATATTGAGGCATACGACGAGGCATCCGACTAACTTGCAAATTCAATTCCTGGTTTAGTTTAGTTAGTTTAATTGCTTTATTTTCATTTTCCTTTACTTTTTCAAGCTACAAACACATTGAATCTTACATTCGAATCGATTTCCGATAATATCGAGCCAATAGAACCTTTATTTCTAAAACCACAAAAACTACACAACAGTTACCTCCCAAGATGCACTTGTTTTACATCATTAGCTTGACGAACTCCCTTCTTGCTCAAGGTGGAAAGAGAACGAGAGGAGCCATTAAAGCTCTATCCTCCTTATCTATTGGAATCGTGGTTTTAAAGTGGCCCGACACCTTATCCAAGATCTAATAGAATTAGTGGCCAGCTAGTGTTCCAATCGGGCAAGTAGGAGTCGTCTTGGGTAGATATTCGGGTTGAATGGTGGTTTTGAAGTGACCCGACGACTCATCCAAAAAACAAAAGGAGTAATGGTCGGTTAGCTTGTCCATCATGTGGTCGATAAATGGGGGAGCTAAACGATCTTTCTTGGTAGTCCCATTTAACTTCTTAAAATAGATCAACATCCTCCATCCCATTTTAGCCCTCATGGCCATCAATTTTGCTTTTTCGTCCTCGATCATCTTCTCGTCTTCCACTATCTCCTTAAAATTTGGGTTCAAATTCCTTTGGAATTCTTGAGGTGGTTTGGCATCATCCTCCAAGATGAGTTTATGCAAGTAAGTCCAATGGCTAATTTCCTTATTAACTCCGGGTTTCCAACTAATAGCACCCTTACGAATTTTAAGCTCTTCAACCGACCTCTCCTCTTCTTCTCAATTTGACTTGGAAAAGATGATAATAGGCTTGCTCTCCTCTTCTTCCAAATACAAATGCTTGAGGGGAGATGGAAGAGGCTTAGGCTCGGGCATGTGCCTCCTCTCGGTCTCGTTGGGGATTAACTCCAATAATCCACCGATGTCCTCAAGAAACTCTTCAAGCTTATCAATCTTATCATCAAAAATCTCCACCTCCCCCACCAAAAATTTATTGGTGCCCTCAACGACACAATCAAAATATCTCTCACTCAAGAGTTGTTCACATTGAAGCTTAATTGACTCGTCGTTACGGACATGGGGCTCATCATCCTCACAATAACCCTCAACACAAGCTCCCGAGTAAAACTCATCCTCAATGCTCATTTCCTCCATATAAACTTGTTTGACAAAATCTCGGATCACATCCATATGTAACCACTCTTCAAAAGATATTTTTGAAGGAGAAGGAATAGGGGATTTAGAGGTTGGTGCCTTGTACGGGTTCAAAGACTTGTGGAGGCCACAGGGAAGTTCCTTTTCTAATGTGGGGTCCACGGGGGTGGACTCGAGTGGAGTAAGAACACTCGGAATAGAAACCACTTCCTCATCGAACGATGGGACAACCATATTATCAACCACCCCACCACTTCCAAAAACCGTGACCGCAAGAGGATGCGAAAGTTGGATTGGAAATTTGTCATCCTCATTCGCTTGATTAAACATATTCACATCACTTTCCAATTGCTCAATTGTAGTGCTTAAACCGTTCGTTGTGGCCTCAAGAGCGTTGAACCTAGCATGCCGAGCATCAAGCGAAGCCACTATAATGGAAAGTGTTTACAATTGTTGCAAAATGGCCAAGAGATTCGGATCGGAGGGCGGAATAGGAGCATTCACGAGAATATAGAGGGCGGAAGGGGCATTTTGGGCATTGGAGCTCACACCGCCAAACAACTCATACGGATTGGGATTTTGAGCACTATTGTTGGCACCAATCGGGGCGTGATTGAAATTGTAAGTATGAGGACCTCCATATGGACCGGAATTCAAAGTGGGCATATTCATAAAGTTATTGGGAGCACCATATCCTCCAAACGGACCATTCGTACCCGTGTAGCAACTATAATCAACATGGTTTGCACCATGCCCTCCCATGTTGGGTTGTCCATAGCCGATTCCACCATTGGCAACGTGGTTTGCACCATGCCTTCCCACATTGCCAAAACCATTTTACAACATTCCATTCCCAACATGGTTTGCACCATGCCCTCCCATGTTAGGAATGTACCCTCCATTTTCATACGGACCTTGCAAACACTCCATAAAAGTGTTAAATACGAAAGAAAGCTTGAAACACAAAGAAACTACAAGCAAATCAAAAACCTTAACCAAGCCTTGAGCTCTTAATTTTTATTTTGTATTTGTTATATAAAATATATAAATTTAAACTATTATCTATAGAAAATAAATTTAAATTATTTTTATATATAATATAATATTTGAATAATATGTCTATGTATTTTTTATTTTTTTTGTTTTGTTTCTTCAAATTTAGTTAATATTTTAATTATTAAAACCATAACATTATATTATTTTCTCTTACATTAAGTTATAAGTATTTTTTTTTTAAAATCAATACAAATAAACTTATTATTATTTTTTTAAAATCAATACAAATAAACTTATTATAGAAAATTTAAATTTATTTTTTTGTATGTGTATATATAAATAAGTTGTGGAGCTTTTATTAAAAAAGGAGAAAAGTATCTGAATACATAGCAAACAATGAAAAAGAAACGAAAACAAAGAAACTAGCGCTTCATAAGAAATCCTCGCTTAAGAGAACTCTTTGAAGCTTTGCGTAAAGGAGTAGAAACTTCATCTTCAGCCATGTCCGCCCAAGAGTGTCCAGAAGCGATATCCATAAGGTGATGTGCAGGATAATGAAAGGAGTAGGAGACTCCTGTTGTAATTTTTTAATTATATCAATTAATTCCCGATCAGTGGCAGGTTCACAAAAAATAGGGGTGCGATGTTGGCTGCCAAAATCCAACTCGTCCACTATAATACCTTCGGCATGTGCAAGACAAGCTACTGGAGTATGTTGCGCTGAAGGAGAGACCTTATCCGAAGAACCCATGTCCACCTGATCAACAAAAATCTTGCTCGAAGAAGCAGGTTCCTCATAAAGCACAAGTTGTCAAGAGGTGTCACAAACTATCTCAACGGATCTGCAGACGGTTGGTCGGTTCTTCTTGCAGAGCTGTGCAGTTAGTTGCTCACCCTTGTCTGAGCCACAGTCAGAAGGCTCAGAAGCAGTACGGTAATCCTGCCCTTCCAAACCAGAAGGCGTAACAAGAGTATCAGCGGCTTTAGGATTCGTGTTCACGGGGTCGGGGTGAACAGGAGCGGAGGAAGAGGGCTCGGGGCCTGGAGGGGAAATCAGGGCTGGGGGTAGGTACTCATGATCGAGATCATATTGTAACGCATTAAAAGCATTGGAAGTCGTCAGCGCAAAGGTGGTAGTAGGGACAAAAACCGGGCGGTGTTCCGTGCGGGTGCGGTCCTTCTGATCTCGAGAATCAGAAGGCCGACGGGAGCGTCTAGAATTAGACGTCTGCCAGTCGTCGCTAATCACGTTAGGGGCGGGGTTGGTTTTGCGAGCGAGGAAAGATCCAACAAGGTGCCCCACCGTTTTTCAATACGAGCAAAAATCTGGTAAGTTCTAGTAACCTAATGAGATATAACTGCAAAACCCCTTATGCTCAATCATGACTATTTCCTGAAGGGTAAGATCAAGATTTAACTCAACCACCACACGAACAAAGTGGCTAACAGAGCTATTAAGGGAACGCTCATCGATTTACAATGGTGTACCAACAACCCTAGCGATATCCAAAATAAAAGATCGTTCCCAGTATTCAATAGGCAGTTCATAAATGCAAATCCAAACCTGACAAGAGGTCAAAGACATCTTATATGGGTTGATATCCGGGGTCCACGGAAAGAGCCTAAGAGTAGATGAACCAAACCTCGAAGTCGTCTTGTCAAACGCACGGTTTCGTTCCTCAGTAAGAGCGAAAGAGATATTGAAAAACCCCTTGCCAATCGTAACAACGTTCCAGTCGCCGGTGATGTTCCAAGCAGAAGACAAAGATTCTTTGATGGAGGCGATCGTAAGAGGTTTTGAACCCTTCGGTTAGAGCAGTCGGCCAATGAGAGAGCCTCGTAAAAGAGAGACACGAGATTGGTATATGTTTTCGTCAATCGTAACCGAAAAATAGTCACCCTTTTTGATTGGAGGAGTTTCTAAGGAGTAGTTAACCGGAGGCGGGTTTGGGGGAAGGGATGCGGCCTTGTTGCTGAGCTCAGGTTTCCCCAAATGGGCGATCCACTAATGTAATTTGTATTAAGGGGGGAAGCCCGCTGTTGGGTTAAATGAGGAGCCATAAGCTTGCCTGCCAAAAAATCATGTTGGGGGTTGGGATGGGCTGCAAAGAAGACCGCATGGGCTTGGTTTAGGGGAGCTATAGAGGACGTCTGGGCTGCCAGGATATGGGGTTGGGTATTAAGGGCTGAAAACTCTACATGGGCTACCTGGACAACAGGCTGGTAATTAGTCGTATGGGCCGCCTGGACATTGGGCTGGGAATTAAAACCTTGGGGCTGGACTACTGACTGTTGTGGGGCTTGAGGGGCCGATGCCTTTTGAGTTTGTTTCAAGACTGAATTAGGGTTGTAAGTTGGTTTAACGGTCAACTTTGACGGGTCAAACCATGGATACGTGGGTTTCCCAGCATGGGAAACTCTAACAGCAGATCGAGCGGGCGCAGTCGAAAGAGTGGCTGAGAAAGACGGAACGCCGGCGAGAGGGGCTCCGGGAAATTGGAAAGGATTTCCTTGTGAGTTGAGAAGCCTAGAGAACCTAACCACTGATAAGGATCCAAATGAGATGGCGTCTCCGGCTGAACAACTGGATCTAGGAACGGAGAGGGAGTCACCAGTATTGACGGAAGCAGGCGTCGGAATGGACTAAGGCAGCGAGATCGGCAATGGGAGAGACACTAGTTGGGAGTATGGATGACAGATCGGCCACGGGGGTTGAGGTGGTGCAGGTTCTGCTAGAAACGGCCAAGCCAGGGACGACGGAGGCGCAAGAAGCGGGCCAGTGAGGGAAGTTGGGATAATCTGCTGCGATTGTTGAGGTTGATCAGAGACGAAAACAGGGGGCTGTTGAGGGACCAAAACTAGGCTGGGATGATGTAGAACCAGTGGCAGCGCCAGAATAATCTGCCACGAATGATATGGTTGGCCGGATTACAAAGTCGGGGGCTGCTGCGAGACCAGATCCGAGTTAGGCGGTGGCAGCGTGGCGTTAATCCGAAGGCATGGCGAAGACGCCATGATCCCGTCGAGTAGTCGATTAGGTCGAATAAAGTTAGGAGAGAGAACAGAGGTTTTACGTTAGGTCGAACAGATTTTTTTTTTGTATGTGTATGTGTATGTATATATATAATTTATTAATTTTGAATTGAAATAAGATATTAATTTTCCACAATTTTGGATATTTCTTATGATTTTTTATATAATTTAGAATTGTGATAAGATATCAGAATAATAATTTTATTCGTTGTTTATGTATACAAATAGAACATGTATGTATATGTGTATGTATGTATATACTTTATTAGTTTTGAATTGAAAAATGACATTAGAATGATATCTTAATATAATGTTATGTTAATTTAAATGCATTATAATATCTTATTATAATATTATATTAATTTAAATTAAATCAATTATCTGTTAATGTATATATTTCAATTCTTAATTTCAAAGTCAATGAGTGTAGATTAATTTAATTTTGTGGATGAGATTTGATTATCTATTATGATGTAGGCTATTTTGTCATATGTGTCTTTGTTTGTATTTAATTTAAATCACTTATATGGTACTGCATATATTTTATTTATATTTTTGACATCAGTCTCTATTAATGTAAATTAATTTAATTTAATTTTTTTACTTTATTAATAATAAATCTATTTCGAATTGTTTGTAATTGTAAAATTATATTACGATATTGTCAGATTTTTTTTATCAAATATGTTATTGTTCAATGAATTATCAATATGATTTAGTTGTAATTGTGTAGATTTAAGTAGGTGAGCAAATATTTATTAAATTAAATATATATTTATATATGATTAATAATAAGATTTTTTTTTATCAAATATGTTATTATTCAATGAATTATCAATATGATTTAGTTGTAGTTGTGTAGATTGAAGCAGGTGAGTAAATATTTATTAAGTTAAATATATATTAGTATAGAATATTTATATATTAATAAAATTCTAAATTGAAGTAAGATATTAGAACAATATCTTATTCTAATATTATGTTAATTTAAATGTGTTATCTGGTATTATTTTTAAATGTATTATGTTTAATTAAAACTTGCATATGGTAATGTATAGATTTGAGAATTTTATTTCAATCTCCATTCACGCAGATTAATTTTGTTTGCTTTATTCAATATATTTATTGAATTGTGTGTAATTGTAAATTTAGATTATGAGATTATTTAATTTTAAAAAAAATCACGTTAATATTAAATTAACATAACTATTTGAAATAACTTGATTGTTGTATTTGTTTTCTATATATAGATAATAACCTAGAGAGTTAGATTATTTTATTATTTGGAGTTTTTTTTAGAACAAAAATCAATTTCTATAATATATTTGTTAATGTATAAACTTAAAATTATAAGTTCAAGGTTCATTCATGTTTATTAATTTTATTTTTTTGTGCATTTATTTATGTATTTATGATTTGTTTGTTAAATTTATACTATTCAATATTTATGATTTGTTATTAACTGTCTAATTGTTACAGGCAATATGAATATGTCTGAGATTACATGCTCGTGCGTGATCTCAAGAATGCTATCAAGCGCGAGAGCAAGTGAAAATACGGCTCATTTAACAGATTTGAGGCTAAATTTCTCGCACGATTGTATATAATTGAACACATTGGATTCCATAATTTATATGTTGTTATGTTAATGTACTATCATAACCGATGTTTGTATCTTATTTTATTTATCTGAACTAATGTCTTAGCATCAATTCCTATAGGCCCCCCGATACCAAATGAGAGTGTAACTATCGAGTCAAAAAGATATAAGTCTGGCAATATAATTTCACCTTTTCAAAACTTGGCTCTGAGTGACGTCACTAATGGTATATTTATTAATTCAGCTCCAATGTTGAATTAAAGTAATTTACGCTAAAATTGGTAAATCTGATGTGTATGTTTGTGACTTCTAAAAATGTAGTTATTCATTCGAGGCGGCTCTCTGGACACCACAAAGAACATTCAAACAATAGTTGTGGTGTTTCTAATTTAAGAATATTCGTTGACCTCACCATTGATGATCCAGTGGACAGTATAATTGTTGATTATAGTATTGTTGTGAGGAATTTGGTTCCGAATATTGATAATATGGCATATGTCAATCAAATATCGTCTACTTTGAGCACTGGTCAGTTAATTTTCAAAACTAAAAAATAACAACGTACTTTTCAAATTAATTTATAAGTATCGTAATTAAAATTTATCTATTGATTTGTATTGTTTTAGCTACATCCCGATCAAAGATACACGGTTAAAACTATCATCTGATTGGTGGTCTATTGCCAGAAAATGGTGGAACCCCTAAGTTTGCACAACTTTACATATATGATACAGAACATGAAGTTTCCCACCGGATGAATTCAGTGAGGTTTGTTGCATGAAAAATAATTATAATATTTACAATTCTGGAAGTCTTGCTATTATTTACGACATGACTTATATTTAATGAAACTTCTTTTGTGTTGATTGTGTTGTGATGTAGGAAAGTAGGATTGGCTAATAACCTACGTCAAGTGATTGTTGACGGGCTGAAGCAAATGTTGGATGACCAGAACGAACTTCTGAAGACATTTAGAATGGTAAAAGATAAAATATAGGAGTGTGGTCATACTGATGTTCGGGTGCATCTTATTTGCAAAAAGACCAATAACAAGGACAAACGTACACGTAATCTACCCACTTGTAATGAAGTTGTAGTGTTGGTTTGTTTCAGCCCAAAAAGTGAACTACCTGAATAACACTTGAAAGCCCCAGAGCTTTCTAAACCTGCACCACAAAAATAGATTAGAAAGGACCACCGGTGGTTTTCCGGTGGAAACCTCTCCGATGCTTAAGTCAGTAAGCGTTTGAGGTGTTTTCCAGAAAATAAGAAGGAACTTTTTCAGAGAATGACGTACCTCTCTCAGCCTTCAGGCTGAGATATTTATAGTTTTTCCTAGTGGGGACCCCAGCCGGGATCCCAGGAGCACACGCCGCGAATCACGGGCCGTTTCGCAACCAATTCTGACAAGTGGTCCCAGTTGTCTCCTTATTAAGAGTCCGGAAAACAGGTCTTCCCCATTTCTTTTCTCTGTATCACCTCAGTATCAGTACAAGGTTTGGCTCTGATCAAGCATTTTCCAGTAAAGCGCTTCTATCAGCTCAGGTGAAAAGGAGAGCTGTACCCATCTTTCCTGGTGTCCTATTTTCCCAACACTTCAGCTCGGCATAATCCTCAGGCTTAGTGATCTCCTAGAGATAGCTACCTTCAGGGGGGGATACAGGTGATAATCACCTCTTCCTGATATTCCTGACGTCAGCAGGAGGGTTATTTAGATCTTTCTCTAAGACAGAGCTACCCCAAACCGGGTCTGACATACATATATTGCCCTATCAACTCCTCCCCCCGAACAGTTGGGGTAGATCTATGATGGTGCAGCCAGTAAATCAGACCTCATTTGGGGTAGATCTGACTTGGAAGATTGGGAGTTAATAGGAAGAGAAACAAAGGCGGCCTTTTTGCTTGGGTAAAAGCCCGACCAGACCTGTTGGAAAATGGGATACGTGGAAAGAAGGAAGCAGCTCTTCCTTCTTCCTGAGCTGGAGAAGTGCTCTACCAGACAAGAGAGGAGGAAGAGCTATTTGCCAGGCTCCGGATAAGGAGACAAGGGGGACCACTTGTCAGAAATGGTTGCGCAAACGGCCCGTGATTCGCGGCGCGTGTTCCTGGGATCCCGACCGGGGTCCCTACTAAGATAAGTTATAAATACCCCAGCCTGGAGGTAAGGAGAGGTACGTTGTTACAAGCATTCCTTCTTATTTTTCTCTGGAAAACACCTCATCGCTTACTAACTTAAGCATCGGAGAGGTTTCTACCGGAAAACCACCGGTGGTCCTTTCTAACCTTTGTTTGTGGTGTAGGCTTCGGAAGCTGGAGGGTTCCCAGGTCTTATCCAGGTGGTTCACTATTTCCGGCAGAAACAATTGGCACCGTCTGTGGGAATCGGATCGAGCTAAGGCGTGAGGATGACTTCAGATGGTTGGAAGCGAAATTTGATAGGGGAGTTGGGTGGCACTCCGAGTTCCGCCGTGCATACCCATGCACAACAGGCACCAGAATCATCATCAATACCAGATACGACAGGATCGTCCATGGCAGCTCCGCCGGGTTCCACACCACCGCCTCCGAGGGAACGTGCTGTGGGTGGGGGTGTCTCTCTCAATGAGTCACTTCTGACACAGCTGTCATAATTGATTGGCAAGGCTGTGGAGGCGGCGGTCGAGAAAAAATTCGCGGAAATGGCATCGCCGCCGGCCAATGCCATACTAATGCAGGCAGCCCCGGCGACAGAAACAGAGCCATTGCACGCTCGACGTACGGAGCGAATCTGCCAGCCAGATAGAGAAGAGCATCTTGCCACGTCTGACGGCGACACGACCCGCCAGGCTAATCCCGGCCTGGTCGAACAGATGCAGAGCCTGCAGAAAGAGGTTCGTGAATTTAGGAAGAAGATGGTGGGTGCAGCTGCACCACCGGCACGGCGAGGCACCCCGTTTACGGAGGAAGTCATGTGCGATGACGTCCCAGCATCTTATCGATCCTTGGGTTTTGAATATAACGGGACGACGGACCCAGTAGACCACCTCAACCGTTTTGAGATAGCAGCGGCGTTGCACAAATTTTCCGTTTCGGTTATGTGTCGGGTCTTTCCGATGACTTTTACCAAATCGGCACAGCTCTGGTTCAGCCAATTACCGCCGAGATCTATCAGCAACTTTGATGAATTCAGCTCGGCCTTCCTACATCAGTTCACGAGTTGTAGGAAGTATCAAAAAATGCCGCTCGAGCTCTTTAGTTTAAAGCAGAAAGAGAATGAGAGCCTACGCGCTTACATCAATAGGTTCACAACAGCGAAGCTGGAAGTACCCTCGGCATCGGAAGAGCTACTTGTAAATGCTCTGGCAAAAGGTTTGAGGAAGGGAGAGTCTTCCAATCTTTGGTGGTAAGACCAGCATCGAAGTTTGGAGAGCTCCTGGAGAGAGCCGAGAAGTACATCCACTTAGAGGAAGCTCTGAAGCTCAAGGATGAAGGGGAAAGGAGAAGAGAGAGGTATGACAGGGATGATAGGGTGATAACAAAAAAGCCTAGACCAGAGTTGTCAATGGGTAGATCTAGTTTTGATAAATATACCCCCCTGGCGAAACCTCCGGGCGAAATTTTACAGGCAATAGAGCGTCACCCATAGCTCAAGTGGCCCAAAACATACTCGCAGAAGCCAAGAAAAGAAAGGTCAGATCGCTTTTGTCGCTTCCATAATGAATATGGACATAACACAGATGAATGCACGCACCTGAAGGACGAATTGGAAAGAATGGTCCAGGCTGGACACCTAAAAGAATATGTTAGTGCGAAGAGGGGTGATACCAGGCCTGGACATCACAGTGCAGACCGCTTCTCGCAAAGCAAAGGTGGTCGGGCGGATGCTCCGGACAGAGGAAGGGCCAGTTCAAGAAGACCTGATCAAGCCCAGGTCGTTCATGGTGAAATCCAAATGATAACAGGGGGAGAGCTAGATGAGCACTCTAAGAGAACTCGACACAATTATGTCAGGGCTGCTAAAGACCTAGTCAGAATGTCCTGGGAAGTTGGACAAGTAGCAGCCACGCCCAACATTTGCTTCGGATCAGAGGACAGTGATGGCATCCTCGCTCCACACATGGATGCTTTGGTGATAACAGCTACTATTGCCAACTATAACGTTCGTCGAATTTTTGTGGACACAGGATCTTCTGCAGATATTATATTCCTGGACTGCTTTACAAAGCTAAAGCTGAATGTTGAACTTGAAGAGGTAACCACTTCCCTGGTTGGGTTTGCGGGAGGTGCGTTAAAGCCTATGGGAGCGGTGAGACTCCTGGTAACCCTGGGGGAAGAACCATATAGGGTGACACGGATGGTGCGTTTCTTGGTGGTAGATGCTCCATCTTCGTATAATGTCATGTTGGGTCGGCCCTCTTTGAGCCAGTTTCAGGCTGTCATCTCAGTCTTCCACATGAAAATGAAGTTTCCTACGGAGTACGGAACTGGTGAGGTAAGGGGAGACTAGTATGCCGCGCGGCAAACATATGTGTATTGCATACGACGGAATGAGTAGGAGAGGATGAGCAAAAAAGCTCGGACGGAACAGCCACAGATAGAATTACCGAGACGGGAGGAAGGGCTGGTGATAGTAGAAGTTGTTCCAGGCGACGCGAGTAGGACCCTGCGAGTGGGCACGACGCTTAGCCCTGAAGTATTGACAGACCTGGTTGCTCTGTTAAGAGAAAGTGCAGATATCTTTGCATGGTCCCCTCAAGACTTAGTGGGAATAGACCCTGAAGTCGCCGAGCACCACCTTAATATTCGCCCCGATATGAAACCGGTCAAACAGAAGAAACGAWATTTTMGGCCAGAGAAGGAGGCCATCATAGAGGCAGAAGTAGAAAAGCTCTTGAAAGCTGGACATATTCAGGAGATACAATTCCCAGAATGGCTCTCCAATGCGGTGCTGGTCCCGAAAACAGAAGACTGGCGGATGTGCATAGACTTTCGAGACCTGAACCGTGCCTGCCCAAAAGATCACTACCCACTACCAAGAATTGACCAGCTTGTGGACTCCACTTCTGGCTGTGAGCTTTTGAGCATGATGGATGCCTCGCAAGGGTACCATCAGATTATATTGGCTAAAGAAGACTGGAAGCACGTCAGCTTTATAACTCCAAAAGGAACGTATTGCTATGTGGTCATGCCTTTTGGCCTTAAAAATGCAGGCGCCACCTATCAGCGGTTGGTGGATAAAATGTTCAAAAATCAGATTGGTCGGAATATGGAAGTATATGTGGACGACATGTTAGTCAAAAGCATAAAAGCAACGTCGCATGTGCAAGATCTTCGGGAAACTTTCAACACCTTGCGGCGGTACAAAATGAGGCTTAATCCAAAGAAATGCATGTTCGGAGTCAGAGCTGGAAAATTCCTAAGCTGTATGGTGATGGAAAATGGTATTGCAGCCAACCCTGAAAAGGTAAAAGCTATCATGGAGATGGGCGCACCTCGGAATGTAGAAGAGATGCAATGCTTGGAAGGACGAATCAATGCTTTAAGCCGGTTTATGTCCAGATCTGCCAAGAAGAGCTTACCATTTTTTCAGGCCTTGAGGTAGAGGGCCAGGTTTCAATGGAACGATGAATGTGAAGAGGCCTTCCGATCGCTAAAAGAATATCTGGCCAGCATGACTTTACTCATTAAGCCCATCAAAGGAGAACCCTTGATATTGTATCTATCTGTTGGACAGAAGGCGACCAGCTCTGTCCTAATCAGGGAAGATGGTAAGATACAAAGACCGGTATATTTTTGGAGCAAGGTCTTGCACGAAGCAGAAGTGAGGTACGTGGAGGTGGAAAGGGCGATGCTAGCCCTAGCAGGAACTGCAAGGAAACTACGGCCATATTTCCTTTCTCATACAATTATCGTGCGAACCAATCTACCATTAAAAAATATAACGGATAAGCCAGAAGCATCAGGGAGGCTGGTCAAGTGGATCATAGAATTGAGTGAGTTTGATATCACGTTTGAACCCAGAACAGCGATTAAAGCTCAAGCTCTAGCTGATTTTATGCAAGAAATGGCTGGTACCCTGGATGAGTTGAAGGAGTGGATAGTTTTTACTGATGGGTCTGTATGTAATCTGGGCTGCGGGGTTGGAATTGCCCTAATAGAACCAGCGGGAGTATCTGTTGAATTCGCTATCCGATTAGATCCCACATTTTCTAACAATGTTGCCGAATACGAGGCCCTTTTGAGAGGGATTCAAATGACAAAGGATCTAGGGGCGGAGCGACTAAGTGCCAGGGTAGACTCGCAGCTCGTCTGTAAACAAATTAGTGGGGAATTTGAGACAAGAGAGGAAAGCATGCAGAAGTACCTAGCAAGGTTCAGGGTGTTAGCCAAAGAAATGAAAGAATTAACCGTTACTCAGATTCCCAGGGAAGAAAATGGCCGCGCAGACTTCTTAGAGAAGGTGGCAAGTTCAGCCACGGATTGTTATGAACGTACGATCACCTTGTTAAAAGCAGAAGGGGAGTTCGGGGTCGAACAGATCTGCACGGTAGCCGAGGAAGATGATTGGCGATCTGCCATAAAAAGATACCTTGAACAGCAGGTCTTGCCAGAAGAGAAGAGAGAAGCGGTGAGGGTGCGGAATAGGTCTGCCCGATTTTGCCTAATTAAGGGAGAATTATTCAAAAGGGGATTCGGTCAGCCTCTTTTGCGATGTTTATCACAAAAAGAAGGGGCTATGGTGCTGAAAGAGATACATGAAAGATGTTTTGGTAATCATATGGGAGCCAGAGCTCTGGCCAGTAAGATATTAAGGGATGGTTATTTCTGGCCTTCCTTGAGGAAGGAAGCTGAGGACTTCGTTAGAAAATGTGAAAAATGCCAGAAAATGGCCCCGCTAATCCATCAACCAGCAGAAGAGCTCATGGTGATGAGTTCCCCCTGTCCCTTCGCAAAATGGGGTATTGACCAGGTTGGTCCATTCCCAATGGCCCCAGCTCAAAAGAGATTTTTGATCGTAGCTATTGATTACTTCAGCAAATGGGTGGAGGCCGAGGCTCTTGCTAAAATAACAGAGGATGCTGTAATGAGTTTCATTTGGAAAAATGTGGTCTGTCGCTTTGGCATACCAAGAATAATGGTTTCAGATAATGGGACCCAATTTACAGGAGCCAAGATAAAGGCTTGGTGTGCCAAGATGAACATTCAGCAACATTTCACGGCTGTATATCACCCACAAGCGAATGGTCAGGTTGAAGTAACTAATCGCATCTTAGTTCAAGGAATCAAGTCYCGGCTGGACAGGTCTGGGGGAAAATGGGTGGAAGAGCTGAGCTCCGTGCTATGGGCGTACCGAACGAATCCGAAGGAGAGTACAGGTGAAACCCCTTTCAGTTTGGTGTATGGTATGGATGCCGTAGTACCCGCAGAGATCAGTCTTAAAACTCATCGGATCCAAAATTTCAATGAAGAACAGAATGATCTGTTAAGACAGGATGCTTTAGATCTTATTGAGGAGAAAAGAGAGCAGGCTGCGATACGAATGGAGCATATCAAAGGAAGGGTAAAAGCGGCGTATGATAAAACTGTGGCCAAGCGACAGTTCCAGGTAGGAGACATTGTCTTGCGACGGTCTGATCTGGGGCAAGCAAAAGGGAAGTTAGAGGAGTCTTGGTGAGGACCGGTAAGAGTTACCCAGACCCTGCCTGGTGGCGCGTACAGGCTGGAAGAGCTAGATGGCACAGCGTTACCTCGCGCTTGGAACATTGCCAATCCAAGAAAATTTACACTTAATTGTAGTGACCTTATGTTTGTGTAGGTTGAGTAGATTTACATTTAAAATTATGGTTCATAACAGGAAGAAAACAATGAGACATTCAGATTATTAACGAAAGCGTTTATTAATTAAAAGAACTCCACACAGGAAATATAAAAGCAAACGGAGCCGCTTAATCTCATCCTCGTTCTCCAAAATCCGAACGCAAAATCAATCGGACACCTCCACCGCGATGTCCCAATCAACATGCAACTCCGCATTCTCCCTTTTAAAGCCAGCAATGATTTGTTCGAGGCATCGTCATTCATTACGGAACTCCGATTTCTTCTGAGCCAATTTTTCTGTAAGATCTTGCAGCTGATCCTGCAATCTGGCAATTTCTGCCTTCAGACGGCCTTTCTTCTGGAGAAGGCGGACATGCTCCTCATGGGAAAAGACGTTGGGAGATGACGAAGACGCCATTATGCATGGAAAAGAAGTTGGCGAGGGCGCCATTATATAGGAGAAGAAAGGGCGGGAAACCGTTCTGGCTTGACACGCTGGGGCGGGAAATCACTCCGATTTGACGCGCAGAGGGTCTTGAAAAAGGCGGGAAACTAAATTTGAGTTTGGCGCGCAAAAAAGAGCCAGGATTGGCTAAGGGCGGCTGCCCAGGATTTTGCCTGACCTGATTGTCAGTTTCAGCCAGGATTGGCTAAGGGCGGCTGCCCAGGATTTTGCCTGACCTGTTTGTCAGTTTTAAGCCAGGATTGGCTAAGGGCGGCTGCCCAGGATTTTGCCTGACCTGTTTGTCAGTTTTAAGCCAGGATTGGCTAAGGGCGGCTGCCCATGATTTCGCCTGACCTGTTTGTCAGTTTAAGCCAGGATTGGCTAAGGGCGGCTGCCCAGGATTTTGCCTGACCTGATTGTCAGTTTTAAGCCAGGATTGGCTAAGGGCGGCTGCCCATGATTTTGCCTGACCTGATTGTCAGTTTTAAGCCAGGATTGGCTAAGGGCGGCTGCCCAGGATTTCGCCTGACCTGTTTGTCAGTTTTAAGCCAGGATTGGCTAAGGGCAGCTGCCCAGAATTTTGCCTGACCTATTTGTCAGTGCCAGCAAGAATTGGCTAAGGGCGGCTGCCCATAATTTTGCCTGACCTGTTTGTCAATTTTAAGTCAGGATTGGCTAGGAGCAGTTTCCTATAATTTTGCCTGACCTAATGGTCGGTTTTGGCCACGATTTTGTCTGACCTGATTGTCAACGCAAGCCAGGATTAGCCAATGATTTTCTTGGCCTCATCCAAGCATAAAGTACTAATTCATGTATACAAATAGATCTGGTTTAATCGATTCACTGGAGAACGAAATTATTGAAAAATAGATTCCTCAAGTGAACACATTGAAACGGAAATTAGAAGAATTTGCACCGGCTACCTACACCTTTTCCAGAAGAGCAAAAGGTTGGCAGCTTTGATTACAAGAAATTGTTGCAGAAAGAAAGATAAAAAAAATAAAATAATAATAATAATAAGGGGGGGCCACGCTGTCTAGKTATGAGAAGGTCTCCGGTCTGAAGCAAGGACTCGACGAATGCGCCAGAGTTCACGCTCTGCTTCGTGCAGARGGCGGCGATATTTGTCAGAACGATCGGCGAGTGTTGGAACCTCGCTGGCGGTAACGGTCAAGCGACCAACTATTTCGGCCAGGTCCGCCTTCTCCTCTTGAAGTTGGCGATTAACTTGCCGGAGTTCAGCCCATTCTCTCTTGTAAAAGCGTTTCTTCTGGCGTTTCCTTTCCAGAAGTCGGAAGAGAACCTACCTTCTCCTTGAGCGCGACGAGTTGGTCCGAGAGCTTGAATTTCTCCACGATTAAGGAGACGTTCTTTCTCTTTACCACATTAAGCTCTTCGATCAGAGGAGAAGAAGACATTTTCTGAATAATTGATGATGAATAATGAAGGTATGAGCGCATTTAAATTAAGACGCGTGCAGAAGGGAATCAAAAGTACTAGGGTTTCCAGAAAATCAGGAAACCCTAAAAAACTAATAGTCGCAACGAAACAAAACATTAAAAATATGTTTAATTACAAGACAAGTGTTGGAAAAAGACAGGCCAGCCACACAGGAAAAACTTTAAAGCCTATCTATAAGAACAACAAAGCACGGAAGGCTATGGCTCTGCATCCAGCTCTGCAGCTAATTGTCCCACCGCATCCTCAATCAGGGCACCAGGGGATGCTCCACCTGGCAACTCACCCAGACCAGCGAAGGTTGGGGAAGGAGATGAGTCAAGGATAGCTAGGGCAAGATCCCGGTCTGGACGAGATGCAACAGGAGGAGAATGGAAGAGAGAAAGGATATGCTCTGCGAACTCCGTAGCTTCTGAAAGGTGCAAGCGATCCTGCTCCGAGGCATAAACAAAAGAGGTAGGCTCAGGAGGATTCTTCAGTGGAAGGGCCTTATTGAAGACAGCGCTGGGTCAGCTGCGTTGATAACACTCCACTTGGCCTGCTCGTCAAGGGCAAAGTTGTAATAGTTCATGGCCTCGGGAAGAAGCCGGGAATAAAGCTCTTTGGATCCTAGGAAAGCCCTCCTGGTCTCCTCCCTAGCCATTTGAATTAGTCTGAGACCTTCCTCGGAGCCTAGAAATTCCATCCTCCATTCTGCCTTAGCTTTGTGCAAAGATTCGTCCGCCAAACTGCGGGCCTCGGCTAAGGCTTCGTCCCTAGCCTCCGTACGAGCAGTATCGATCATTTTTGCTTGCGCCTTGAGCACCTCCTCCTTCTCAGCCCTTGCTTTTCTGAGCTCTTCCAACTGCCTCTTCAGTTGCACCCCCCTCTCCTTGGCCATAGTCCTGATGCGCTCCATTTTCAGGACGAGCTCTTTATTCTCCTTAACCACGTCAAACTGGATCAAAGATCTAGACATGCGAGTTGCCAAAAGTGCCTTCTTGGAGGTAGCCTAAAAA
>BMAC01000690.1:235778-247140 GCA_014905375.1 Phtheirospermum japonicum | reverse complement strand
TGGAGGTAAGGAGAGGTATGTTGTTACAAGCATTCCTTCTTATTTTTCTCTGGAAAACACCTCATCGCTTACTAACTTAAGCATCGGAGAGGTTTCCACCGGAAAACCACCGGTGGTCCTTTCTAACCTTTGTTTGTGGTGTAGGCTTCGGAAGCTGGAGGGTTCCCAGGTCTTATCCAGGTGGTTCACTATTTCCGGCAGAAACAATCTATAATATTCTAAGGCTCCTTTTGAAATAAATGAGGTCGTTTCATTTTTATGACTTCTCGTACTGGAAAATCCCGAGATATCCGCCTGCCGAACAGCCCTAATTATTGGCATTAGTGGTGTCGGCCTATATCCCTCAAACGTTTGCCATACCCACACGTCCTTCCAAGTACTGTACTTGGTTAGTCAGCGGCACGTGTCCCATTCCAGGACGATTAGCGTTCCAGCTCACTGCCTAGGGTACTGTTCCTCTGTCCGCATTAAATGCAAGGATCCCATCAAATCCCGCTTTTCCTTGATTTTCGTTTTAAAAAATTATCAACTTCCTTTTGTCCCTCCAAATTTCCTTTTCCACCTTAATTTTCAAACTGTATCTCTCTCAAACTCTTGAATCCTTCTCCTCATTTCTTTTCAAATCCTCTTTCAAATTCCCCCAAATCTCCCTTTTTGTCTTCCCAACTGTTCCGGCGACTTTCTGCGATTCTGCTCCATTCGATTTCCCGTGAGTATCTTCAACCAGGTACTCATTTTACCCTTTCTCAGTATTTCAATTATGTCGACTTCTTCTTCCGATTCCTCCGGGGAAACTTCCTCTGACTCCCCGGCGAATTCCACCTCCTCTGTAAACATATCTTCGTCTGAGTCTTTACCGATGGTCCCAGCGGGGAGGCCTTTAGTAGCTCAGGCCCCCTACTTCCTTGATAACGTACCCTCCATAGTAAGTACTAGTACACTCAGGGATATCCGCGCCACCTTTCCTATCTCCGACCGGTTTTCTTTCACCAGCCCAGCGCCTGACGAGAGGGCCTCAGCGCCTCCCGCCGGTCACCTGACTTTTTACGTGGACCAATTTCACGCAGGGCTGAGCCTGCCCATCCACCCTTTTATATTAGCCGTATCCCGGTTGTACCATATCCCGGTTCAACAATTTTTACCTAACGCTTTTCGCGTCATGGCCGGATTTCACCTAGCGGCCCAATATGTTGGTATCATACCTACAGCCCAACTCTTCTTTTCTTTATTCCAAGCGAAGAGTTATTTATGCTTTTTCTATCTTTCTGGACGAACGGATGTTCATTTTTTAACTGGTCTTCCCTCATCCCACAAGAGCTGGAAGAAGAAGTTCTTCTTTGTCCAGAGCTCAGAGGACTGGGGCTTTCCCATTGAGCCCATTAGCTACCTTCATCCCCAGGTCCGCGTATCTCGGAGCGACAGACCATCCTATCTGAGCGAGAAGATCGCTGTCTTGAACCAGATCCCTTTTGATCTATCAAAACTTCTCAAACCCAAAATTCTAAACTTCTTCAACTCCCAACGAGAAAATGGACCTCGGCCTTCCCACATTGGTATATGCCTAACACAGCTCAGGTTATTTTTCCAGAATTGCTTTCATTTTCTCTATTTATCCCATTCTCTTTTCTTTTCAGTAACCATGATGCAAGCACTCCTAGAAGCGAAGGCAAAGAAAGCAGCGGGGAAAAATCAGAAAAGCCCCTTGGATGAACTTGCCAGAGCTTCCCCTACTCCGGATGAAGTGACCTTTGTGGCGGCTCCTTCCATCCGGCCGTGGGAGCGCAACCCTCCAGAACAAAACCCAGTGATTCCCCTCAGCATTGCTCCGCCAGAGGCGACAAGGAAAAGTGGGGGGACAGGAGAGAGGGCTCTGTCCAAGCCGGCGGCCCCTATTCAGGAGGCCCAACCTTTGTCGGATCCCGAGGAGGGACAACTGCAGCAAAGGAACAGAAAAAGGGGACCCCACAAGTTCCTCCTTATCCCAACCAGACCTTCTTTAATAGGCCAGTGATGAATTGTACCGACGAGGTGGCCAGGCAATACATGATGGGGCTAGCTCCGACAGCTGATCGTTGGGAGATGGAGAAACTATCTGATCCTGCTCTGTTGGATTCATATTGCCAGGCGGAGGCGCAGGTAAAACATCTAACACTTGTTTGCAATTCTGGACTTTGTTGGGACTTTCACTCGTACTCTTGTTTTTCATAGGCGGTGGTGCTTAGGGCTACTCTCCTATCCCGGGCTCGGAGCTCTTTACTCCAGGCGGACCTGAAGAGGGAGATTGAGGGTCTGAAAAAATAGAAGCAAGAGCTACTGGCTAAAAATCACGGTCTTGGTGCTGATCTGGAGCTGCTCAAGGCAGAACTGGTAGGAACCAAGGCAGKTCTGTCGYCCTCGCAGGAGTCCYATGCAAAAAAGCATGCTCAGATAGTCATCCTGGAGCACGAGGCGAAAGAGCTCCAGGAGAAGGTTCAAGTTGCCAGAGCTGAGGGGGAAGCTGACGGAGAGGCTAGGGGTCTCACAGAGGGTGAAGCAAAGGGGAGACTTGGGTTTTTAAATTCGGATGAAGGTCTTCATTTGATCCAACTAACTCGAGCGACCACGCGCCAAGCTTTTCTAGAGTCGATGGATTTTTACCGGCTTTTGGTGCCTTAGGCTGAGGCTTATTATCTCCTTGGCGTGGATGCTCATGCCAAGTGGATATCAGAGAATCCCTCTTTACCCTTCGACCGAGAAGCACCTATCAAGGGTGTAGCCGAGCCTACTTCCTTTTCGCACATTGCTGAAGGTGATCGGTTGCACATGCTGGATGATCTATCCTTTGCCGATCATATCCGTCAGACTTTTTGCTCTTCCAGCTCGACCTCTTCTCCTCCCCCCGATCAATCGTTGGCGATGGTTGGCACTAATTCTCCAAACTTCTCCGACTTGGGGGATTTCCAAGACTCCACCCAATTTGAGAAGAGCTTTGCTGAGGGATCCCAAACTCCAGAGCAGTCATGAAGAGGTGTTGGAGTGGAGCTTGCGCCTTTCGGGAAGATCTATACCCCCTGTCTGTATCAGCTTTAGTTTTATCAAAACAGACCTGTAGGTTGTAGCTTGTGTGGCTGGTCTGCTTGTTATTTGTTTTTTCTGAATGTTGAATTTGTATTCGAATATTTTCTGTTTAATGACAATTAATGCTTTTGTTCTGTTGCAACTCTTGAACTTCTAGGGTTTCCCATTTTTCCAGAAACCCCAGTACCTTATATCCATTGGCACATGCCATCCTATTATAAATATGTGTATGCATGCTTCATTCTTCTTTATCATATTTCTGTAAAATGTCTTCCTCTCCCTTGCTTGAAGAACTCGAAACAGTGAAAAGGAAGAACATCTCCCTGGTTGTGTAGAAATTCAAACTCTCCGATCAAATCAACATGCTCAAAGAGAAAATCGGTTACCTCTACCGTATTCTGGAGAGGAAAAGGCAGAAGAAATGGCACTACAAGCGCGAATGGGCTGAAATCCGCCAGGTGAACCGGCAACTACAAGAAGAAAAGGCCGATTTAACCGAGTCTGTGGGCCGTTTATCAGCCTGCGCTAACGAGGTTCATTCTCTTGCAGACCGAGCTAACAAGTACCGTCAACGTTACAATGAAACAGAACGCGAACTGTGGCGCATTCGCCGTGTCCTTGCCTCAGAACGGAGGTCTTCACCTCGATATATGTCTGGTCTTATCTCCCTTTTTTTTTGTTTCCTGCAATTTTTGTAATCAAAGTTGCCAACCCTTCTGGGTGTGTGCAAACCTGCTTCTGTATTTTTCCACAGTTGGAATATATGAATTTAATGCTTTCATGTTTTTGTTTTCACTTTTTTGGTTCAAACGACTTATGTCTGTCCATGCTTTTTAACCTTAGGCTCATATATTATTTTTTAGAACTCAAAGTACAAGGCCCGAACAGCCAATCCAGGTTTTAACCTAACCATACGGTCAGGCCAAACGAGGGCATGTAGCTTCGGTCCTGACCATCTTTATTCAATCCCGACAATTTAGGTCGAATCAGGTCAAACTGTCTTGGGGACATCTGCCCCTAGCTAGTCCTGGCGTAAAACTGACAATCAGGTCAGGAAAAACGTGGACCTCCATCCTTGGCGTAAAATCTCAGGACGTCCGTCCTTGGCCAATCCTGGCTTATACTGACAATCAGGTCAGGAAAATTTCAGGACATCCGTCCTTAGCCAATCCTGGCTTAAACTGACAATCAGGTCAGGAAAATTTCAGGACATCCGTCCTTAGCCAATCCTGGATTATACTGACAATCAGGTCAGGCAAATTTCAGGACATTCGTCTTTAGCCAATCCTGGCTTATACTGACAATCAGGTCAGGCAAATTTCAGGACATCCGTCCTTAGCCAATCCTGCTTACACTGACAATCAGGTCAGGCAAATTTCAGGACATCCGTCCTTAGCCAATCCTGGCTTACACTGACAATCAGGTCAGGCAAATTTCAGGACATCCGTCCTTAGCCAATCCTGGCTTATACTGACAATCAGGTCAGGCAAATTTCAGGACATCCGTCCTTAGCCAATCCTGGCTTATACTGACAATCAGGTCAGGCAAATTTCAGGACATCCGTCCTTAGCCAATCCTGGCTTACCTGGGCCTTTTTGCGCGCCAAACTCAAATTTAGTTTCCCGCCTTTTCTAAGCCCTCTGTGCGCCAAATTAAAGCGATTTCCCGCTTTTTCCTTCCCTATATAATGGTGTCCCTTCTCGGTTTATTTCCCCTGCATAATGGCGTCTTCATCGTCTCCCAACGTCTTTTCCACTGAGGAGCATATCCGACTGCTTCATAAGAAGGGTCGTCTTAAGGAAGAAATCTCCCAACTGCAGGATCAGTTGCGAGAACGTACGGAGAAGCTGGCCGAGAAGAAATCGCAATTCCGCAGTGAACGACAATGCCTTCAGCAAATCATTGTTGACCTGAAGAGGGAGAACGCGGAGCTGCACGTTGACTGGGACATCGCGGTGGAGGTGTCAAACCGGTTTCGTGTCCGTCTTTTGGAACATGAGGACGAGATCCAGCGGCTCCGCCAACTTCTCGCTTCTGTACCTCCATCTTGAGGCTGTTTTTTTCTCTCTCTCTTTTTTTTTTTTTTTTTTTTTTTGTGATTTGCGCCTCTGTTATTGTTCTGCAAAGGTGTCCTTTTGTATTTTTCTGCTTTTATTGTAAGCTCTTTTTTAATTATCAATAGGTATGTTCATCAATATTTTGAATGTCTCTCATTGGTTACTTCCGCCGTGGACTGTGATTTTATTCAACTGCAAATTTATTTAATCAAATAAACGCAAGGCATTACAATTAGGTGTAAAATTTTCGCAAATTAACAACGTTCCAAATGCGAGGGACCGCCGTGCCATCCAACTCTTCCAATTTGTAAGCTCCCCCAGATAGGACCTGAATAATTCGAAAGGGTCCTTGCCACGTGGCATCCAATTTCCCCTTGGACTTTCCTAAATCAGATCTTCTTAAGATCAGGTCTCCTACCTGGAATTGTCTTTTCACAACAGATCTGTCATACATGGCTTTTACTCGCCCTTTGATATGGGCCATCCTTGTGGCAGCCCTGTCCCTTTTTTCTTCGACTAAGTCCAGAGCATCCTGCATCAAAGACTCGTTCTGCTTCTCATCGTAGTTCTGAATTCGATGAGTCTCCATGCTGATCTCTGTAGGTATCACAGTGTTCATACCATAGACCAGGCTAAAAGGCGTTTCCCCCGTGATTTCCTTAGGGTTAGTTCTATAGGCCCATAAGACCGTGCTCAACTCATCCACCCATTTTCCCCCAGCTCTGTCCAAACGAGTTTTGATCCCCTGGACCAGTATGCGATTGGTGATCTCTACCTGTCCATTAGCTTGGGGATGGTAAACAGAGGTGAAGTGCTGATCAATTTTCATTTTCGAACACCATGCCCTGATTCTAGAGCCTATGAACTGTGTTCCATTATCTGAGACCAGAATTCTGGGGACGCCGTACCTACATACCACGTTTTTCCATAGGAATTTCATAACTGCGTCATCGGTAATTTTGGCCAAGACCTCCGCTTCTACCCATTTACTGAAATAATCGATTGCTACTATCAAGAACTTCTTTTGAGCGGGGGCCATGGGAAAGGGACTGACCAGATCTATCCCCCATTTGGCGAATGGGCAAGGGGAGCTCATCGTCATGAGCTCCTCGGCAGGCCTGTGTATTAGCGTTGAATTCTTCTGGCATTTCTCACATGCGCGCACAAAATTTTCTGCCTCTTCTCGTAGATGGGGCCAGAAATACCCTGCTCGTAAGATCTTACTTGATAGAGATATGGCACCCATATGGTTACCACAACATCCCTCATGGATTTCTCTAAGGACCAGAGCTCCTTCCGTACTGCTTAAACATCTCAGAAGCGGCTGACCAAATCCTCTTCTAAATAATTCTCCCTTATTTAAACAAAATCTAGCAGACCTGGTTCGAACCTTTGCTGCCTCTTTTTTATCATTTGGTAAGACTCCCTATTCCAGGTATGTCTTTATGGGAGAGCGACAAACATCTTTCTCAATAACTGAACCTACCTGCTCTGTCCCGAATTCTCCGCCCGCTTGTAATAAGGTAATCACCCTCTCTTGACAATCTAAAGCCGAGCTGGCCACCTTCGCCAGGAAGTCAGCCCGTCCATTTTCCTCTCTGGGAATCTGGAGGACTGTTAACTCTTTCATTTCCTTGGCCAGCTCTCTGAATTTGGCCAATTACCTCTGCATATGTTCCTCCCTTGTCTCAAATTCTCTGTTAATTTGTTTATAAACAAGTTGAGAATCAACCTTGGCACATACGTGATCCGCCCCGAGGTCTTTCGCCATCTGAATACCTCTTAGAAGAGCTTCGTACTCTGCAGAATTATTAGAGAATGTTGTATTTAACCGGATAGCAAACTCAGTAGACACGCCTTCTGGATCAATCAGAACAATTCCTGCTCCACAGCCCTGATTACAGACAGAGCCATCCGTAAAGATCGTCCATCTCTTTAGTTCTTTGGGAAGGCCAGTCATTTCTTGCATAAAATCTGCCAAGGCCTGAGATTTAATCGCTGTTCTGGTTTCAAAGCTGATATCAAATTCACTTAGCTCGATTATCCATCTGACCAGTCTTTCCGACACCTCTGGCTTATCCATGACCGCCTTTAAAGGCAAATTCGTTCGTACAATTATACTATGCGAAAGGAAATACTGACGTAATTTCCGGGCCGTTCCTACGAGGGTCAGTACAACCCGTTCTACCTCTACGTACCTTACTTTGGCATCATGCAAGAACTTTCTCCAGTAATAAACTGGTTTTTGTATCTTCCCCTCTTCTCGAAGTAAGACAGAATTAACTGCTTGTTGCCCTACTGACAAGTACAAAATGAGGGGTTCTCCTAGGACAGGCTTTGTTAGCAAGGTCATGCTAGCCAAATGCTCCTTCAATGCTTTAAATGCTTCCTCACACTTATCATTCCACTGAAATCTTGCTTTCTTCCTTAAAGCATGAAAGAATGGTAAGCTCCTTTTTGCAGACCTGGACAAGAATCTATTTAACGCGTTAATACGCCCTACTAAGCATTGCAGCTCCTTCACATTCTTAGGCGCCCGCATGTCCATAATTGCTCTGACCTTCTCGGGATTTGCTTCGATACCCCTCTCCGTGACCATGTATCCTAGGAATTTGCCAGCTCTAACTCCGAATGCGCATTTCCTAGGATTAAGCTTCATCCTATACCGTCGCAGAGTATCAAAGGTCTCCCGCAGGTCTTCCACATGCGACATTGCTTTCACACTCTTAACCAACATATAATCCTCGTAAACTTCCATGTTTCGCCCCAGTTGATTCTTAAACATCTTATCAACCAAATGTTGATAGGTGGCTCCTGCATTTTTCAAACCAAAAGGCATCACAACATAGCAATACGTCCCCTTCGGGGTAATAAAGCTGACCCATTTCCAATCGTCTCTGGATAATCTAATCTGGTGATACCCTTGGGATGCATCCATCATACTTAAGAGCTCACATCCAGCAGTAGAGTCGACGAGCTGATCGATTCTAGGTAAAGGATAATGATCTTTCGGGCAAGCACGATTGAGATCTCTGAAATCAATACACATGCGCCAGTCCTCCTGAGTCTTGGGAACCAAGACATCATTAGAAAGCCATTCAGGGAATTGTATTTCCTGGATATGATTAGCCCTTAACAGTTTTTCCACCTCAGCTTCTATGACAGCCTCCTTCTCAGGTCCAAAATTGCGTTTCTTCTGCTTTACTGGCTTTGCATCTAAGCTGATGTTGAGGTGATGCTCTGCCACCTCTGGGTCGATCCCTACTAGATCTTCTGGGGACCAAGCAAACACATCTGCACTGCTTCTCAATAATGCCACTAGATCTGTCAAGGTTTCCGGACTGAGGGTTGTCCCTACTCGAAGGAACCGACTCTCATCCCCTGGGATTATTTCGACCATCATCAACCCTTCCTCTCTATTGGCCAGATCTGTCTTTGGCGGCTCTACTCTAGCCCTTTTGCTCTGTCTTTCCTCCTCCTCATTCCTCCTGATGCACTCTATGTAAGTCTGTCGTGAGGCATACTGGTCACCCCTGACCTCTCTCGTTCAGTCTTCCGTTGGAAACTTCATCTTCATATGAAAGACGGATATAACAGCCTGGAACTGGCTCAAGGATGGCCGGCCTAACATGACATTATAAGAAGAAGGTGCATCCACCACCAAGAAACGCACCATTCTTGTCACCCTATACGGCTCTTCTCCTAATGTCACGAGGAGCCTCACTACTCCCAAGGGCTTCAAGGCTCCCCCTGCAAAACCAACTAGAGAAGTGGTGACCTCTTCCAGCTCAACATTTATTTTCAACTGCCTAAAGCAATCATAAAACAAAATGTCGGCGGAGCTCCTAGTATCCACAAAAATTCTGCGGACATTATAATTAGCGATAGTTGCCGTTATAACCAGAGCATCCATGTGAGGGGCTAGAATACCATCGCCGTCTTCTGACCCGAAACAGATGTTAGGGGTAGAGGTCATTTGTCCCACGTCCCGTGATTTTCGAACTAGGTCTCGTGCAGCTCTGACATGATTGTGTTGTGTCCGCTTGGAATGCTCCTCAGATTCTCCTCCGGTAATCATCTGGATCTCTCCATGGATGACCTGGGTCTGATCAGATCTTCTCGCCTCAATACGCACCCTATCTTGGCTGCCCCTATTCGTCAGGGACCGATCATAATTCTTCCTGCCAGACATGGCTTCCTCTCTCTTTATCCGAACATACTCCTTTAAATGTCCAGCCTGAACTAGCCTTTCCAGCTCATCCTTTAGATGGGTACACTGGTCAGTGTCGTGTCCATACTCGTTGTGGAAGTGACAGAAACGATCTGATTTTTCCTTCCTGGGCCTCTGCGAGTAAGTCTTTAGCCACTTCAGGTCTGGATGCTTCTCGATTGCCTGCAAGATTTCTCCCTGTGGGGTTGCTAAAGGAGTGTATTTATCAAAGCGTGGCCTCCCTCCAGACAGGTCTGGCCTAAGTTTTTTTATAGTTCCCCTGTCCTCGCGATCATGCCTCTCTCGCTTCCTTTCTCCTTCATCCTTAATCTTCAAAGCTTCTTCCATATGGATATACTTTTCCGCTCTCTCCAAGAGCTCCCCAAATTTCAGAGCTGGTTTCACCACCAACGACTGAAAGAAATCCCCTTGTCTCAAACCTTGCGCTAGGGCATTCACCAACAGTTCTTCAGACGCAGAGGGCACCTCTAACTTGGCGGTTGTAAACCTATTGATATAAGCACGGAGGCTCTCATTCTCTTTCTGCTTCAAGCTGAAAAGTTCAAGTGGCATTTTCTGATACTTTCTACAGCTCGTAAACTGGTGTAAAAAGGCTGAGCTGAACTCATCAAAATTGCTGATGGACTTAGGCTGCAGCTGACTAAACCAGAGCTGCGCTAATTTAGTAAAAGTCATCGGGAAGATCCGACACATGACAGCGTCCGAAAATTTATGCAGGGCTGCCGCGATCTCGAAGCGACTGAGATGGTCCCACGGGTCCGTGGTTCCATTGTACTCGAAGCCTAGGGAGCGGTATGAAGCTGGCACATCATCTCGCATAACTTCTTCAGTAAACGGCGTGCCCCTTCTTGCCGGAGTCACACTACCCGTTGCCATTTCTCTCTTAAACTCCCTTACCTCTTTTTGCAGACTCTGCATCTGTTCAGCCAGACCCGGATTAGCCTGGCTTGAAGTCTCGCTGTCAGCGATGGAGAAGTGCTCTTCCCCATTATGTAAGGGAGCCCGATCCGCATGCTGTCCTCGTAATGGCTCCGTTCCCACCGCCGGGACAGTACATACTGGTGGCGTGTTGTATGGAGGCGTCGCCATCTCCGCGAACTTCTTTTCTACCGCCGTCTCCACGGCTTTGCCGATCAGCTACGAGAGCTGCAAAAGGAAGGATTCGTTAAATGAACCACCCGCGAACTTCTTTTCTCACCCCGTTTATTTGTTTAAGTAAAATACGAATAATCACAATTTAACCACACTCCTCGTGGGATCGACCCTTACTTATCGCTACTACTAGAGAGAAGTTGAGGTAAAATAAAAATTTAATTTGACGCTTAACGACGAGCGGTCAAATTTTGAAGGTTTAAGTTTGGGGGATTTGATAGGCGAGAAATTATGCTTTAATTAATGGTTTAATCTCTATGTTTTTATGTGCTTAATATTCTCATATATGTTTATTTCTCGCGTATTTACTATTACGAATGGAGGAGCATCAATTCTATATTTCTTCTCTATTTTGTAGTATTTGGTGTTGTAATAAGTGAATGAGGTTTTACAAGAAAGTTGAGAGACAAGGATCAACCAAACGACGAGAGGAAACCGGCGAATCAGGGAGGTAGCATCGATGGCTCGTGTCGATGCCAAGGATGTCTCACGTCAGTCGACGCGATGTGCGGTGATGCGTTGGCTGTGCGCGCGTCAGTCGACGCCATGTCGACGCACTGTCGAGGCTCATGCTCTGAAGCGTCAATCAGAAGGGCGTCAGTCGACGCAATGTCGACGCTCATGTTCTGAAGCATCGATGGGAAGGGCATCAGTCGACGCCCATGCAAGACGACACAGGCGGGTGATGCGCGTCGACGCCGAGGGCTGGTTCGCGTCAGTCGACGCCGACTCGGCAGAATTATTTTAGGGAGAATCTTTGGCGGCAAGAAATAGGAATTCTATATAAACTAGACCCAAACTCGTCAAAAGGGGACTTTGACACAATCCTAGGGTTCCAAGGCTTGAAGAGGGGACCCCAAATCAC
>BMAC01000690.1:172112-220674 GCA_014905375.1 Phtheirospermum japonicum | reverse complement strand
ATTTTATATCTCATCCGAAATTTAGTTATGATCAATTGTTGATTCTTTACAATTTAGGATCATCATCGAACTTAGTTTCATCCAGTCATCATATGAACGATAAACTAAAACGATTCAGTTGGTGTTCTATTAATTTTAAATTAATTTAACAATTTAAATTAATAAATTAATCCAGCACCTATTTATCGAATTCAAATTGATTTGAAAAATCGATTATCTTATTGTGCTCTAGATGATTTTTAATTTCATTAAATTATGGATCAACTGATTTTTCTTATAGAGACTTGAGAATATTTAAGTTTTAGGATAAGACTGTCAAACAGTCTGACACGTAAGACTGTCGGACACTCTGACACGTGATTTCCCGTGAAATTCTAAGGCCAACCAAATATTCAGCTATAAGAAATTCCCAACACAAGATAATATCCAAATAAAAAATTCAACAAATTCAACATGCTCTCGAAAGCAAAAAACACATAGGCAATTAATTGATTTAAAAACCTCGCTCTGATACCACTGTTGTGATTTGGTGGTACCGTCGCGCAGCGAAAAACAAAAATTTTTAAATAAACGGAATTTTGAATCGAATTCAATTGACGACGGCCTAATTTTATAATCAATTAATTCAAACAATATTTTAATTGCTTAATAAATGAAACAATCTGATTTCTACAAAATCAAACGAACATGGTAAGTATCTAATTAATATATAAATAATATATATAACAATTATATATATATATATATATATATTTACATATTAATCATATCTATAATTATATATATTATATATATACATAAACAATTTATACACATATATATTATATATAAAAGCATGCATAATATGTATATATTAACATAAACACATATATGTATAATATTTATATACTGCATGCATACACACATTCATGCAATTCATATTAAATATATATATTTATCATAAACTGCACACTCATATTTCATACACATATATCATATATATATATATATATATATATATATATACAACATGCATGTATCTAGTATTATATATATGTGTATACATATATTACAAGCAACACACATACACATCACATACACTGCACATAGATCACATTTTACCTCACAGCGATGCGAGGCGGAGGAGGCTCGGAACGGAGCGGTGGTGACAGGCGCTGGGCTGCTACGCGGCACGGCTTCGGTGGCAGCGGCTGTCAGAAGGAAATCGTCGGCTGTTCCTTTCGGCCGAGTCGACGGACTCGTAGCGGTGGTCTTGGCAGCGGCAATGCGGGGGGCGAGGCGGCTACCTGTTTGACGATTCCGGCGACGAAGCGATAGCACAGCAGCGGCGCTGCTCACGGAGGAGGAGGAGCGGGCTGGAACTCCGGCGATCTTCACGTCTTGGCAGCGGCAACGTGGGGCGACAGGCAGGTGCAGCGGCGGCGACGCGTTGCAGGCTGCTGTGCGGCAGTGGCGCTCCGGCGGCAGCGATGGTTCTGTGTTCCTGACGACGGTGACGGTCCGACGGCTTCGAAGCCGTGTGATGTGTCCCCGACGAATTGGTGTCACACACCGAATTTACCGACCTTTTCGCGACGAAGCACTAGATACGTCGAGAGCTCGAGAACGATGGAGAAACGAGACCGAACCTTTCGGCGTGGCGGCGGCCGGCGGCAAGCGGAGGCGGCCCGAGGTGGACGAGGGTGGCTAGGGTTTTCAAAAAGAAGGTTTTCGTCTCTTTTGTTTTGTTGTGTTCTGTTGTTCTAAAAAACAAATCAGCCCCTTTTTCTTTTATATGTTTTTTGTTTTTGTTTTTTTTATTAAAACCCAAGCCCATCTAAATGGGTTGTATAAAGACGGCCCATTTAAAAATAAAACAAAGCCTTCTTATTTTAAAAGGAACAAGCCCAATTCAAATGGGTTGTGGATTGGCCCAATTCAAAATTAAAACCAAACTTTTAATTTAATAAAAACATCGGCCCAATACCTATTAAACGGTTTATTTTGTCGAACCTATTTTAAATTAAAAATCCCATCGGAATTAAATAATTTCTCACAAACGATAATTCCAAAAAATATATCAATTATATTTTCGCGTACAGAATAATTTCTCGTATTTTTCTCAATTCATAATCACAATTACGAACCTTAGATTCAATCATATTGATATCTAACTTTTCTAAAATTAACAATTAATTTCTAGCTATCATTTTCAATAATCAGGAAACACGTGGTGTGACCCTCAATGGTTCAGGTGTAAGCTAGCCATGGGTTCACAACACATTGTGATTCGAACAACACATTGTTCTTATATGAACTCGTCCCTTAGAGTCCCTGATTAAATAAAACTCATTTTACTTAATCACTGGTCAAACCAGAGCCAACGAATTATGAGAGGCGCCTAGCAACAACGCATCATAATTCCCTAGGTACAAATGAAGTGCCTGCAAGAACCTTGTGATATAMCTTATATGTACAGTACGATCCCTTCGCGATCTATGTCCCGATTGAACAAGAGATATTGGTTCATCGAGACCTCTTTCTAGTTCAATAACTGTGTGTACGTTCTAAATTCAAGATAATCCGTTCGTGTGTGACTTAGAGAAACACATTTCTCCAAACACCCCACTATCAGCTCTGGCCAGAGACTCCGAGGATTTATCAACCATCAGAACACACAAGACATCCATGACTTATCATGCGTTCGAATCCCCTACTACCATGCACAGACTTCCCACTAGATTCCCGACTATGGGAACGTTGCCCCTTTTGATTGGCCTCCAAAGAGACACAGAGATAGGTCACAACATAGCCTGTCCTCTAGTGAAGTCACGATGAGGTCTGGGTCTTAAGGATTATTGTTGTACGCTATATCATAGAAATCATCTACTCGATGAGTGGGAACCACTTAGAGATTTCTAGGRGAGGGAGTTCAGTGAACTCATCTTATGAGCACCTACTTATGTATGTCGATGWCCASACACCGTGACCGATMAGATGCGGTCCACATACACTAAGTACTAGTCTTAATGGGAAAGGACTGTATCCTCATTATGGCGTAACCCTTTGACTAGGAACAAGTTCGACGAGTTACATTACGTGCTGAATTATCTCACGGTTCTGCTAGACCAATCCACCGTAATAAAGTAACTTCATCAGGACCATACCTATGCAACTAGCATGGGATAAAAGATATGGAATGCCAATAAGTATAAAAGATATTATTACGAATAAAAACCGATTGTATTACAAGAGATGGTCAGACCACAGCCACAAGTTGGCTTGTTGGTCACCTTATTCTAACAGATTTTGGCTAGTAGGGAGCCGATTAACGATTCGAGCGTGGATAGACCTTAGCCGGGGCAGGGACGGGGAGACCGACTTGGTGGATTATTTAAGTACTTTTAGGGTTCGGAAGTCGATCTAAATTTCCTTAACAATGCACATTGACGTCCTTTTAGCCTAAGCTAACAAGCAACGTAGCGTACGACGTCTCGAATTATTTTGTGCATTAGTTTAGGGTTGGTCGGGGGTGATTTTTTAAATTTACGTTAGTTTTGCTTGAGGACAAGCAACCGTTCTAAGTGTGGGGTGGTTGATTTACATCTTTTTGCACATATTTTTGCTATCGTTTTTGTATCACGTTGCGTGTGTTTCGCTTTCTTTTAGGTGTTTTAGGAGTCGAGTTGGCCGTTTTTTGTTATTTCTAGGTTTTTGTATTTTTGTACGTTTTATTATTAGTTTTCGTAGTTTTTTCACTATTTTGTTTTTCTATTGGCCGTAGGACGTCCAAGCGGGGCCTGCGCTCATTTGGGATCATTGATACTCGACTCGGGATGAACGGACAAATCAAGGAAGCGCACAGACGAGGTTCGATAAACCGGCGGACGTGAAAAGAACGAGGAATAGAGCCGGGTGCAGCAATCCAGTCGACCGACTGGAGTTCAGTCGATCGACTGCCCTTCTAGTCGATCGACTGGAACTCCAAAATCGACTGGATTCCAGGAATTTTGGCATTTTGGACAATGCAGTCGATCGACTYCCGATGAGGTCGATCGACTGCTGTCGATCGACTGGAAATCCGAGGATCGACTGAATTCCAGGGKTTTTGGCCYTTTTGACAAGAGCAGTCGATCGACAGGAGAGTCAACCGGTCGACTGCCAGTCGATCGACTGCTTTACAGTCGATCGACTGAAAAGCAGATTTTGTGAAGATTTAAGTAATCAGACGTCTTTTCGAATCTAACAACTTGCAGCTGAGGACTTTCTTCTCCAAGGAAGCTCCCTCAACACCAGATCATATTTTTCTTCCTTTCATTTGGATCAATTTTAATTCCCAATAATTCTAGTAATTAGTAATAGATTAGTTAAGCTTTAGATCTTAGTTAGTTAGTTAGTTATTCAAGCCTTGATTTAGTTTTCTTTTGTGACGAATCCTTCAAGATTTCAAGCTTTTGTGGATCATTACTCTTGGTAATATCTTTCCATTAATATAGTTTTATTTCCTTGTTATTTCATTTAATTGTGTGTTGATGTTTGATCGTAATTTAGTTGTTATTTTGATCATCAAACTTCCATTTTCATTTTATAGCTTTCTAGCTTGTTAACTTATGCTTTTAAGTTGTTAAGTTGTTTAGATGAATCTTTAAGTTTTTAGAAGTTTTATATAATCTTCCTTTTTAGAACTTTAATTTTTATTAAACTAATGTTGAATTTTTCAAATAAGCTAGACCTTAATTTTCCCTCTTTCCTTAATTTCAAAATTATAAGGTTTTATTAGTTAATTAGTTTAGATTGATCGTTTCTAAATAATCTTTAATTTTTTTTTTCATTTTCAATGTTTTTAAATCTTGTATTTCAATATAAATCTTAGTCGTAAAACTTAAAACTGAACAATGACTAGTGCTTTCCTAGTTTAGATTAGTTTAGTCGCAACCGACGATAAGGGCAATTAAGAAACCGACAAGCCGATAACATCCATCCTCGAGAGACACGAATCGGGAAGAACTCGCCGCCCTACAACCGGCTCCGTACTCTTGCGGAGACGGATTCCGAAACTAGCGCGTCGAGAATTCGTCAATCAAAAATTTGGCGCCGTTGCCGGGGATGGATTAAGGCCAATGGCGTTCTTAATTACTCTTATCGTTAACGTAGTTCGTAGTTAGATTGGTTCGTTGTTTTACATTCGATACGCGTAATCTTTTGTCGTTTGTGGTGTATGCAAGGTAGGTCCGACGTCCCGTTACCTCCGCTATTATCACCGATAATCGGGGAGCGAACGATGGCAACTCCGTTCGAGAACCCGATTCCGCCCGCCCACACTCTAGACGACCAAAGGATGCCTCCGCCGCTTAATTGATCCAGCCGGGGATGGCAAACTACCGAGCTAGTTTGCCATACGACAACCCTTACATCCAAACTCCCGAATATCCAAATCCATACACCACTCCCGAATATGACGACCCGTATGCTTCGATCGGGAAAGAATGGATCTACTCTTCCGATCATTATGACCCAAGTCCTCCACATTTACATTCACCTCCATTTTCATATCCCCATAACCCGAGCATAGATCCGTATGCACCGACTCTTGATCCTTTTGATCCGGGTTTCGACGATCCATATGTTCCACTCGCCCTTCCTTCGAGCTACGATTCTTACAATCTACCCACCTCGAGCTCGTATACCCTGAACGATGACCCTTATACCTCACTCTTTCAAGATTCGTCTACGTCCCAACTCCCGGACGTGGAGTCTCTCTTAGCCGACCTCATTGAACGCCTCGCTCGCATGGAGACTCGCGCAAAACAAATTGCCAATGACGTGGACGAGCTTAAGGAACCATGGCTTGACGAGATGCCCATCTTGGATGTGGTGGTGCCCACAGTTGGTGACGACGATTCGAGAATTGACGATCTTTTGAAAGAGGAGCGTTATGAGGTGGGTTCAGAGGACGAGGAGAATGGGTCGGAAGACAACGTAACCCCTCTCCGGTATTGTGAAGAGGTTGTAATGGAAAGTGAGGGGGTGTTATCTTTGGATTCTCCGATTGCACTTGGATTGTCGAGCTTGCCTGCTTTAGGCGAGGAAGATATAGTTGTGCCGATCATGGAGGATGTGGAGTTGATCGAGCCTCTTTTTCCACCACCCGACGCTTTATTACTACTTGAAAAAGAGGAGGTGGAAGAGGACGAGGAAGATGTGCGGGGTCCTACTCTCTCGTGCCCGACTACGACTATTTCTAAATTCGAGAGAGAGGAGATGACGGTCGGCGAGACGGAAAAATATGTCGATCCATTTTGGGATGATCACGTTTATTTAATTTGACGCTTAACGACGAGGGGTCAAATTTTGGCACCGTTTCCGGGGAGCGACGCGTTTAAATTGTGATTTGACGTATTTTAATATTTTTAATTTTTAATTTTATTTTCGTTTTCAAAAAAAGAATAATAATAAAAATAATTTTTTATTTTCGAAAAAAATATAAAAAATCCATTAATTTTCTTTTTAGATCTTGTAACTATGGCAGGAGGTAGAGAACGCACGTTGAAGGAGCTAGCAAATCCGGATCTTCCGCATCAACATCTACGCATCACGTTTCCAACCTTGGAGGATGCTAACTTCGAATTGAGATCCGGATTAATCTATCATTTGCCGGCGTTCCATGGATTCGATGGCGAGGATCCGTACAAATATTTGAAGGAATTTCATGTTATATGCACGAGCATGAAGCCCGCTGGAGTAACTGACCACCAAATTAAACTGCGGGCGTTTCCGTTTTCATTGAAGGGTCTTGCTAAGGATTGGCTTTATTACTTACCTCCTGGATCCATCACCACGTGGATGGCATTAGAGAGGGTGTTTTTGCAGAGATATTTTCCCGCTTCACGAGAGGCGAGCTTGCGTAAAGATATTTGTGCAGCAAGACAAGCGCAAGGAGAGACATTGCATGAGTATTGGGAGTGTTTCAAGAGACTCGTCGCTAGTTTCCCTCAGCATCAAATGGGCGAGGAGTTATTAATAAAATACTTTTATGAAGGTCTCTGTCTCACTGATAGAGACATGATCGATGCGGCAAGCGGAGGCTCACTCATGGATAGGACACCGACGGCAGCAAGAAAGTTAATTTCGAACATGGCGGCTAATTCTCAGCAATTCGGCTACCGTGATAATTCATTGAGGTCAGTAAATAAAGTAGACACTGGTTCGTTGCAAGCTCAGTTGGATGAGTTGAGATCCACTATCGTTAAGAGGGCTACGGTTCGACCATGTAGATTTTGTCATACATTTGATCATGTCACCGATGATTGCCCAATGCTACGAGCCATTCGTGAAACGAACGCCTATGGAGTGAGGCCTAGACGATGTCAAGAGGAGAACTACGATCCTTACGAGCCAAGGTGGGGGGACCCTCCAAATTTTCAAAGGGGACAAAAATTTTCAAGACAATATGATGACCATCCCCAAGCACAAGAACCGTCCCCAGCCCTCATAAAGATGATGGAGGCCATGATTACAAACACCAAGAAGCTCGAAGCTCAATTGAGTCAAATGGCGGATCACATAAGCCAATTGGATAAACGATCGTCTTCTCAAACTGAGGAACACATGGAGAATGTGAATGCCATCGTGCTGCAAGATGTGGGAAAAATCAATGATGCGGAGGACCCGACATTTGAATTGGAGGACGAATTCGAGGAAGAAGAAACAAGGCGGACACATGTTGATCATAGTCTGCCTGAGCTTACAAATGATGTTCTTAATTCTATCATTTCTCCTATCGAGGTCAAAGCAGATCCAAGGCCATTGCCATCATGGACCGTGTGTCAAGTGATGAAGGATGAGGAAGAGACTTACGTGCGAGAGGATGTTCTTGAGAAGGAGGAGACCGATGACCCTCCGTATGTGGTGATAAACGAAACCATCTTAGCAAAATTCTATGTGAAGCCACCACAAGGTCGAAAAGATCCGGTTAAGCATCCAACGTTGAAATGGATGCGAATTATGGAGGGTAAGGTCGTTGGCACTCCATGCACTTTGAGACCTCCACCTAAACCCCCATGGAGTTGAGGGGTACCATGTCGAGCCGATGACATTAAGAAAAGGCGCTTGTTGGGAGGCAACCCAATGTTTACATTATTTTATTTTTCAAAATTTATTTTTATTTTTGCAGTTGAAGGGATACTAAGCTTGGTTGATTTGGACGATTGGGCATATTTTCGAAAAAGATCGTTTGGAACCGATAAAACCGCTCGATGTTTACCCCGGTGATTTCTTTTCCCTTACTCTTCCCTTATGAATTATTATTTTCTTGTTCTTGCTTTGTGTTCGCTTGAGGAGCTAACGTTTAAGTTTGGGGGAGTGGGTTATTGAGATTAATATTGTGCTGAAAATTGCTAAATTTTGAAATTTTTGCAATTAAACTCCGGGGGATTGAAAGTTAGAAGGTTAAAAGTACTTGCTTGAATTTCTTTGATGAACTATGTTTCGGTTAAATCTTTAGTCGTCATTTGATTTAGAGGTCAAGGGTACGTATGTTAGTGCTTTTGTGATTCATTTGTGGGGCGTCAATTCTAGATTATTGCGTTGTTGATATGTACTTGTGGTTGCCGTACTTATATGAGTTTGTGTGGGGCCTTGAAGTTGGCGATTGCGTGATGATATCTCGTTAGTAGAAACAGAAGTCAAATAAAGTCCGGTTGGGGTATACCAGTATGGTGAAAGTAGAAAATTGAAAAATCAAAAAGAATTGAGGTGCCGAAGCAGCTGCATATCCGTATTTATCAAGTGCATTCGCTTACAAATTCCAAAGAGCGAAGTCCAACGAAGATGCTAGTAGCTCAACAATTCATGCACGTGCTCAAAAGGCGCATCACACTATCAAATTCTCAAACATGGCGGAGGTGAACTAAACAAATCAAATACCAAATCAAGACGATTCTCTTATCCAGCGCCTTATCATCATTATGAAGTCAAGAACGGTAGTGCGGAGCTGCGGGCCTCAATTGAAAAAAAAAATGGGAGAGGACGGGATATTTGATCGTAACCAACGATGGATAGAGTCAAACCATTGAGTAGCGAGGGGGCACCATAGTACATTGATGTGACGTATATGAAAAGGGATTCCCTAACTGCTGGGATTACATACATGAAACGCTTGCGATTTCTAGAAATATGATGGTGACTAGAGTCCGGATAAGTTCATTTAGCCAATTTGAGTGAGTTACTAATTGTATGTTTGTCCTGTGCTTTAATCTAATGTTGCTTGAGGACAAGCAAAATCCTATATAGTATTATAAGTTTTTGGAAAATTTTGGGGAGGCCATGGCCCCCTCAAAGTAATGTGTAGATCCTCCCCTGGTGCTACATAGGTGATTTTGAAAATATAGATAATTGTAACGCAACTTCAAACACTCCACCCTTATTACATTGTCGCTTCAAAATCAAATTCATGCTTCCTCACAAAGGGTAATATATGGGTGTATGCTCAAATGCACTCAAATATTTTCTGCATAGGACGTGTTTACGCTCAAATCATCAATATACAAGCACAATAAGCAAGAACCGAAAATCAATCTCTTTTCAATCGCATTTAAGTGTGTAACTAACAAAGAATCGGAAAAGGTCTTCTCGGGTTGTAATGTAGGGCTCTTTGGACGGGTATGGAACATATAAGTCGTGTGGCTAACTCACGATCTAACGCGATCAATAACTCACTCAACGTAATCTAATCACGAAGCAATTTGCTTCACCTCATTCAAAATAAAACCACACTAAATACTCGTAACGTAGCCTTTAAACTTAGGCTATTTCTCAACTCGAAAATCGTAAACCGACTATAAGCTCAAACCACTTTAACAAAATAGAAGCTCATGATACAATTCCTTTTCAAACTCAACTCATCGCCTTTTAAACATTAGGCTTCATAAGAAAATTAACAACAAAACTCAAGCCTTTATAAGCGCGTAGGCAATGACTCAACACAATTCACCATCCTTCTTATTCTTTTTTTATTATTATTTCCCCTTTTATTCCTTTTTTTTATATATGGGGTTCTTTTTTTTTTTCTTTTTTCTTTTTATTGAAGGATGGTGATCCTTATTACAAAATTTTCATAAATCCCTGATCAAAACTCCAAAACACAAATACCAATAAAAATAACTAACTCCTACCCAATCTTTTAATGGTTGTAGGAGTCTAAAAAACACTCATGGCTAATGGAAATGGATTATTTGGCTATGGTTGGCTCATACGAGATTTATAGTGGCTAAAATTTATGGATTTATCAGAATAAAGGTTTTTTTTATGTGCCTTAACGTCATGTTCAAAGCTAACTACACGCAGAGGTTTCAAATAAATTTCAAAATAGAACTCACTCAAGTACATGCAATGATGATAAACACTCAGGCTATTCACTGGCTTTCGCATGAAAAAGTTTTGGATTGACGCTGCTTTTAAGGTTTTGCAAAATCGTTTGCGTTCATGTACCATTTTATAATAAATAAATAATAATATTGAAAAATTCTATGCACTTATATACGCAAAAGACAAAAACCTCAGATCAAATTTAGTTAACTTCGACAGGCAAGCCAAATAAACATAATATCACGTGGGAATAGCAGTTAATCAAGTAAACATTTAGATATCACAAATCATGAATTTAATTAAGCATAAATAAGAATAGGAAGTCGCTCGAACATCCTCTCCCCAAAATAATCGGCAATCTCCATATTGCCATAAATATAAGAATAATTAAAATAAAGAGAGGTAAGGAAACATCCCTGAATATCCAAAAGGGCGAGCCGCTCCATGTTTAAAACGTGACAGCAACACACCAACTCGATTTCTGTGAGTCGAATTAGCCTGAATAAAAACCTCGCGCAATTTCCCGGTGGCTTGTCTTATGGATGGAATTGGAAAGGGCTGAATTGCAGCTCTTTAAAAGGTTTCCGGATTTCGGCTAACATGGGTCGGATTGCGACCTCGATCGGCCGGAATGAATTTCATAAAAATTGGACTGCAGACGCTGTTAGCGGTAGCTTTCTAGTGGTAAAGCATAACGTTAAACCCCTGTTTGCTGCGGCTAGCGATACGTTCAGCGGTTGGTTAGCGATAAGGCTTAGCGGTTATCACGATAATTGACACAATATAAAAATAGAAATAAAAGAAATAAAAATTAAAAGAAAAAGATAACTAACGAACGTTTGGGTTGCCTCCCAAGAAGCGCAACATTTAACGTTGCTTGCTTGGCGCTATATTGTGCGATTAATTCCAAACTTGAGGTGGATCTCCCAACTCCACCAATCTACGGTCTCGAATCGTCAATCCCTTATCATCATATCGTTTAAGTATATACTTGTGGACGTGAAAGTTTGACCTTGCAATTTCATCGTACAAAGTGGCTACTCCAAACTCATCCATCTCGTTTATCAAAAACAGTCCATTCCATGCGGCCTTGAGATTGGTTGGAACAAACTTACGTTCGGAATTATAGAGCACTAATCGCCCAACCTTGAATTTCACATCATGAAACCTCTTGTCATGCACCTCATTTGAATCCTTATTCTTCTTCGTCCAAGCATTGTTATATGCCTCGCCCTTTTTCTTTGCAAGTTTAAAAATTTTGTAGGGGTCGAGGGAAACGTATTTCAACTGGTTTGGTGGTGGCTTCATTTCTACCCTTAGCTCCTCGGTGCCTTTTCCTTTATGTACAATTCATCATTAAAATCGTTAAATTCTTCAATAATATCACTTAGATCAATTCCTAACAACTCGATCAATTCCTCCCCACTCAAATGCTCTTTGTCGTCCCCGTCGTCCAGTCTGTCTATAGCGGAAATACTTTGAATTTCATGGATGCAAGAATCAATTGGATCAACAAAAGAAAATTTGTCTTGCATAAACGGTGAAGGAGTGTTGTGAATATCTTGCAGTGAAAACGTTACTGACTGGCCTAAGACGGACATTGTTATTCTTCCCTTGTTCACATCTATCAATGCGTGTGTGGTAGACATAAAAGGGCGCCTAACAAAATGGTGTGTTCTTGATTTTCACCTTGCACATCACCAACGTCCATAATAACAAAATCTATAGGCACAACCAGCTTATCAACTTGAACTAAAATGTCCTCCACAATACCCAAGGGTAGCCTTATCGATCTATCCGCCAATTGTATTCGCATCGTGGTTGGCTTCAGCGGTCCAAGATCAATTTCCTTGTAAATAGAATAGGGCATTAAATTTATGCCAGCACCAAGATCGAGCATCCCCCTTGCCGTTTATCCATTCTCTAAGGAAATATTAATGCAAAAACTCTCAGGATCCTACTCTTTGGGTGGCAATGGTTTCTTGATTATAGTAGTAACTCCTCTTGTCAAAGCCACATGTTGGTTTGCTGCCAAGCGCGTTTCACTTGACGCTAGCTCTTTGAAAAACTTCATATACGCTGGCATCGTCTTTATCACCTCTAGCAGGGGAAGGTTAATATTAACATTTTTCAATAAGTTCTATAGCTCCATGAACTTTTTATTTTCTTTGGCCGGACGTATGCGTCTTGAGAAGGGAACATGATCATAAATTGAGGGTGTCAACTTCATTGGTGGCGTACTCGAGGAATTGGCCGGGTCGTTAATTGTTATAGGAGAGGGATCTGGATTCAAATTCTTCTTTTTCAACGACCCCGGAACATACAGGTTTGGTGATTTGTGCATCTGGTCGACTGGGCTAGACAAATCAGTTTGAATTTGAGTCGGCGTTGGAATATTGGCTCCCTCTTCAGTTTCGTCTTTACCCATCATTATTTCTAGTTTCCTTTGGCCAGCTGAATTATCAAGAATAACTTTTCTTATCTCCTTGATTTCAACTCGAACTTCATTTCTAAACTGCGCGAGGCCATCCTGGTTACTAATAGTCTTGGTCACTTGATTATGCTGCCAAACTAGTAACTGATCATCCATTTGAACTTTAGTTGGCAGTTGCCCCTGCATTTGGGAATTGTTTGGGGGTGGTGGTAGCATTTGCCCTGAATGGTGTTGGTTTGAAAAATATTGGATGGCGTTAATGTCCTCTCGTTGTATATTATTGGTTGGACACATATTCGCTAAATGTTCAGTAGATCCACTTGGTCACATGTCGCAACGGTCTTCTTTGAAGAAGCTTGGCTCGTTCGCGGGGCTCTCGATGCTGCTAATTCTTTGTTAAGTACTTCTCTGATCATCTCCTTGGTCGATTGACCATCTCGCACCAAAACTTTAATTCCTTCATCTTTATTTGTTTTAGTTATGGATACTTCATTTACCTTTAATTTACGAGGTCGAGAGTTGGTTTGTCTAGATTTCTCGCTTTGCTTCTCCAACACTCATTTTGCCTCGAGGGTCGTTAAATCTCCGAAATCTCCTCCTGCCACTATTTCAACCTCACGTTTCCTCATATTCAACAAACCATCAAAGAAAAACTGATTAACCATCTTGGGGGATTAGTTATGATGGGGGCACCCTTGTAAAAAGTGTCTTGTAGCGTCCCATGTTTCATGAAATAGATCCCCCTCCAACTGTTCAAAGGTAGCAATTTGCCTCTGAAGATGCCCCATTTTTTGTGCTGAATAATATTGATTTAGGAACTTCTTGCTTATCATCTCCCAATTAGTTAACGATCTCGGTTCTAGGGATAGTAACCATGTTTTTGCTTTATCCTTCACGCTCTAGGGAAAACAAACCATTTTCACCTCCTCCTGGTTAAGGCCATTAACCACAAATCTACCCACTTCATCAACAAAACAGTTTAAAAACGCTAAAGGGTCTTCATGGGTGTTTCCGTGAAAAGTCGGAAGTAAATTCATTTGATGCGGTTTAATCTCCACCTCCCTTGAACGTGGTCCAAAAACAATAGAAGACCCTAAAGGCACAACCTTCGGACGTGCCAAGTTGCGCTGTCGAGGTGCTCGATTGCCCCTATGCTCTTCAACTCGGTAATTAGATCTCTCGTAGCGATTGTCATATGCGTTCCTCTCATAATTATTTTCACGCACGTACCGCCCTTCAAAACTGTCCTATTCATAGCCATGGTTCTGATTTCCCAACCAAGCATCTACTCGTCAATGATTGTCAACATACTCGTTATGCTGATTATGGACTTCTTCATTCCTCTCCTCGTCTTGCTTCTTATTCTCCATGTTTTGCTGGAATGCAATCCAATAAGCTCAGAGCTGCACTTGTCCTTGCAAACGAGCTGATTCACTATTTTATTCATCTCGATTGCGACGTGGAGGTCTAGGTGGTCCATTACTGACGTTACCATCCCGAACATAATGTGCTATTAACATTGCCTCAGGGATATCGTCGCAAACAAAATCAGTAGCTATAGAAGAAATGCTCTCGAGAATTGAAGCGGGCTTTAGTCTCAGTGGATTTGAATGTTGGAGGTTGTCAATAAGTGGTGCAATATCAAGTTGAAGTGATCGTCTACCTTGCATAAACTCAACAACAAATCAACGTACTAAGTGGAAAAATCAAAACCAAGCACAATTAAACAAATAACGACTAAATATAAAATAAAACGAAAAACATCCTTGAATCCTACTTGTTATCCCCGACAACGGCGACAAGTTTTTGATTCAAGCTTTTATGCACCCCGTTTATATATATTTAATTTAAAAACACTCAAGCTTGCTCGCAAGAGTATGATGACAATTGTAGGGTGGGAAAATGACTCAAGTCGATTCTCTCGAGGACAACGATTCGGTATCTCAGATGTTTTCTTACTAACAATTAAGCACATAAACTTATATAAATTGGGGGTTTTGTTTATTTTTGATTATTAACTACTAATTTGAAAAGCATGAACTTAAATAAAAACTAATTAACTTACCTAATTTTACCAACTAGAATTTAAAAGGATAAATTAATCTATACTTAAACTTATTAACTAAGAAATTTTCTAATGGTAAATTAATCTAAGTTTAAAACGCAGCAATAATCAATTATCACAAATGAAATCAAATAGCATAACCAACAATAACGGATCTAAGAAGCATATGAAAACTCAATTAACATGAAGCAAGTAATAGCATGAATCATCTTGCATAAACGAAATTAAATTGCATAAACGAAATTAAATTGCATAAACCAAATTTCATAAGTAATGTTAATTAATTCGAATCTCCAATACTTAATCATGAATCAAATAAACTAATTAAAACTGAAAAACTTCAACTTGAATTGATCAACCAAAGCCAAGTTCATAAACCAACTCAAGAATATCAAATAAGAGCATTTATCCAATACTTGAACTATGAAGATTAAAACTAAGAAAATAATAAAAAGATAAGAATACTTATTAAGTCTAAGAATTGTAGAAAATTCTACAGCTACTCCGAAGAAAATGGTTGATCTTGATCGAAGAACGGGCCGCAGGCTATCGAACGTCTTCGGAACTCGCAAGCGTCGAATCCTTGATCTTGATCTCTAATCTAAGCTATTTGATGTTAAAAACGAGATTCTAACCCTAGGAATACTTTTTGGTAACCTTATAATGACTATAGTACGCTGCAAAGTCGGATTAATGGTGTGGTATTTATAGATTTCCAATTTCTTGGAGGACAAGTCACATAAGTCGGTTACTAAGCCCGATAACGGTAGCACTTAGCGGTAAGGAGCTACCGTTAAAGCTATCGTTAATGTCTCTGTTGCCTTCTAACGGTGATGGTAGCGGTAGGGTGTGGTATTGTTAAACCTATCATTAAGATCTCAGTCCACCTTCAGCGATTACGTAACAGTGCAGGTAACGGTGTGGGTAACGGTATGGTAAACGTTAGGTGTAACGGTAAGGCTACTGATAGGTGCTAACGTTAACTTCAAGAAATTGCTACTTCTTCGTCGGAATGCTTGGTTCTTTTCTCTTAATCATCAATCTTCATCTTTTACATGCTGAGCTCCTCCGATTACTTAGCTATAAGGCGAAAAATAGAGATAATTCACCTATTTGCATCAATTAAGATCAAAATACGGTAAAATAAGCTGGAAGTACACAAATACGAATTTAAGCTTAAAATATCCAACTTATACCAAAAATAATAAGAAAAATTTACTAAATTACTAATAAAAATGAGCACAAATACGTGTTAATCAGTAACCAACGGAGGAGATCATATCAAGCGTAGTGACAAGTATTTTGTATCAAGTGTTGATACATTTGTTTCTCATATATTACTTAGATATTCTGTAATTGATCTTAAACAATTAATTAATATAGTTTTCGGGTTTGTATACCCAAGTCCGTAAGTACATTTACTTACGGGCTAAAAGTTTAATTGGTGTGTTCTATCTATAGGTTATTCCGCTTCTATATAGTATCACTATGTTTGATGTTATAACTGGTGTTACTTAACATCAATCATAACATCTGTTTTGTTTTCCAGTTCACAATTTTCAAACTGATTGATGTTAGTTCTGGTGATAGTTATCACGAGACTTAACATCATTTTTCAAAATTGTAGATCTACAAAACTACAATTTGTATCAGAGCAGGTTACTTAACATCAAGTATTTCGATCCTTGTTTAATAGATTCATTGACTTATGGATGCTCAAGGCAATCCGCGACCTCCTATCCTCAACAGAGAGAATTACTATCTATGGAAGCAATGGATGCAGTGGCATATCAAAAATATCAAAGAACGAGCGTGAAGAACCATTTTGGTTGGAACCACGAACTACCAATGCCGATGGAGACACTATCATCAAGAAAGAAATAGACTGGACCGTTGTTGAGATAGCAGATTCAACATGGAACTCCAAATGCTCAACACACTTTGTGAATATGTTGACTCAAATTACTACAAAGTGATCAAAAAGTGAGATTCTTCAAAGAATGCGTGGGATGCATTGCAGAGGGTGTGTGAAGTATCTCAAAGTGTGAAGAGGTCAAACTGAGAATGTTGACTGCTACCTTCGAAGCGATGAGCATGGATAAAAAGGAGTCAATCATGGACTATGCCATGAGACTTTCGGAGATTGCAAATGAGTGCGGAGAACTTGGCGAGGCTGTGTCAAATTAACGTCTTGTTGGAAAATTACTTGGATACATTTAAAAGAAGTTTAGCATCAAGGTGCTTGTCATTAAAGAATCAAAGGACATGGATAACTTAGACTTTGATGAACTGGTTAGATCGCTCAAAACATTCGAAATGGAACATCTTGGTTCCAACTCGAAAGAGAAGAATGTTTCCCTCACTACCGATGTCAGCTCGGATGATGACAATGAAGTTGTTGATTGGAGAGAATTACTGGATAAAATCGAGAATACCACTCTTGGAGAAGAAGAGGTGTCTATGATCACTCAGAAGTTCAATAAACATTTGAGAAGAAGAAACAACATTGGAGGGACATTTCCAAAGTTCAAATCAGAGACAACACCTCCAAAATCTTCTTGACGAAAAATCTCTAATTTTTAGCCCTCATTGTCCGAGTCCAAGACATCAAATTCCCCTAAACCTTTCAGTGAAACTCAATGTCACGAGTGTAAAGGTTGGGGAATTACAAAAATGAACGTGCTAACACGTTGAGGAAAAAGAACCTGATCACAAAGGAGTATGATGAAGATGAAAGTCATTTTGACTCATCTAAGTCAGTTCATGCGCTGTTTGCTAATGTTGTATGGGATGACAACATTCATGTTGACAACATCAATACCAGCACCTTGTGTCTGAATGTAGAAGTTGTAGAGACAGTTGTCAAGTATGAGAAACTATGCATGGAGTATGACGAACTGTTTGCAAATTAGGGAAATCAGGTCCTAAAGGTGAAAGATCTCATGATCAAGGTTCTGAAACTCACCCATGAGAAGGATGATCAAGTGGAAATAATTAATCGTCTGGAATCTTCTCTTACAAGAAAAGACTCGGAATTAGAACGAGTAAAGACCAATTTAAAGAAGGCCCAAAATACTCGATCAAATCTCAACAAGGGACTGCAAAGTTAAATGAAATTTTGGGAATGTCATTTCCAAAATCCACGAAGCACGTGATTGGCTTTAAAAATGAACAGCAATTGCAACAAACTGCCCAAGATGTGAAGATGACCAAGCGTCACAAAAAGAGAAGAGGGCAGTATGTTTGTCATCACTGTGGCGATACTGGTCATATTCGTCCTTTATACTAGAAGAAAGCGGGCAAGAAAAATCAGTTTCAGAGGACAAAGTAGCATGTTGAGTCCCTTGACAGGTCCCATGTTATTAAAACCAAAACCAACACCAAGGTCAAACAAGTCTGGGTGAAAAAGAGTGAGATCAAGTGTAATATGATATACACTTCTTTAAAGTCTCACGTTCCAGGAGCATGGTATTTTGATAGTGGATGCTCCAAACACATGACTGGATCAGAAGACCTCCTTTCAAACATTGTTAAATTCCACGGAGGAAAGGTGAAATATGCTGGAGGGAATGGTCAGATCATTGGGCAAGGAACTCTCCATGTTCCTGAAATTTCAAAGCTCGAGAACGTGTTACTTGTTGAAGGACTGGCGACTAACTTGATAAGCATTAGTCAGTTGTGTGATGGTGGCTTTAGTGTTAAGTTCACACAGGAAAAGTGTGAAGTCTGCGATGAAGGAAATGCTTGCATTCTTACTGGCTAAAGAACCTCAGATAACTATTATCAAATAAAGGGCAATGTATTCTGCAAGCTGTCTCAATTGAGCGATGCCAAGGTATGGCATCAAAAGGTTGGACACGTCAACTACAAGATGTTGGAAAGTCTGATGAAGAAAGAACCTGTAAATGGTCTACCGAAGCTTAATACAAAGATCATTCCAGTTTGTTTAGAATACAAAAAGGGAAAACGAGTTAGGGTGCCACACCCTCATGTACAAAGCCTCACCACATCAAATTGTTTTTAACTCATGCACATGGACTTCATGGTACCACTGGAGGTGGAAAGCTTTTGAGGTAAACGGTATATTTTGGTTATAGTTGATGATTTTTCTAAATTTACTTGGGCAGGTGATGTCGTGGATAGGAAGATTACCACTGGAGGCTGTTTCTTCTTGGGTAGTAACCTGGTCTTGTGGTACAGTAAGAAACAAAACTGTATATCTCTCTCTACAGTTGAAGGTGAATATATCGCAGCTGGAAGTGCGTGTACGCAACTTTTGTAGATGAACCAGATGATTGAAGACTACAGTCTCCATAGTAGTATTATGACCATACTCTGTGATAATACAAGTGCCATAGATATCTCCAAAAATCCATTTCAGCACTCTCATATAAAACACATTGACATCAGGTATCACTTTATCCGAGATTTGGTTGAGAGGAAGATAGTGAGTCTTGAGCATGCAGGGACAGATGATCAACTAGCTGACATCTTCATAAAGACATTAGATTCTGAGACCTTCTCTCGTTTGATAAGAGATCTCGGTATGTGCATTGCCCAGTCCATGTTGGGTTTGATGTTGTGACGCCCAATTCTGTCATCTGTCACAACATCTGTATATTTTGCATGCATTTTTATTTTTCTGTTTCATACATAATATGAATGCATTGAATCTGGTTGATAGTGTAAAAAGACCTTGTGTTGTAATAAAAGTGATGACAAAAAGACCAACCTCTTGAATTAGGTGATTGTGAATCTTTCTCGCAGAAACCGATTTTCTCCCAGGTCCAAAAATAAGGGGTGTTAAGAGCAATTTCTAAGATAATTTATCTTCAGATCTATAAAAGATGAATAAAATATGGATTAAAAAGATCCAATCTTTAAATTTCACCTCATTGAGCGATTTTGACATAGTCATTAACTTGGGTTAAGGGGTCTGTTTTCATTGACTTCACCTGAAGTAATGTTTATTATAATGTCATCAGTCATGAAAAGCAACACTGATCAAGTCACTAAAACCATTAAGTATGTTTTTAAACTTTTTAGGTCATATGTTTTACGCATCAATTAATACATTCATACTATGTGAAGATGCCATATTGTTGTGTGTTATGTTACTTGTGCTTGCTTCTCTCTTTGAATTCTTTTAATCTTGTTGAGGTTCTGGTGGACCAGTTGTTTCAGTGGTATTATAATCATTGAGGTGGACAGGTAATAAAAGGATTGACATGGTAGGCGAAATTTCACCCTGGACGTGATTTTACGACTATGATGATGGTTCAAAATTCCAGCTCTAATTTAGTTTTATGCAATTGTAGGGACGTGTGATTTGGTTTGGATTTTTGGTTGATTTAGTGGATATCATGTGTCCTAAATTAAGGGGGAGTGGGGTTTTTTGGATGGAAATAAAATCCTTTGTGGGTTAAATTGAAATAATAGGTAAATTAAGTTTTTTTTCTTACCTTTCTCTCTCCTAAGACAAAGGTCTTTTTTTCTTGTTTAAATAGTCCAATTTGTTATCGTTTTTATCCCACATCTCTTTAATCCTTCTGCAAATTAAAACTCTATAACTCTCAACTACATCATCGTCTCTCTCGATTTGCTTTTGTTTTTGTTTTCTTTTTGAAATTTGCAACAAGATGTCTTCTCTGAGCAGAATTTCCGAGCTCCCTACCGGCGTGCAAAACTCGTTCGATGACCAGGCACCAGTGAATCTTCTGAGATTTCATGGCCTGGATATCCGCGAAGTGATCGGTGGCACCTTCCACCAAAACCCGTCACTGTTTGTAACATCGCCTGTCGGTTCGCCGCTGCTCCAATATCAGGACGTCGTTCCTATTCTAGTGTTCACTAACGCTAATCCGGAGGTGCAGGTTTTTCCAGGTCAGGCTGGGAATGAAATTGATGTCAATAACCCGCCAAACCTGCAACTTATTGTGGAGATTCTTGGGCAAATTGGTGATCCGATTGATGATGTTAGTTCCGGTGATTTGTCACCGATTCCAACGTCGCCTGTTGTTGATAATGTTCCTTCCCTAACCACTAAGTCGACCTCCATTTCATCTAGCGGTGCACCGATCACATCTTCTGACTCAGAACACTCTGATGAATCTCCATCTTAGGCCATTGAGATTGAGGACATGGAACCAGTCTCTCTGTGGTTCCTAACGAGTGAAGCCAAGGAGTTGTTCTCAGAATATCAGAACTGGGGCTTAATTGCTGAGCATCAAGTCCCAGTTGATATCTTTGAAAAGAAAAATCTGATTGCTTTCTTTAAGAACTGAGGTATGTTTTTAATTGTCATTACTGCCATGCCATTTGTTCGCGCTGTCATCTTGTTGTTTTATGAAAATTTGTTGCCATCTGTTGCCAATCCCAAATCTATGAATTATAGGAAAGTGTTTTTATGTGGGATTGTCTATTCCTTTATTCCGGACATGATTAATGAATAGTTTGGAACTGAAGCGTACTATGGTGACTCGACCTCAAGCTCAGTTCTTGTTTAAACTTGGTTGGGGTATCAAGTTCAATTTTGGCCAATACGTATTTGATGCTATCACCAGGTTTGCCACTTCCAAGAATGCTTCTCCTCTCTGTTTTCCCTCTCTTATTTACAGCATCCCGGAGAATCAAGGCTTTACGCTATCTGAGGATGATGCTCTTACTGGGGTGGCTGAGTGGTTCACCCTACGTAGCTAGCACTTGGCTGGGGCACGTGTGGTGGATCTCCCCTGGAAGGCGCCTGTTCGGGCTGGTGTTGCCCCTAGTGACGGTTATGGCATTCCCAACATGGTTTGTCTTCCTTCTCCGGCTGTGCGTGCTCAAGTTATTCTACTGGATACCCAGATTGCACAGCTCCAGACGGTGCGAGGTTCATGGTTGGAGGCCTTTTTGCTCTCTGAACAAAAGGGGAAGAGAATGATTCCTCGCCGCAAGTGATGACGTTGCTGCTGCTGCTGCTGCTGATGGTGCAGCTACTGAGGTTTTGGCAGGGTTAGCCAAGGATAAGAGGAAGAAACGGAAGAGGATGTTGAGGACGAAGGAAGCCCAGGGTGAAGGAACTTAGACATCCTCTCGTCGATCGAAGAGGAAGCAAAATCAATGAGTTCCTTAGCTTTGTGTTTTATCTGGTTGTTTTAATGATGGTTTGTTTAAATGATGTTTATTTAGGGGGGTTTATTAACTTAGGGGGAGTTCTTTAAGTTAAACTTTAATTATTGCTTGCGTCATTTGTATTTTGTCCAGAAAGGCAAAAGGGGGAGATTGTTGAGAATTTTATTCTTGGCAATAATTCTTTTCTATTTATTTGCCTTTCTTGGGGTCAAAATATTTTAGGACTCTAGGTTTATTTCCTAAGTGGAGATTAGGACTTTATTTAATTTCTTTAGGTTATCTCTAACTTTTCCTTCAAGTCTAGAAGTCTTATTTAAAGGAGAAGATCAAGACGCAAGACATATGATGGAATAGAGATCAACGCAGAAAACACTCAACGATTACAAGAAGCAGAACACAAGCACGAAGTCTACTTGGAGCTGCAATTCAGAATCAAGAGATCTTCAACGTTGCGTAACCAACGGAGAAGATCATATCAAGCGTAGCGACTAGTGTTTTGTATCAAGTGTTGATACATTTATTTTTCATATATTACTTAGATATTTTGTAATTGATCTTAAATGATCAAGTAATATAGTTTCCGGGTTTGTATACCCAAGTCCGTAAGTACATTTACTTACGGGCTAAAAGTTTAATTGGTGTGTTCTATCTATAGTTTATTTCACTACTATATAGTATCACTCTGTTTGATGTTATAACTGGTGTTACTTAACACCAATCATAACATCTATTTTGTCTTCTAGTTCACAATTTCTAAACTGATTGATGTTAGTTCTGATGATAGTTATCACGAAACCTAACATCATTTTTCAAAATCGTAGATCTACAAAACTACAAGAAGCGTGGGTTGCCGCATTCTCACGTATTGTTGTTCCTGGTGAAAGAGACCAAGTATCCAACTCCCATGGATATAGAAAGAATAATTTCGGCCGAAATACTTGATGAGGCATCTGACCCCACGTACTATGAAGCCGTGAAAAAATACATGATGCACGGACAGTGCGGTATTGTCAAGAAAAACTCCCTGTGCATGGTTGAGGGCCAGTGCATGAAGCATTTCCCAAAAAAGTACTGGAGACTACGTTGATTGATGATGAGGGTTATCCGCATTACAGAATTAGAGATAATGGGAAAACACTCGAAAAGGGTGGTGTCCCACTCGACAAAAGATATGTTGTCCCTCACAATCGTCGACTACTGATGAAATGCGGTGCCCACATCAATATGGAATGGTGCAACCAATCAAGGTCTATCATGTATCTGTTCAAGTATGTCAACAAGGGTCACGATCGTGTGACCACTGCTTTCTATTAGAGCATTGACTATGGTGAATTTGACTAACCCATTAGCGAAGTGAACATGTACTATGACTACAAGTATGTTTCTTTATGTGAGGTGGCATGGAGGTTGTTGGACATCGAACTGTAGCATAAGTACCCTCCAGTCACAAATCTCAGCTTCCATATGGAGAACGAACAGAGCATTATCTATGAAGAGGACGAGGATATAGAGGATGTCCTAAATAAAAAAAGACAATCAAGGAAAGCATGTTCCTTGAATGGATGGAAGCGAATAAGAAATATCTTTAGAAAAGACTTATGACGTATGCAGAGGCACCTTCCGAGTTTGTGTGGGATAGGTATGTAAGGAAGTGGAAGCCTAGATAACGCATTCTGTGTGTTAGTAGGTTATATTACGTTCCCCCTAGCTGTGGGGATAATTACTACCCGAGGTGCTTGCTTACTGTTGTCCACGGAGCTACCTTCCATGCAGACTATAGGAAGCACAATGGTGTTCAGCATGTGTCGTATCGTGAAGCATGTTATGCACGGGGTTTATTGGAAGACGATAGGGAGTACATTGATGGCACCACTGAAGCAAGTGAGTGGGCCTCTGCTCACTCTCTCAGGTGTCTTTTTATGTCGCTGATGTTTACTAATACTCTTGCTAGGCCCGAGAATGTGTGGGGTAAGAATTGGCAGTTTCTGTCGGAGGATATGCTCTACAGGCAACATCTGGTCTTTAAAAATTCGGTTGATTGCACGTGGTGGTGTGTAATGAATCGTGGTTATAATTTAATGAATCTACTATATTAGTTATGGTTATTGTGTTTATGTGTGCTATAACCAAAACGTGTATTATTATTTGGCAGGACTGAATTTGAGTGAGTCTCAGATAAAGGACTTAGCTTTGGTAGAGATTGAGAAATTACTGAGCCATCAAGGTAAGAGCCTGCGAGATTATGATTCTATGCTGTTTTCGGAGACTGGTGGTAGCTGTGTTGGTCACAGTAGATTGATCCAGGATGAGTTGAACTATGATCGTAGGGCGTTGTTCGCTGAGCATGCTGAACTTCTCTTGAGAATGACGAGTGAGCAAAAAGGTGTGTACTCCAAGATAATGAGTGGGGTCGAGTCTGGTGGTGGTGCTATGTTCTTCATGTATGGCATTGGAGGTTTGGAAAAAACGTACCTGTGGAGAACTCTATACACTAGGTTGAGGTCTGAGGGTCATATCGTGCTGAATGTGGCATCGAGCAGCATAGCATCTCTGCTTTTGCCTGGTGGAAGGACCGCGCACTCCCGATTCGGTATCCCTCTGAATCCGCACGAAGGGTAGAATTTTAATATTAAGAAAGGCACCCCGCTTGCGGAATTGGTGATTCGTTGAAAACTCATGTAACGCTCCAATTTTTCATAGCGAGAAACACAAGCGGAAGAAATTATATTTTAATAAAAGTAATATGGGGGGCGCTACTTTCAATAAACACCTTTGATTAATTTTTAAGATAAAAAAATTATTGAAAATAATTTGTATGAAATAATATCACTTTAAAGAATAATAATAATAATAATAATAATAATAATAATAATAATAATAATAATAATAATAATAATAATAATAATAATAATAATAATAATAATAATAATAATGTGTGGCATTTTGTAAATAGCGCTCGAATAAATCCAACATGTATAAAATACGACTATTTGATCATGTTTTGAAAATAGAAACATATAAACTTTAAATTATATTTTATTATCGTCGCCACCACCACGCTTACGCTGCGCTTCACTTCACCTGAAAAATGTTTCATGAAAAGGGATTAGTACACAACGACTCAGTGGAGATACCGTTCATAATTAATTTCTCAATATAACATAGCATCATAGTAAAATATGGTAATAATTGTTCTGTGCAGTACGGTGGGCCATGCCAAGGATCCGTCGACCTCGAACTAATTACGGTTCCTGACCAATAATTGTTCTGTGCTGTCGCGCGACTCTATCTATACATAGTCATTTGCCCGAAGGCCAAAATTGCCATGTAATCACCATAAACTATAACATATTGAGCAATTAATATGAACTTGAATTTAGAAAGATTTTGAGTTAAATATCCCCACCTTGTTTATGCAGAAAATAACTTGACTTGAATGCGACACGTGAAACGTTCCTAGTTCTCAGAATCCTCGTTTCCTAAAATGATAGAATAATTGAATTTGAGAAAATAATTTTAGAATAAAGTAAAATAAAATAAATGGAGGTAAGTTTGCTTGGACAACTGAATTGGCTGGACAAAAGGATTCCTACAAGTTCACCAAGCCCAACCCACTCTTACAAAACCAAAGGGGTCAAAGCCCAGCCCACTAACACTCCTCTATTACCCTCCTTCTCGTCACTTTCAGCCCCACACCCAAAATGCAAAACCACCAAAACACATACACACCATGGCTTCCTCCCCTTTGTCCACCTGCTACCTCTCTGCTCACAGATCCCGCTCACAGCACACACACCCACGAAAGTAGAACCAACAAACAACACAGAAATATAAACATCTCTCACACACACAACCGCTCGCTCACTCCCACCGCGGTCGCCGTCTATGGCCGGACCAGAACAAGAAGCGACGGGTCCTGAAATTGGATGGGTTTGGTTCGACGGGTTACGGGGTTCAGCCGGTTCAGGTTGAGGTAAGTGGAGTTTTCAGATCCTTGGTTTTTATCTCGAAATTAGGCCCAAAATGACGACTCTTGGGTTGACTCGGCTGCGACCGAGGTCGGCTAAGTTCAACTCGGTTGACTCGGGGCAGCTAGGCCTGATTTATTTTCTGTGTTTGAATCTAGTTTTTGGTGTTGGTTCAATTGACTGAGTTTATGTTTAAATTTTGGTTTCCTGCTCCCAAAGTGTTTCGGCCCAAGCTTTGGTTTCAGCATACGGACTCAGACGGTAAGTTCTATGGTTAAGGTCTGGGAATTTCGTGAGTATCTTGACTAATTAAGGTGGTGACCGTGTGGATATTGTACACTCACGAAAATGGAATAACTGACTAACAAGAAGAATTGGATTAAGAAGAATTACCTGTTCGAGGAAGATGACCACTCTACGACTAAACGACGCCCCCTGAATTTTGTAAACGACGACCACTGTACTTTGTATTTTCTAACTTTGTGTGTTGGGAGAAAGACTTTTTGTTTTGGTTGCGGCCGATTGTGAAGTGATTAAAAGGGGTTTTGGTAAATAGCTTAGGTTTAGGAGTTCTAATCTTCCACGATTGTGTTCACTTTGCTGAAAAATCGTAACAGATGGGATGTTGGGAGAAACATGGAAATTCTGAGGTCTAAGAATAAGAAAATGTAATGTTCTTTTGTTGGGCCAATTGTATAATGGACTCAAGAATTTCAATGTAAAAATATATTGCCCAATAATTTAAATATAAACCTTTTATTTATAAATAAGTAAATGCATGGGATTTTACTAATTGAGCTTAAAATTAAAATATATACGTAATAAAAATTTGGGATGCTACAACTCATAATATGGGATGAGGCTCCAATGATGCACAAACATTGCTTTGAGGCTGTTGAGAAGAGCTCGCAGGTTATAATGGAGGATATCGATTCGGCCAATAAGCACAAGCCATTTGGTTGAAAGACCGTTGTGTTTGGTGGAGACTTTTGCCAGATATTGCATGTTGTCCCCAAGGGTAGCCGATGAGAAATAGTGAATGCGGAAATCAATGTGTCGAGCGTATGGAGGCACTACACTGTGTTGAGGTTAACTCAGAACATGAGACTCCAGAGTCTCGGTGATAGACAAGAACTTGCTGAGTTGAAAGAGTTATCCGATTGGATTTACAGCATTGGAGATGGAAAGATAGGAGGACCGAATAACGGTTGTGTTGCAATAGAAATTTCAGATGATATCCTCCTCCGATATTCGGGCGACCCCATTGCAACTATTGTTGAGGATACATATCCGATGTTTAGAGACTCTATTGATAACCCAATGATCTTGAAGGATAGGGCCATATTGGCCCCGGCTCTAGATGTTTTGGACTCAATCAACGAGTACAATAACACTTTGAATCAAGTGAGGAGTACATCTACCTGAGTTCGGGCAGTGCCTGCGAATCCGACGGTGAGAATGACTTCTTGAGTGATTTACACAAGCCTGAATTCTTGAATGGTATAAAGTGTTCTGGGGTGTCCAATCACGAATTGCATCTGAAGGTTGGGACTCCTGTTATATTATTGAGGAACATAAACCACTCAATGGGATTGTTTAATGGGACGAGATTGGTTGATACAAGACTTTCCACGCACATCCTTAAATGCAAAATTCTAACTGGTGCAAAGGCGGGCGAAAAGGTGTTGCTTGCTCGGATGAGCTTAACACCTTTTGACCTTAAGATACCTTTCAAGTTTCAACAAAGGCAATTTCCGCTCATGATTTCATATGCGATGACGATAAATAAAAGTCAGAATCAATCACTTTCGAACAACGACCTTTATCTGATAAATCACGTGCTCAATCATGGTCAGTTATATATTGTCGTGTCGCTTGTCACCCATCAAAAGGGGTTGAAGATATTAGTTTGTGGTAATGACAATTCGTGATCAAACATGACCGATAACGTAGTTTACAAAGAAGTATTCAGTAATTTATAATCTTAACGTTCATGTATGTAGTTCTTAGTGTGGATTTTTTAATTATTTATCTTCATGTCTATCTCTCTGCTTATTTATATCTTCACACGGTAAATAATAATAAAAGTAATATGAATATAATTTGGATTTTTATATTTTAACTTTCTGGCCCGTGAATTCTTCTATAGACCAAGGATCGGGCTATAAGCAATCTCATTCTGCATGGCACTAGAGCGTACTTTCTCCTTCTCGGCATTGAGGGTCTTTCGTTTGCCCCCACAGTATTCTCATGTGCTCGGCACTCCCTCGAGGCGTCCGCGTGCAGTACCCGTAACGGATCCCATATTCGCAACCTTGCCCGAGTAGGCACGGTGGGTTTCCCGCAAGCCCAGAATGCAATCCTCGTGCTCTACACTCCCCCGAGACACGGGTGTAAAAAAAACTAGTATAATTCGAAAGAGAAAATAAAAAAAAAAAAACTCAAAGTTATCATGCCGAATCCATAATCCAAAAATCCCCCCACCCCCCAAAAAAAATTAAGGACATGCATTTAATGGTTTGTTGAATTTAAAAGAAAACAGTATTATAAATGAAAGCCCCAACCTCAATCAAAATAATTCAATTGAATTCACATAAAAAATCCAAATAATCATAAACAGTTCTTTACCACATATCAAAATGTGAGAAAATGTGAGACCAAGTGTTGTTGGCTTTCTTCGTTGAAATTCAGTTTGACCTGTATCACGAGAACACGTTAGAAAGGACCACCGAGAGAATTGTGGTGGAATCCTTTCCTATGCTTAAATCAGTAAGCGTTTTAGATCGGAATAATAATTTGGACATCCCGAAAAGAAATAGTGAACTATACATTTAGGACGAATGGAATCTTTTCTATAATGAAATGGTATTTAGTTGCACCTTTGATTAGACTTCTTGATGATTATAATTCAACTAATTATGATTTAATTTGATAACTAAGGATATATGCCACATTTATGATCTGTTAAATGATATATTTAAGAAGTGGTTGTATGATATATAAATACTTATTTTCTCTCAACTTTTATTCCATACCGAACGTTGAATATGAGCATATTTTCATACATATATAATATATATGTGTAAAATTTAAATAATAAATCATAAAGTTTATGTTAAATTTAATAATAAATAAGGGTGGCGTAGCGTAAGCATGGTGGGATCTAATCCATAGGTCCAAGAACCGAAACCTCACTCTGCTAATTTATTTTTATTTTCTTACTATTTTTAACCTTTTTCTTATATTTATTTTCCTTTGCGAAAGGGTGTATTAAAATAAACCGTGTCGGAAAAAAAGCATATCATGCTAATGAATTAGCTCAATTATTCGGACTTTTTCTTACTTGAAGTGCAATGTCGATCACGTTTGGGTTTTTTATTTATTAGAAAATTTTGTTGGTTGCGATGCTTATGAAAAAGAAAAACTCAAAATGTAATAGAGTAATTAACTATCCAAACACTATGATAAGAATCCCTAAACCAACATCACAAAATTAGAAGAAAATGTGACTTAAGAGTTGTAGTTGTCTTTTCTTATTTTTTGTATTTTAGTACTTCGTTTTGTTTTTATTTTGTTTCCTGTTACTCTTGCTTTGTTCTTGGAACTTTTATTTTTATCTTACTTTTCCTAGGACTATGGTCATTCAAGAGGTCGAAACTCATGCAGACTAATCTAAATAGTGGATTTTCGTAAGTGATTTGTTCATATTCGTGTGTGTATTTTGTTTGTTTTCATGTCTTATTTTGTGTGTTTTACTAGATTTTGGATCGTGTTTTTTCTCATTTTTCTTTCTTTTGACTTTTACGTAACTTGTGTCGATTTTTATCGTTTTAATACTTTTTCTTGTATCTTTTGCAAATATTTATGTTAGTTTGGTTTTCTTGTCTTTCTAGTCAATCGAGCGGAGCCAAGCACGTTCCCGAGAGTCATGATCAGATCGAATCGGCGAAAACATGACACGGACTCACGAAACATACCCATTGATCGACGCATCACCGACGCGCATTGACAGCTTGAGTCGATCGACCTGCCGAGGAAGACTCGTAGCCGTCGATCCACTCGCCACTTCGATGAGACATCAGCGTGCGCTTGCCGCCCAATTCGAAAGCATGAGTTGATCGACCTACCGAGGACTCCACACCATCGTCGATAGACACGAGTCATCGACGGAGAATCGACACGCCACTATTCCTCACTATTGACCACCATCGTCAATCGATACATGATCGACGATAAGGATACCGTCAATTGATACAAGTCGATGGTCGGTCATTTCTGGATAAATTTAACGTGGTGCCCTCCTTGACTCACACTATTTAAGAGGCAACATTTTCAGTTGCGATGAGACCAGCACACTTGCCTAATCCTTACCTAGAAAGCTTACCTTCACCTATCTTGGTCATCCTCTTTTCTCAATAGATAATTTAGAACACAACCAAAAAATAGTAGTTTTCCGATGGATTTTTCCCTCGGTTTTAAGGTAAATTTCCTCAATTTTTTGAAAAATCGAGGGAAAGAATCCCTCAGAAATAACCTCCTCGGTAAAATTTTCCGAGGGCAAATTTCCCTCGAAAAATGTTACCGACGGGAATACCGAGAGTCAACCCCCTCGGAATTTTCTCCCGTACTACCCTCAGAAAAACCGAGGGGGGTTACCCTCGGGAAAACCGAGGGGCAACTACCCTCGCAAAAACCGAGGGGGGTTTGCCCTCGGAATTACAGAGGGCTATGTGCCTTTGGAAAAATTGAGGGCAAATTGCCATCGGAAAAAGTGAGGGCCATAGCCACCCTCGACAAGACCGAGGGGCATCTACCCTCGGTTTTGCCCTTGGTTTTTTAATTTTTAAGGGTATTCACCCTCGTTTTTTCATTTTTTAAAAATATTTTTAAAATTTTAATTTTAATTCCTGTTTATTATTTAAAATTCCCCAAAATTTTAACATAAATCATTAATGATTAGACAAATAAATAAACTAATTATTATAAAAATATTTGGCAATAATTCTTTTTAGTTATTTGCCTTTCTTGGTGTCAAAATATTTTGGGATTCTAGATTTATTTTCTAAGTGGAGATTAGGACTTTATTTAATTTTCTTAAGTTATCTCTAACTTGTCCTTCAAGTCTAGGAGTTTTAATTATTTATAGGAGAAGATCAAGACGCAAGAAGGTGAGATGCACGGAGAAGAGGGAAAATCGTAGAGAGCACTCGACGATTTAAAGAACAGAACACAAAGCATGGAGTCTACTTGGAGCTGCAATTCAGAATCAAGAGATCTTCAACGTTGCGTAACCAACGGAGGAGATCATATCAAGCATAGCGACAAGTATTTTATATCATTTGTTGATACATTTGTTTTTCATATATTACTTAGATATTTTGTAATTGATCTTGAAAGACTAAGTAATATAGTTTCCGGGTTTGTATACCCAAGTCCGTAAGTACATTTACTTACGGGCTAAAAGTTTAATTGGTGTGCTCTATCTGTTGTTTATTCCACTGTTGTTTAAATTTGTACTCTGGTTGATGTTAGGATTGGTGTTCTAAAATCAATCACAACATCTGTTGTGTTACAAACTCATATTTCTCAAACTAGTGGATGTTAAGTATGGTGATAGTTATCACAAAACTTAACATCAGTTTTCAGAATCATAGATCTACAAAATTGCAATCTGCACCAGAGCAGGGTACTTTACATTAAGTATTACGATCCTTATCTTTTTGTAAATTGATTGACTTATGGACGCTCAAGGGAATCTGGTGAGGCATGAGTAGGACAGACCCGGATTGGGGTAGACCTGGATTCAGATAGCCAAAGAAGGGACCTCAGGACGACTTACGTAGGGTGAGGTTGACCTGGTCAGAGCGAGGGTCACCCCAGCCCAGGAGTTGTCCTGAGTTTAGTAGAACAGAGTAGCGTCGTCTCAGCCCGGGAGTGGTCCTGAGCTGATAGAAGACCTCCTGTGAGGTAAATCTTGAAAATATAAAGACAGGCTTGCCAGCAGAAAGGAGACCAGGATTAGGGAAGACCTGGCCGCCTGACCCCTGGCGGGGGGACAAGTGGGACCAGTTGTCAGAGTTTGTTGTCTAAACGGCCCCTGATTCACGGCCTTTGTTTCCGAGATCCCGAAAGGGGTCCCCACTGGGAAAATCAATAATTATCTCAGCCCCAAGACTGAGAGAGGTATGTCATTCTTTGTGCATTCCTTTTTTTACTTGCTAAGAGAAACCGCACACGCTTTACTGAATAAAGCATCGGAGAGGTTTCCACCGGAAAACCACCGGTGGTCCTTTCTAACCACCGGTTGTTCTTGACGTCGATCATATTTTGGGTCGAAACAATTGGCGCTGTCTGTGGGAAATCGATCAAGCTAAGACGTGAGGGTTTCTTTTTGTTCTATGGCTTCAGACGGTTTACGGCGAAACTTGGTGGGAGAGCTCGGCAGAACCCCCAGTTCCGCTATGCCATGGGGTATGGCCAGGTCGGCAGAAACGTCGGCGATGGGGACAGAAGGGATAGCGCCGTCGGCAGCGGCCATGCCAGGCGCTACGCCACCCCCACTTGGTAGATCTGTGCCAACCAATGGTGGCTTATTTAATGAATCCTTCTTCATGCAGCTCTCGGAGCTCATTGGCAAAGCCGTGGAGACGGTGGTGGAAAAGAAGTTTGCGGAGATGTCGACGCCGCCATCAAACACACCACCGGTAATAACTGTCCCGCTGGCGGAAACTGAGCCACTACGAGGCCAGTGCACAGATCGGACTCCTCTGTAGGACAGAGAGGAACACTTCTCTACTTCTGATACTGAGACATCTAGCCAGGCTCATCCAGGCCTGGCTGAGCAGATGCAGAGCCTCCAGAAAGAAGTACGGGAGTTCAGGAAAAAGATGACGGGCATGAGCGCGGTTCCGGGGCGGAGAGGCACTCCATTTATGGAGGAGGTCATGCGCGATGACGTGCCATCTTCTTATCGATCCTTAGGCTTCGAATACAACGGGACGACGGATCCGGCGGACCATCTCAGTTGCTTTGAGATAGCAGCGGCGTTACACAAATTCTCCGATTCCGCCATGTGCCGGGTCTTCCTGATGACTTTAACCAAGTCGGCACAACTCTGGTTTAGCCAGTTGTCGTCTCGATCCATTAGCAATTTCTATGAATTCAGCTCGACCTTTCTGCACCAGTTTACGAGCTACGGGAAATACCAGAAGATGCCGCTTGAGATGTTTAGTTTAAAACAGAAGGAAGGTGAGACCCTGCGCGCTTATATCAATCGTTTTACCACTGCAAAACTTGAAGTGTCGTCCGTATCGGAAGAGCTATTGGTGAACGCCCTGGCACAAGGCCTTTCAAGGGGTGAGTTCTTTCAATCGCTGGTTGTCAAAACAGCTCTGAAATTTGGAGAGCTCTTGGAAAGAGCTGAGAAATATATCCACCTGGAACTGGCCTTGAAAATTAAGGACGAAGGAGAAAAGAAGCGGGAAAGGTATGATAGGGAAGACAGGGCAGCCGTGAAGAATCCCAGTCCAGATCTGTCTAGAGGGAGACCTCTCTTTGACAGGTATACCCCTCTGGCAACTCCGCAGGGTGAAATTTTACAGGCAATAGAGAGACACCCAGAGCTGAAATGGCCCAAAACCTACTCGCAGAAGCCTAGGAAGGAAAGGTCTGACCATTTATGTCGCTTTCATAATGAGTATGGGCACGATACCGATCAATGCACTCATTTGAGAGACGAGCTGGAGAGAATGGTTCAGGTAGAGCACTTGAAAGAGTATGTTCGCATGAGGAGAGAGGAAGCCATACCTGGTAATAGGGGTTATGACCGGTCAAAGCAGGATAAGAGAGACCAGGATAGGGGTCGTTCCAAAGGAATACGAACTAATCAGGCCCAGGCCATCCATGGAGAAATCTAGATGATTACTGGTGGAGAGCTAGAAGAACATTCTAAGCGGATGCAACATATCTACGTTAGAGCTGCAAGGGATATAGTTCAGAAATCGCGTGAAGTGGGACAAATGGCCTCCACCCCGAATATTTGTTTTGGGTCAGAAGATGGTGATGGCATTCTGGCCCCTCACATGGACGCCTTAGTTATAACGGCTACCAATGCCAATTATAATGTGAGGAGAATTTTTGTGGACACAGGAAGTTCTGCTGACATTCTATTTTATGATTGTTTTCAAAAGTTGAAGCTGGATATCGAGTTGGAAGAGGTGACCACCTCTCTGGTCGGGTTTGCAGGAGGAGCCTTAAAGCCTTTGGTAGCGGTCAGGCTCCTCGTAACATTGGGCGAAGAGCCATACAGAGTGACTAGAGCGGTACGTTTTCTAGTAGTGGATGCGCCATCCTCTTATAATATTATGCTTGGCCGACCATCCCTAAGCCAGTTCCAGGCCGTGATATCGGTTTTTCATATGAAAATGAAATTTTCGGTGGAGGACGGAATAGGCGAGGTAAGGGGTGATCAGTATGCGTCACGCCAGACATATGTTGAGTGTGTTAGAAGAAATAGTGAAGAGGAAAGACAGAGCAAGAGGGCTCGGGTGGAGCAACCAAGGACAGACCTGACCCGAAGAGAGGAAGGGCTGATGTTAGTGGAGGCGGTCCCAGGGGACGAAAGCTGAGTCCTTCGCGTAGGCACGACTCTCAGCCCGGAGGTCTTGACAGACCTGGTTTCTTTGTTAAGAGAAAGCGTGGATGTTTTCGCTTGGTCCCCCCAAGACCTGGTAGGGATCGACCCAGAGGTCACCGAACATCGCCTTAATATCAGTCCGGGGGTGAAACCGGTCAAGCAGAAGAAACGCAATTTTGGGCCAGAAAAGGAGGCCATCATAGAGGCAGAGGTAGATAAGCTCTTGAAGGCTGGGCATATACAGGAGATACAATTTCCGGAATAGCTTTCCAACGCAGTTCTGGTCCCAAAGACAGATGATTGGCGGATGTGTATAGATTTTCGTGATCTCAACCGCGCCTGTCCGAAAAACTACTACCCCTTGCCAAGGATTGACCAGCTCGTCGATTCCACCTCTGGCTGTGAACTCCTGAGTATGATGGATGCCTCGCAAGGGTATCACCAGATCAGGTTAGCGAAAGAGGATTGGAAGCGTGTCAGCTTTATAACCCCGAAAGGGACGTATTGCTATGTAGTTATACCTTTTGGGCTTAAGAACGCGGGTGCTACATATCAGCGATTGGTAGATAAGATGTTCAAGAGCCAGCTCGGCCGAAATATGGAGGTTTATGTGGACGATATGCTAGTCAAGAGCATGAAAGAAACGTCTCATGTGGATGACCTGAGGGAGACCTTTGATACTCTAAGAAAGTATAGAATGAAGCTTAACCCTAAGAAATGTATGTTTGGGGTCAGAGCTGGAAAATTCCTGGGCTACATGGTCACAGAAAATGGCATTGAGGCTAATCCCGAGAAGATAAGGGCCATTATGGACATGCAAGCGCCCAGAAATGTTAGAGAAAAGCAATTCTTAGCAGGACGGATCAACGCCGTGAGTAGGTTCGTCTCATGATCAGCAGAGAAGAGCTTACCATTTTTCCAGGCCTTGCACAAGAAATCAAGGTTTCAGTGGAACGATGAGTGTGAGGAAGCCTTTAGATTATTAAAAGAGCACCTGGCCAGCATGACTTTGCTTACAAAGCCTGTCCATGGAGAGCCCTTAATCCTATATCTATCTGTGGGGCAGCACGCAGTCAACTCTGTTTTCTTCGGGAAGAGGGCAAAGTGCAGCTGCCGGTCTACTACTGGAGTAAGGTCTTGCACGATGCCAAGGAAAGATATGTTGAAGTAGAAAGGGCGATGTTAGCTCCGGTCGGAACTGCTCGCAAGTTGCGGCCGTACTTCCTCTCTCATAGCATAGTTGTACGAACCAACCTGCCACTAGGAGCTATAATGGACAAGCCAGAGGCGTCGGGACGGTTGGTCAAGTGGATAATAGAGCTTAGTGAATTTGACGTTACATTCAAGTTCAGAACAGCAATCAAATCCCAAGTATTGGCCGACTTCATGCAAGAGATGGCTTACCTCCCGGATGAGCAGAAAGAGTGGACAATCTTCACGAATGGCTCTGTCGGTAACCAGGGCTGTGGAGCTGGAATCGTTTTGATAGACCCAACAGGAACGTCTACTGAGTTTTTTATACGTTTGAATTATGTATTATCTAATAATGCAGCTGAGTACCAGGCCCTCTTAAGAGGAGTGCAGATGGCAAAGGATCTGGGCGCAGAGCAAGTAAACGCTAAGGTAGACTCCCAACTCGTCTGCAAACAAATTAGTGGCGAATTTGAGACCCGGGAGGAAAGCATGCAAAGATATTTGACTAAGTTCAGAAAACTTGCTAGGCATATGAAAGGCTTGACGGTCCACCAAATCTCTAGAGAAGAGAACGAAAGAGCTGATTACCTAGCGAAGATAGCTAGCTCGGCTGTAGATTATCGGGAAAGGACAATAACACTACTAAGAGAGGACTCGGAATTTGATACATAATAGATCTATTCGGTAAGTGAAAAGGACGATTGGCGCTCTCCTATCATTGCTTACTTAGGAAAAGGAGAGCTACCGAAAGACAAGAGAGAAAGAGCTAGAGTGAAAATCAGATCTGCCCGTTTTTCCCTGGTTAAAGGGACTCTATTTCGGTGTGGGTTTATAAGACCCTTATTACGATGTCTGAGTTTGGAGGAAGGCACCCACGTCCTTAGAGAAATTCATGAAGGCTGTTGTGGTAATCATGTTGGGGCAAGGGCCCTGGCTAGCAAAATATTAAGAGTTGGCTACTTTTGGCCATCGCTAAGAAGAGAATCCAAGGTTTTCATAAAAAAGTGCGAAAAATGCCAGAAGATGTTCCCTTTGATTCACCAACCAGCGGAAGAACTGATGACAATGAGCTCTCCTTGTCCTTTCGCGAAATGGGGGATCGACCTGGTTGGTCCATTCCCAATGGCTCCAGCTCAGTAAAGGTTCCTAATTGTAGCAATAGATTACTTCAGCAAGTGGGTCGAGGCGGAAGCTCTGGAAAAAATAACGGAAGAGGTTGTGATGGGTTTCATCTGGAAGAATATTTTCTGTCGTTTCGGTGTGCCAAGGGAGATGGTATCAGACAATGGTACCCAGTTCATGGGAGCCAAAATTAGAGCTTGGTGCACCAAAATGAAAATTCAGCAACATTTTACATCTGTCTATCACCCACAAGAAAATGGTCAGGTCGAAGTGACTAATCACATCCTCGTCCAAGGGCTAAAGTCACGGTTGGAGAGATCTGGTGGAAAATGGGTAGAGGAGCCGAGTGCAACACTCTGGGCGTATCGCACGAACCCCAAAGGAAGTACTGGCGAAACCCCCTTTAGTTTGGTATATGGCATGGATGTCGTTGTTCCTGCGGAGATCAGCCTCGAAACTCACCGAGTGCAGAGTTATGATGAAAATCAGAATGACACATTGATTAAAGATGCGTTAGATCTAATTGAGGAGAAAAGATATCAGGCAACGGTGAGAATGGAACATGTACGAGGGCGTATCAGAGCAGCCTACAATAAAACGGTCCGAAAGAGGTGTTTTCAGGTAGGAGACCTGGTCCTCAGAAGAGCCGATCTGGGAAAGGCCAAAGGAAAGCTGGATGCCGCATGGCAGGGACCACTCCGAGTTATCCAAGTTTTAGCGGGAGGAGCCTATAAGCTGGAAGAACTGGATGGGACAGAGATCCCTCGTGCTTGGAATATCGCTAATTTATGAAAAATTTATTCATAGTTGTAATTTATGACGTTTATTTGCCTTATTGAATAAAATTGCAGGTTTATTCTCGTTCACCAGTTTCAGTACGTGTTCATAAATGAGCCAGAATTGTCTAAGGGCGGATGCCCTCAATTTCCTGACCTGATTGTCAGTAAAAGCCAGGATTGGCTAAGGGCGGATGCCCTCAAATTCCTGACCTGATTGTCAGTAGAAGCTAGGATTGGCTAAGGGCGGATGCCCTCAATTTCCTGACCTGATTTTCAGTAGAAGCCATGATTGGCTAAGGGCGGATGCCCTCAATTTCCTGACCTGATTGTCAGTAGAAGCCAGGATTGGCTAAGGGCGGATGCCCTCAATTTCCTGACCTGATTGTCAGTAGAAGCCAAGATTGGCTAAGGGCGGATGCCCTTAATTTCCTGACCTTATTGTCAGTAGAAGCCAGGATTGGCTAAGGGCGGATGCCCTCAATATCCTGGCATGATTGTCAGTTTAAGACAGGATTGGCTAAAGGCGGATGCCCTTGATTTTGCCTGACCTGATTGTCAGTACAAGCCAGGATTGGCGAAGGGCAGATACCCCGTTTCCCTACTTGTCTAAAAAGGTGCACCAGAGCTGGCTAGGTATGAAAACTCGCATTTACTGCCTGACCTGATTGTCGGCCCAAAGCTCGTAACCCGCTCGCTTTAGCTGGCCAGCCCTAAGGTAAGACCTGACTAAGGGCAGAGGCCTTGAAAGGTAAATCCAACAAACTTGGATTGGCTAGAGCTTGGAGAAACACAGTTGATATGTTTGAACAAGGATGAATCGATTAAAGTTTTTAAGCCCTTATATCTATCATAATATTCTGGCGAATGAAAAATTGCATACAAATAGGCAGGACACCAGGATTGGTTGCCATTAAAGAGCATTAATTTTCATGATTCTTTGAGGAAAATTCTAATTAATGTAGATATTTCATTCATCAAGTTTTAGGAAAATACAAAAAACAGGTTGTGCACACCTTCGATGAAGGTCGACAACTTTGTTTACAGAACATAGAAGATAAAAAAAGATAAATACAGGTGTTCATCCGCGAGGAGCCCTTCGATCCGAGGACAAAGCTCGGCGAACATGCCAAAGCTCACGCTCGGCCTCATGCAAATGCTGGCGGTACTTGTCAGCGCGATCAGAAAGAGCATGCGCCTCGCCGGAAGCGACGGTCAAACGGGCCACCGACTCCAATAGATCAGCTTTCTCTTCCTGTATCTGGCGATTGACTTGACGGAGCTCAACCCACTCCCTTTTGTAGTGGTGTTTCTTCTGCCTCTTCCTCTCCAAAAGGCAGCAAAAATAGCCAATTTTCTCTCTTAGCAGGGCCATCTTATCGGAAAGCTTGAAGTTTTCAACAACCAAAGGGATATTTTTCCGTTTCACAATGTCAAGTTCTTCGAGAAGAGGAGAAGAAGCCATTTCAGAGAATTGAGAGAAAATGAATCATACATTCACGTATATAAAGGAATAATGTCATGTGCCAAAGAATCAAAAAGTACTAGGGTTTCCAGAAAATCAGGAAACCCTAGAAACTCAAGATTCATTACAAGACAAAAAGCATTTATTATTATCGGAATGTTCAAAGTACAAATTCAGAAATAGTGAAAGGCAGACCAGCCACACAGGCAAAAATACAGGTCTGCATATAAAAACAGAACAAAACAGCCTAAGTCTTGGCATTTATCTCGGCATCAAACTCGACTGCTAGCTGCTCCACAGCATCTTCAGAAAGGGGGCCGGGAGAAGTCCCACCTGGCAACTCACTCAAACCTTCAAAGGTTGGGGAAGGAGAAGAGGTCGGAGCAACTACAGTAAGAGTCTGGTCTGGCTGAGACTGCCCAGGATCAGAAGAATGAAGAACAGAGAAGACATGCTCGGTAAACTCTGCAGACCCGATAGTATGAAGGCGATCTTGCTCGGGGACATAAGCAAAGGAGGTAAGCTCGGGAGGGTTCTTCAGAGCTAGGGCTCGGTCGAAAGGGGCCCCTGGGTTAGCTTGGGTCCACTTGGTTTGCTCGTCTATGCCAAAGTGGTAATAAACGACCGCCTCGGGAAAGAGCAGAGAGTATAACTCTTTAGAGCCCAGGAAGGCTTTCTGTGCTACCTCCCTGCTGGATTGAACCAGCCGCATACCCTCTTCGGAGTTCAAGAATTCGGTTCTCCACTCTTCCTTAGCCTTGGACAAGGTCTCGTCCGCCAAACTTCTCGCCTCTGCAAGAGCCTCGTCCCTCACCTCGGAACGGGCTATCTCCAACATTTTGTCCTGAGCCTTCTTCATTTCGGCTACTTCTTCCCTCGCCATCTTCGTCTCAGCTATCCTCTCCTTGGCCAGAGCCCGATAATGCTGTGCTCTCTCCTACAGAGTCTTGTTCTCCTTGATGAGATCGGGTTGAGTCATAGACCGGGTTGCTCTAATGGCCAAGAGGGCTCTCTTGGCCTCAGCCTTGATACATAGGAAAAGTTAGAATGCAGATATGAGAAAGAAGGAAAAAGGAAAAATAAAGACTAGGTAGTGAGAGATTTACCCACGCCTCATCTTGGCACCATGACTCCAACAGTTCACGGTCTCTCATCTTCTCGAGGATCCGCATATCCTCAGGCGCGCACTGCCCACTCACATGCCGAACTACCACATCACCGGAACAGTTCAGGACGGAGGTCTTCTTAGGGGGCCCGCACTACAAGTGATGGGCACATCCGGCGTGACGGTGGGAACAGGGCCCCTGCTCCGGTTGGAATGAGGCCTCTTAGCTAGAGTGGCATCATCCTCTTCCGATCCGGAGGTGGAGTGCCTTGCTGTCAAAGAACGAGCAGGAGCTTGAGGGGTGGGGAGCTCTGGATTTGAGGAGAAGAGGGGGTTTCTGTGTCTCTAGCTCGAGGCTCTGAGGTAGCCTCAGTCCCCTTCTTGGCCGCCGCCTCGAACATTTGGCGCATCATCCTTTCTGATAAGAGAAGAAAAAAGGGTTAAAATTTAGATAAAGCACAGCAAGTCAGGTCGGGGTGAAAAGAGTTGTACCGATCTCTTTGGTTAGAAGGCCTGTTTCCTCCCGCTCATTAAAGAAGTCCAGGACAAAGGGAAGGAGGAGTTCGGTCACATGAATGGGATTCCCATTAAGGGTAGAGATGATCTTTTGAAGGCGCGGAGACCTGTCAGTGACGGCTAGGTGGTGAGAAGGTGGTAGCTCATCAATGGGCTGGGGTCAAACCCCCAGTCCATTGCAGTGAACGAAGAAGAATTTCTTCCTCCAAGCCTTGTTGGAGGAAGGGAGCCCGCGCAAAAAATGAACACCAGCTCTGGCTGTAAGCTAAAAACACCCAAGGGGGAGCTCTTCGCTTGGTAGAGCTGGTAGAAGGTATGGGCTGAAGGATCTAAACCAGCATAATGCATAGCCAGGTTATAACATACCATGATCCTAAAAGAATTTGGAGTAAATTGAAAGAAGGGGATTTTGTACATACTAGCGATTTCTAACATTAAAGGATTTACGGGAAGGCCCAAACCCACCTAAAATTGGTCAGCATAAAAGGTTAATCTGTCGGTCGGTGCCTGACAGGCTAGAATACAGACCGGAGGAGCATAGGGATCGTATTTTTCTGGGAATTTATATTTATGGTGTAGCTCTTCAACACTCCTATCACTAAGAATAGAAGTGACTTTAGGATGTTCAGGGTTCGCCGGGGGATACCCTAAACCCCCGGAGGAGGAAGAGACAGCCGCCGTAGAAGGCGAAGAGGAGGGGGTTAAATTCGCCGGAAAAGAGGACGGAGCGAGAGGATTTTCGAAGGAGGTAGAGGACGGCGACATGATCAGAAATTTAAAGAGAGAGGGATTGAGAAGGTACCTAATTTGTGAGGGAAGCCGGAAATCTGAGATGCCGGAGTTCTAAAAAAGTGAGAGCTTGAAAGTGTTTTGCAAGAAAATGAAATACAAAAAGTGGGAGAGAGAGAAGACAATAAGAATTTAAGAAAAGGGGATAAATTCAAAAAACAAAAATAAAGGAAAATGCGGGATTTGATGGGATCCTCACATTTAATGCGGACAGAGGAACATTACCCTAGGTAGTGAGCTGGAACGCTAACCGTCCTAGGGTAGGACACGTACCGCTGACTTACAAGGTACAGTACTTGGAAAGACGTGTGGCATGGCAACCGTTTGGGGAATGTGGGCCGACACCAATAGTGCCAATAATTAGGCCCGGTTGTCAGGCGGATTTCTTGGGATTCGTATCAGAACGAGAAACAATAAAGGATGAGTGGGGCCTCATTTATTCCTGAAAGGCCATGGAGTGTTACAGCTCTACCCCAACTATTTCGGGGGGAGGAGTTGGTGAGGCATGAGTAGGATAGACCCGGATTGGGGTAGACCTGGATTCAGATAGCCAAAGAAGGGACCTCAGGATGGCTTATGCAGGGTGAGGTTGACCTGGTCAGAGCGAGGGTCACCCCAGCCCAGGAGTTGTCCTGAGCTTAGTAGAACTGAGCAGCGTCGTCTCAGCCCGGGAGTTGTCCTGAGCTGATAGAAGACCTCCTGTGAGGTAAATCTTGAAAATATAAAGGCAGGATTGCCAGCAGAAAGGAGACCAGGATTAGGGAAGACCTGTCCAGTTGTCAGAGTTTGTTGTCTAAACGACCCCTGATTCGCGGCCTTCGTTTCCGAGATCCCGAAAGGGGTCCCACTGGGAAAAACTATAAATATCTCAGCCCCAAGGCTGAGAGAGGTATGTCATTCTTTGTGCATTCCTTTTTTTGCTTGCTAAGAGAAACCGCATACGCTTTACTGACTTAAGCATCAGAGAGGTTTCCACCGGAAAACCACCGGTGGTCCTTTCTAACGTGTTTCTGTGCGCAGTTCAAGAAGGTGTTCAAGGTTCCGGGCGTTGTTCTTGATGTCGGTCATATTTTGGGTCGAAACAGAATCCACGACCTCCTATCCTCAATGGACAAAACTAATCTCTATGGAAGCATAGGATGCGGTGGCATATCAAGAACATCGATGAACGAGCGTGGAGAACCATTCTAGTTGGATGGGAGAAACCACGAGTTACTGATGCTGATGGAGAAACCTTCCCCAAGAAAGAAATAGACTGGACTGCTGATGAGATTGCAGATTTAAACTAGAACTCCAAGTTCATCAATACCCTTTGTGGATATGTCGACTCGAACTACTACAAAGTGATCAGCAAGTGCGAGTCAGCAAAGGATGCATGGGATGCATTGCAGAGGGTGTGCGAAGGATCTCAAAGTGTGAAGAGGTCAAGATGGAGAATGCTGACTGCTACCTTTGAGGCAATGAGGATGGATGAAAAAAATTCAATAATGGACTATGCCATGAGACTTTTGGAGATTGCAAACGAATGTGGAGAACTTGGCGAGCCTGTGTAAAATTCACGCCTTGTTGGAAAATTACTAAGATCTATCCCAAAGAAGTTTAATGTCAAGGTGGTTTCCATCGTAGAATCAAAGAACACTAACAAGTTAGACTTTGATGAACTAGTTGGATCGCTCAAAATTTTCGAAATGGAACATCTTGGTTCCAACTCGAAAGAGAAGAACGTTACCCTCACCACTGATGTCAACTCGGATGATGACAGTGAAGCCGTCGATTGGAGAGATTTGTTGGATAAGATCGAGAACACCACTCTTGGAGAAGAAGAAGTGTCTCTTCTCACTCAGAAATTCAACAAACATTTAAGAAGAAGAAACAACATTGGAGGCACATTTCCAAATTTCAAATCAGAGAACCCACCTCCAAGATCGTCTGGACAAAAACTCTCTAATTTTTCAGCCCTCATCGTCTGAGTCCAGGACATCGAATTCGCCTAAAACTCTCAGTGAAGTTCAATTCCATGAGTGCAAAGGATGGGGACACTACAAAAATGAATGTGCTAACACATTAAGGAAAAAGAGCCTGATTTCAAAGGAGTTTGATGAAGATGAATATGGCTCTGACTCACCAAAGTCAGTTCCTACACTGTTTGCTAATGTTATCTGGGATGACGACATACGAGTTGGCAACATCAATTTAAACATCTTGTGTCTGAATGCAGAAGTTAAAGAAACTACTAACGAGTATAGGAAACTGTGCCTAGAGTATGACGATTTGTTTGCAAATTGGGGAAATCAGGTCCTAAAGGTGAAAGCTATCATGATCAAGGTTGAGAAAATCACCCATGAGAAGACCGATCAAGTGGGAATAATTACTCGTCTTGAGTCAGCTATCACAAGAAAAGACTCAGAATTGGAACAAGTGAAGGCCGATCTGAAGAAGTCTCAGAACACTCTCTCAAACCTCAACAAGGGAACAACAAAGCTCGGTGAAATTCTGGGGATGTCATTCCAGAGTCCTAGAAAAATGGGATCGGCTACAAACCTAAACAGCAAGAGCATCAAACTGATTAGAAACTGAAGACAACCAAGCATCACAAAAAGAGGAGAAGACAGTATGTGTGCCATCATTGTGGTGATCCTGGTCATATTCACCCATTCTACTGGAAGAAAGCAGGTAAGAAAAGTCGATTTCAGAGGACGAGGCAGCATGTTGTGTCTCATGATAGTTTCTATGATTCCAACATCATAACCAACAACAATGTTAAACACGTCTGGGTGAAGAAGGATAAGATCAAATGTAACATGATCTATACCTCTCTGAAATCCCACATTCTAGGAGTGTGGTATTTTGATAGTGGATGATCCAAGCACATGACCGGTTCTGAAGACCTTCTCTCGAATATTGTGAAATTCAAAGGTGGAAAATTGAAATATGGTGGAGGTGCAAACGGTCAGATTTTTGGACAAGGAACACTCCATGTTCCAGGAATTGTAAAACTCGAGAACGTGTTACTTGTTGAAGGACTGACAACAAACTTGATCAGCATCAGTCATTTGTGTGATGGAGGATTTATTGTTAAGTTCACTTAAAAGTGTGAAGTTTATTATGAAGGGAATGCTTGAATTCTTACTGGGCAAAGAACCTCAGATAATTGCTATCAAATAAATGGCGATGTATTCTGCAAGTTATCCCAATTGAGCGATGCCGAGGTGTGGCATCAAAAGTTTGGACATGTCAACTACAAGATGTTGGAAAAGCTTGTGAAGAAAGAGGCTATAAATGGTCTATCGAACCTTAACACAAAGATCATTCCGATTTGTGAAGCTTTCCAAAAGGGGAAACAAGTCAAGGTACCACACCCACATGTTCAGAGTCTTACCACTTCAAATTTCTTTGAACTCATGCACATGGACCTCATTGGACCACTGGAAGTGGAAAGCCTTGGAGGTAAACAGTATGTTCTAGTTGTAGTTGATGATTATTCTAGATTTACTTGGGTTGAGTTTTTAAGGGAAAAATCTGAAGCTTTTCAAAGTTTTAAAAAACTTCCAAAAAGGTTGTGCGTACATTTTGGTGTGAACATAGGAAGGATCAAGTCTGATCACGGAAAAAAATTTGAAAATAAAGCTTTTTCAAACTATTGTTCAAATGAAGGAATAACTCATGAGTTTTCCTCACCCATTACTCCCCAACATAATGGTATAGTTGAAAGAAATAATAGATCTTTTGCTGAGATGACTAGAACCATGCTTATTTCAATTAAAATTGCAAAATAATTTTGGGCAGAAGCAATGAATACTTGTGAGACCCTATAAAATTGATAAATTGTACTTTTACCTATATATTAATTAAATTCAATAAACGTCTTGCTATTTATCTTATATTACATTCATATTGATTTCATTTTTAAATGGAAGAGTTATAAAACCTTAGAAATTTATAAAGTTACTAAGTTTAAATATTATAAAAAAAATTAAACACCATTGTTAAGTCCTAAAGATATATAATTTAAGTAATATCCTAAAATATATTAAATGTTCAAAAAAAAATGAAATTTTTAATTAAAAGAAATTTATTAACAATAGCCATCAGACCAAGTAAATCATAAGGATTGATCACCAAAATATTTATTATATATAAAATATTTTTCTTAATTGATAGAATAACCTATATCAGCTGCTAGACGATAAATATAACATAAGTTTTTATACTTAAAGCTAAGCTAATATTACAAGATATATTAACACTTGTCTTAATAATCTTTTACTTATGACCAGATCACTACCGTATGAATACCGTATGAATATTTATAATTGTCCAAAAAGATTAGTCAATATTGAGGTACCTGCTAAGTATGTTACGTAGTATAGCTGCCAATATATCTTTAACCAATGAGAGTCACTCGCATTCTTCTGACATAGATATTGGAAGATAGTAGAAATATATCTGGGATAGATTTTAAGCCAATGAGACGTAGGCAACTTTATAGAAGTAATCAGACTCTTCACATTTTTTACCGTTCACGCTTCTGACATAGATGATTATAGAAGATATATTAACAAAATAAAGACAACTTTATAGAGAAGATATTTTTCTCAGACACGCATCAATTTCAACCTATAAGCACCAACCCACTCCCACACTCAACCTCTGATAACACGCAATCAGTTCCCACACACTCAAACACTTCACCAATATCCATATCCATACAAGCACACCACCAGACTCCTCTCTGAGAAACACAACTCTTGGTCGGTGTATTACAAGATAAACAAAAAAAAAAAAAAGAGATTTAGACAGTGAGATTCACATAACAAATATATCATGTATGTTTTGAAGCTAAGAGAAACAATAATCCACACAGCCTAGTCCATCTTAAGGTAAGCAGATTTTATATCTACGCTTCATTTATATTTCTTTTTAGAAAATCCTTGAACCATAAAACCACCAAATTCTTCTATTCATTCCATAGGATCTATCTTCCAAGCTAAAGACGGAGCAAGAAAATTCTTAGGATATCTTCAAGACTAATTTGAGGTGGGTACAAACTAAAATATTTTTATTGTTTTACAAAAAAAAAAAGATTCATGCTCTAATTATATATTTGAAAATTTGTGTTGCATGTGAAATATATTGATGATATATTGATCTATATGTTTTATAAGTATTCTTTTTTTAATATATATATTTGAAGTGACAATTGCATTTATTTATTAATTATTGTTGTGTGTTGTGATTAAATAACCACGATATTTTATTCACATATTTGCATGCCATATAAAAATATTTATTGATGTTTATGTGATGAGATTTGGATATGAGAATGAAATGCAAGAATAAATGTATTAAAGATTTTAATTGGTAATTAAATAAAATTAGAGGATTTGCTTGCAAAAATATTGAGAAATATGGGAAAAGGAATAAATAAAAATGAGAATTTTTTATGTTCTTAGTATGTTCTCACATTCTGGGTGAATATTGATAAGTTTTGGACCTTTAGGGCCAAAATCGTAAATCTTATAAAGTTTAGGGGGTAATTTGCAAATCCTAAAACTCATTGTAATAAATCTGGAAAATTCAGTTTAGGGATATTTTTAAACTCTTATGAACATACTGGACTCATGTTTAAAATTTCATAAATATTGGAGTTCAAAATCGAGAGTTATCGTTAAAGGGTAAAAATTACAATTTTGAGAGAGTTGAGGGTCAAAAGGCATGTTTTAGAAAACCTGCTAATATTTCTTCAAAATATAATAAATTTCAACTCTCTTAGGTCTAATATAGACTCATGTCCATCCCTAATAATTTTTTTTGTAACTTTTGAAAATGTCAAATTTAAATTATTCGCTAAAACTAATTTGTAGAGATTTTGGGGTCAAACTATAATTCTTAATAATACATAAATAATAAAAAATTATGATAATCTCTGGGTAAACACCTGAGCTAAAGAGTTGTCGTGCCCGATCGTTATAAGGTTGGCGTGGGCTTCGGCCAAAATAGTGGGCTACGGCCAAATGAAGATAATGAATGGGCGTCATAAGGGAGAACAGAAGAATCAAGTCATTTAGATGCGATTTGGACGTTAATGTGAAATTGATTGTGTTTGAGAGCTAGTCCTTCGAGGACGTACGCTCGATGAGTGAATGCATAGAGTGGTAGTCCTGTGGATTTACACTCATCGTTTGGTCATTATTAAATGATTGCATCGAATTTATATTCTTTTACATTTATTTACTTTGAACAAAACATGCATCAAGAATTTTATAAGAATATTTTCCAATTATAAATGTTTGTACTCAACTCCAAATGAAGCCACACTTGCACACCATCACCCGCTCACTGAGATTTTTGTCTCACTCCACCTACTTTTATTTTTTAAACCAAAACCAGACGTCGATAACGCTTGCACCGAGGTGGAGGACCACGAGGAGTAATAGTTGAAGACCCCGTGTTGGGGAATTCTGAATTGTAATAAATAAGATACTCATTTGAGATTTATTTCCGCTGCAAACTTTAAGTACTCCTAATTATTCAATAATATGTAAGATATTTAATCGGGTGAACACCCGATAAGTTTGTTGGTTACCGACACACTACTGCAGAACAGGGATTCTAAGGCGCCCTGATCCACGGCGGTTCCAGCAAAACCGCCGTTAAATATGTTTTAACGGCGGTTTTCCAGAAAACTGACGTTAAATCCATAATTTAATGGCGGTTCTCTTAAAACCGCCGTAAAAAACTAACACACATTTACGGCGGTTTGTTAGTGAACCGACGTAAAAACTGGATATTCACGGCGATTCATTAAAAACCGCCGTGGTAAACTAACATAATTACGTCGGTTCTGAGTGGAACTGGCCATTAAATGTTTTTAGTTTTCACGGCGGTTTTAATTATAACCGCCGGTGAAATGTATCTTTGATTAAAAAAGCTTTTTTTGCTTTTCCTTTTAAATAATATTTTCCCTTTATTTCCTTTTCCCATTCCCAATTTACAATTTCAGTCGCCACATTTCTTAAACGCAAGAACCCTAAAC
>BMAC01000690.1:154332-167489 GCA_014905375.1 Phtheirospermum japonicum | reverse complement strand
AAGGCGGTTCAAAAACCGCCGTTAAAAGCCTGTAAAAACCGCCGTTAAATCACTGTTTTGCAGTAGTGACATAGCCGACATTATCTATGCTAATGAACGAGTTATGTTATTATTATCGAATAGTCACACCTTGGCGCCGTCGGGGCGTGACAATACTACTTGCCACACAATCAATAGGGTCTATTTCAGACCCGGGTCACATGTTACACCCTATGAATTGTTGTTGGGCAAAAATACTAATTCGAGCTATTTCCATGTGTTTGGGTGTGTTTGCTATGTCTTGAATGATAGAATGCATCTTTCAAAACTTGACTCTAAAAGTGACAAATGCGTTTTCATGGGATATTCCAAGAACAACCATGCTTATAGATTATTTTAACCTTAGAACACGTTGCATGATGGAGTCTGTCAATGTGAGTTTTGACGACTTAATTAGTGGCGTTAAACCTGCTGAGGACAATGATTTGTTGTATGATCAGACTCCTCAATATATTATGGATGACTTACATAATAGTGCAGGTACATAGACTGATGTTACAGGTGATGACGGGTCTGGTGACATGTCACCGACCTAACACCAAGTCCTGAAGGATTAAACAATGTTGGGATCGAGGACCCATCACCAGTCCTAACACCAACTCCTGAAGCTCCTGAATCAGATTCAAACTCAGATGAGGACAACCCGAATAATCAAATTGACATGTACCAGAGGGATATTCCATCAAGAATTCAGAGGAATCATCCAAAAGGTTAAATTATTGGAGATATTGATGAAAAGAGCACAAGGAAGAGATAGATAAACTTCAAATAAATGGTAAGATATGTATGTCTTTCAAATAACTGCTCTCAAATTTGGGAGACCTTGTTTCTTGCTAATACAGAGCCTAAGCGTGTGGAAGAAGCTCTGAAGAATGAGTTCTGGATCAAAGCCATGCAGAAGGAGTTGGATCAGTTTGCAAAAAACCATGTTTGGGACTTGGTTCCACGCCCTGCAAACACACATGTCACTGGAACTAAGTGGATCTTCAAGAACAAAACCAATGAAGAAGGAAACATTCTGAGAAATAAGGCAAGGCTGGTTACACAAGGATATACTCAGATTGAGGGGATTGATTTTGACGAGACATTTGCACCGGTTGCACGAATAGAATCGGTAAGACTCCTTGTTACTATTGCTTGTTATTTGAAAATATCACTGCATCAAATGGATATTAAGAGTGCTTTCTTGAATGGTGTTTTGAGTGCAGAAGTATATGGTGAGCAACCAAAGGGTTTTTTGATCCTCACAAAACCAATTTTGTTTTGAAATTAAAAAAAGCGTTGTATGATTTAAAACAAGCTCTAAGAGCTTGGTATGAGAGGTTGACTCAACATTTACTATTTTTAAACTTTAGACGATGTGAAGTTGATAAAACCTTGTTTCTTCTCAAACCCAACTGTTAGGTTATAGGAATTCTTGATCAATTATTTGTAATTGTTTGTAATTTTTGGTAATTTCTGTGTAATTAAATCTGTAATTGCCGAGAAGGAATGGGGGAGAAACTAGAGAAGTAGAGAGAAATTGGTAGGTAGGAAAAGATATGTATTATCATGCTTGAACAATTCATACTGCTTTCCCCTATTTATAAACATAGGGGGGGACCATTTGACATAATAAACCCTAACACATAACAATAAGGATGGCTAATTGAAGAGCCCAAATAATATAATTCTGACCAAGTAAGCCCATTAGACTCAACAGCCTATTACTTAATTAATTGGGTCCTTCAGCTTTCGGCCCAGCTCCACAACCCGCGTGGCACTCCTCAACCCGACCCAGCGCCTTTTCTTCTCTTGCATGCACCTTGTCCTTTTCCTTACCCATAAAACCAAAGATTGAGGCTTTACCCCAATTCATCTCCTTTTCCTCTTCTTCCCCACCGACTCCTTCAACTCTGGCCAAATTAGGTTTAGCGACCATAACAATACCCCCCGGATTTTCAGATCCTTGACCACAAGGATCTAAAGTCGGAAACTTTTTAACTACCCATTTCGTATCCTCCCAAGAAGACAATCCCAAATTAGGGTTTCCCCATTCAATCAACACCTGTGAAATTTTTTCCCCTTTTCTGATTATGCATCGCTGGTCTAACACCTGGTGGGGAGAAATTTTGACAACCCCGTCTGCATCAATCTCTGGTATCTTTTTGAGAGGTAAAATTTCTGACTTTAGCTTTCCCTTCAACAAAGATACATGAAATACTTGGTGTATCTTTGAGCTCGCTGGTAATTCCAGTTTATATGCTACCTTTCCAATTTTCTGAATTACAGGGTAAGGCTCGTAGTACCTGGAAGCTAGCTTCAAGTTCTTGCGAAGATGCAGGGAGTTCTGCTTATAAGGCTGCAGTTTGAGGTAAATCTGATGCCCTACTTCGAAAGTTCTCTCTGTTCTTGATTTTTCTGCATTGGTTTTCATGCGGTTCTGGGCATGCATGAGGTTTTCCTTTATCAATTTAAGCATGGTTTGTCTCTGTAGCATAAGGTCTTTAGCTTCTCCATTCATTGCATCCATGTAGGGTCCAGTAGATAGTAGGGGTGGAGTGTAGACATACAGGGCTTGAAAGGGGGTCATTTTTAGACCTGTGTGGTAGTTGGTGTTGTACCAATGTTCAGCAAGAGATAGCCACTTAATCCATTGCCTAGGGGTAGTACTCGTCGTGCATCTCAAGTAGTTCTCTAGGCACTGATTCAACCTTTCAATTCGCCCATCTGTCTGAGGGTTGTAGGATGATTATAGGTTGGACTGAACTCCTAGAAACTTAAATAGGTCCTTCCCAAATTCACTTGTAAAAATCTTGTCCCTATCTGATATAATACTCACTGGTAGGCCATGCAACTTGTAGATAGTGTCTAAGAACACCTTAGCTATAAACTGAGCAGTTTAAGGGTGTGAGAGAGCTAGGAAGTGCCCATATTTGGTAAACATGTCAACTATCACCCAAATTACATCTTTACCCCCTGACTTTGGTAACCCTTCTATGAAATCCACTGAGATGTGGGTCCATTCTTGCATTGGGATGGGCAATGGCTGTAGAAATCAAGGATGGCCATCATGATCTGGCTTATTCCTCATACACACATCACAAGACTGCACCATTTTAATAACATCACCCTTCATTTTTGGCCAGAAGAAAACACCCTTCAACCTCATATAGGTCCTATTTATCCCAGAGTGACCACCATAAGCTGACTCATGCATCACTGATAGTATGTGTTTCCTCACTATGTCAATATGTCCAACCATTAGCCTGCCCTCATACCTGATAATTCCCCCATTGATTGTGTACTCAGGAAAAAGGGTAGGGTTTATGCTCTTGCTAGCCAAGATTTCGTTACAAAATGGATCCTTGGCATAGGTAGCTGTTACATCTTGTACCCACCCTGGAACCACAAGGCTAATAGCCTCACAACTCTCCATATCTTCACCCCTCCTTGATAGTGCATCTGCTGCTCTGTTCTCAACCCCCTTCTTCTACTGTATTTCATAGTCAAGTCCTAAAAGCTTGGTGATCCACCTCTACTGCATAGGGGACATAACTCTCTGATCCAACAAGTGTTTTAGGGCCTGTTGATCAGTCCTGATAATAAACCCATGGCCCTGCAAATAGTACCTCTACCTCTGAATAGCCATTAAGACAGCTAGGAACTCCCTTTCATATACAGACAAGCCTTGACTCCTTGGACAGAGTGTTTTACTCATGTATGCAATGGGCCTCCCTTGTTTCATTAACACAACATCCACTCCATACCCACTGGCATCAGTTTCTAGGGTAAATGGTTGATTGTAGTCAGGTAGATCCATGACGGGTGTAGTGCTCATGGCCTTCTTAAGTTGCTGGAAACCCCTTTCAGCTTCAGTTCCCCAGTTCAACTGATTTTTCTTCAGCAAATTGGTGAGAGGCCTGCAAATAACCCCATTACCTTTGACAAACCTATTGTAGTAACCAGTCAGCCTTAAGAAACTCCTCAATTTCTTAATAGTGTTAGTTTTAGGCCAATTGACCATACATTCTACCTTTTGTGGATCTGTTGACACTCTTTGCAGATATGATATGCCCTAGGTATTCAATATGTTGTTCACCAAACTGGCACTTGCTTCTTTTAGCAAATAATGTATTCTCCCTCAATAGGGTCAGTACTACTTCAAGGTGCTTCAAGTGTGCCTCCCTCTCCTTGCTGTATATCAGTGTGTCATCAAAGAAAGCTAAGACATATTTCCTCAGACAGCCCTTAAAAACCTGATTCATTAGTGACTGAAAAGTAGCAGGGGCATTACACAGCCCAAATGGCATCACTAGGAATTCAAAGTGACCATGATGTGTACTGAATGCTGTGAGGTATTTGTGTTCAGGCTTCATCAGAATTTGGAAATATCCTGACCTCAAATCTATTTTAGAAAAATACTTAGCACCAGCCAGTTAATCCAGTAGCTCTTCAATGATGTGAATAGGGTAATCATGTTTCACAGTCAATCCATTAAGGTACCTGTAGTCTACACACATTCTCTTGGTTGCATCCTTTTTCTTTACCAAAAGTACAGGTGAGGCAAATGGGCTCTTGCTATTCTGAATGATCCCTGAATCCAATAACTCTTGCACAATCCTTTCTACTTCATCCTTATGATTGTGTAATGTCCTGTAGGGGTATTATGTTTAGGCACACTCCTTGTTTTAAGAATTATTTGATGCTCCACACCTCTGCCAGGTGGAAATCCTTCAGGTTCTCCAAATACGTCCTCATATTTTCCCAATAAGTCATGCAACTCCTTATCCTCCTTAAGGTCAGGTTTGAAGGGGTGTAGCAAATACACTCCTTCCACTTGCTCTTCAAATTCATTATGTAGCAACTAAAATAGGGAGTGCTCTATGATGATTTGGCACTGGTGTGTATCAGTTAGGGCTTTTAATCTTATCCTCCTTCCTCCAAGGTTCACAGTGACTGACATGTCCTCATAATCTAACTCAATAGGGGTATTCTCCTTAAGCCAATCATCCCCAAGAATAAGATCACATCCTTCATGTTTAAGGAGCCTTAGATGGTATTTGAACATATAGTTCTGCATTGCCCAGGTAAACCCTACTGCTTGTTGAGAGCTCAACAACTTTTTTCCATTATCCACCCTTACCATAATGGGTTTGGTGGGCCCCAATTCACACCCTAACTCTCTGTCAGTTTCTTCTTTAATAAAGCTCAGTATACTACCTGAGTCTAACAGCACATGAAGTTGTTTGTCTCCACAGTACCCTACAAACCTCATGGTTGTGGGGCCACTCCCTCCCATAATGGAGTTAAGTGACATGTGCACTTCTTCAACAAGGCACACTTCTTGCTCAGGTTCTTCACTGATAGGGTTTGAATTCAGGTAGGAAAGTTCTTCTTCCTCAGTCATCATCATGTAATTAATCCTGTGCTTGCATCTGTGTCCAACTAAAATTTATCATCACAATTATAGCAGAGTCCTTTCTCTCTTCTTGCTGCCATCTCAGCTGATGAAAGTAACTTAGGAGGGGTCTTTGCTTGGGTAGGAGGGGACTGTCTGTAAACATTGGAATTATTGGGCATCATGACTCTCTGATTAGGGTAAGGGGCTGGAGGAAAATTCCTGTTAGGTCCCTTAATTCTCTTTGTGATTGCTTCCAAGGTCATCAACTATTTCCTTCCCAGTTCTATGGTTTGTTTTAGGGTATTAGGCTCAAACATGTTCACAAAGGCCTGTAAGTCCTCATTCAGGCCACTAATGAAACTTGATATAAAATACTCCTCAGTATATCCCCTCTAGTTTAGCATCACCATACAAGCCTTTAGTTCTTCAAACTTCTCCACATACTCTGCATATGAACCCCCTTGTTTCAGTTTGTTAAACTCTCCAATGATCTTGGTTTCTTTTAGTTCATCAAATTTAGCAGAAACCAACTCTATAAACCTCTGCCATGTGAGATCAGTGTCCCCTGAATTGAAATTTTGAAACCATTGAGCAGCCTTACCTTCAAAGTGCATGGTGGCTAGAGTTACCTTTTGTGTTTCTGGGGTGTTGGGTATTAATTTAAAATACCCATTGCATTTGGGTATCCAGCTCCTAGGGTTTGATCCATCAAACCTGGGAAAATCATTTTTGGGCAAGGGGCTGATTATCTAGGGGGGTTGATGTTCTGTAAGTATTCTGTTTCTTGCTATCTGTGATCTTGACTGACTGCCCTCATGGAGAAGGTTGGAGTAAGGGGATCCCAGAATGGGTTCATCATCAGCTGTTGCTTTGCCCTTGTTCATATTGAGGAGATGCAATTGCATAGCTTCTAGGGTTGTGTGAGGTGATCAAGCCTTTCCATAAACCCTGTTTTAACTCCTGCATCTCAGCTTTAATACCATGAAATTGCTCCTGTGTTTCTTTCTCCTTTGCTATTCTCTTCAGATTTTCAGATTGTAATTTGATCTCTAATTTCTTTTGCATTTCTTGCAGGTCTTTCAGCCTAGTACCATCAACCATGGCCAAGGAAGGATGGGCTCTAGATACCAAATGTTAGGTTAAAGGAATTTTTGATCAACTGTTTGTAATTGTTTGTAATTTCTGGTAATTTCTGTGTAATTAAATCTGTAATTGCCGAGAAGGAATGGGGGAGAAACTGGAGAAGTAGAGAGAAATTGGTAGGTAGGAAAAGATATGTATTATCATGCTTGKACAATTCATACTGCTTTCCCCTATTTATAAACATAGGGGGGGACCATTTGACATAATAAACCCTAACACATAACAATAAGGATGGCTAATTAAAGAGTCCAAATAATATAATTCTGACCAAATAAGCTCAGTATGCTCAATAACCTATTATTTAATTAATTGGGTCCTTTAGCTTTCGGCCCAGCTCCACAACCCGCGTGGCACTTCTCAACCTGACCCAATGCCTTTTCTTCTCTTGCCTGCACCTTATCCTTTTCATTACCCGTAAAACCAAAGATTGAGGCTTTACCCCAATTCATCTCCTTTTCCTCTTCTTCCCCGCCGATTCCTTCAACTCCAGCCGAATTAGGTTTAGCGGCCATAACACCAACAAGCACATTCTTATAGTATAAATTTATGTGGATGATATTGTGTTTGGATCCACTAGTGAACAGATGGTGAAGGATTTCATAGCTCGGATGTTAGACACATTCGAAATGAGCATAGAAGGTAACCTTTTGTATTTTCTTGGTTTACAAATTAAACAGTTTGACGGTGGTATTTTTCTTTCCCAAACAAAATATGCTAAATATCTGGTTCAGAAATTTAGATTAGAAAATGAAAAGCATAAGAAAACACCTTTGGGGAAAACCAACAAACTGTCAAGAGATGATGTTGGGATCAGTGTTGATAACACAGTTTATAGGAGCATGATAGGAAGTCTCCTGTATTTAACTACAAGTAGGCCTGACATAATGTACAGTGTAGGTTTGTGTGCTAGGTATCAGTCGAACTCGGAAGAGTCACATTTAAAAGCTGTAAAAAGAATAATTAAATATGTGGCTGGAACAAGTGATTTAGGTTTGTGGTATACTAGAGATACATGCACTGAACTTGTTGGTTACACTGATTCAGAATGGGCAGGTGATGTCGTGGATAGGAAGAGTACCACTGGAGGCTGTTTCTTCTTAGAAAGTAACTTGGCCTCGTGGTACAGTAAGAAACAAAATTGTATATCCCTCTCTACAGCAGAAGCTAAATATATCGCAGTTGGAAGTGTGTGTACGCAACTTTTGTGGATGAACCTGATGATTGAAGACTACGGTCTCCATAGTAGTGTTCTGACCGTACTTTGTGACAATACGAATTCCATAGATATCTCAAAAGATCCTATTCATCACTCTCGTATAAATCACATTGACATCAGGTATCATTTTATCCGAGTCTTGGTTGATAGTAAAATAGTGAGTCTTGAGCATGTAGAGACAGACGATCAACTAGCTGAAATCTTCACAAAGGCATTAGATTTCAAGACCTTCTCTCGTTTGAGAAGAGATCTCGATATGTGCATTGTCTAGTCCATGTTGGGTTTGATGTTGTGATGCCCAATTATGTCATCAGTCACAACATCTGTATATTTTGCATGCATTTTTATTTTTCTGTTTCATACATAATATGAATGCATTGAATCTGGTTGACAGTGTAAAAAGATCTGTGTTGTAATAAAAGTGATGACAAAAAGACCAACCTCTTGAATTAGGTGATTGTGAATCTTTCCCGCATAAATCGGTTTTCTCCCAGGTCCAAAAACAAGGGGTGTTAAGAGCAATTACTAAGATAATTTCTCTTCAAATCTATAAAAAGATGAAGAAAATCTGGATTAAAAAGATCCAATCTTTAAATTCTACCTCATTGAGCGATTTTGACATAGTCATTAACTTGGGTTAAGGGGTCTGTTTTCATTGACTTCACTTGAAGTAAAATTAGCACATTCATTTTTGTAATGTCCCCAACCTTTACACTCATGACACTGAACCTCACTGAGAGGTTTAGGGGAATTTGACATCTTCTTGGCAGGCATGAGGTCTCGATAAGGATCTCATCAGATGGATCGGGGGAATACTCAAACCCAAAATCAGGTTCAGGTTCAGGGTGAACCTCAGGAACAGGATCCGAAGTAGGTGGAACTTCAGCAGGGTTGGAGTAGCTTAAAACCTCCCCAGTAAAGAAGTCCACAATCTCATACGGAATAGTAGAGTATTCAGTCTCTATCGATCCGGGCAACCTTTTCATATGTGCAACACTGAAACCATTAAGTATGTTTTTAACTTTTTTAGGTCATATATTTCAGGCATCAATTAAGACATGTATACTATGTGAAGATTCCATATTGTTGTGTGTTATATTACTTGTGCTTGTTTCTCTCTTTGAATTCTCTTAATCTTGTTGAAGGTTTAGTGAATTAGTTGTTTCAGTGGTGTTATAATCATTGAGCTGGACAGGTAATACAAGGATTAACGTGGCAGGAAAAATTTCACCCTGTACGTATTTTTACGACTATGGTGATGGTTCAAAATTCCAGCTCTAATTCAGTTTTATGCATTTGTAGAGACTTGTGATTTGGTTTGGTTTGTTGGTTGATTGAGTGTAAATCATGTGTCCTAAATTAAGGGGGAGTAAGGTTTTTGGATGGAAATAAAAAGATATTTGGGTAAAAAAATGGATAATAGGTAAATTAGGATTTTTACCTTACCTTTCTCTCTCCTAGGACAACGGTCATTTTTTTTAAAAAAGTCCGATTTGTTACCGTTTTATCCTACTCCCCTTTAATCCTTCTGCAATTAAAACTCTCTAACTCTCAACTTATTCACAGTCTCTCTCGAATTGCCTTTTTTTTTTTGTTTTCTTTTTAAAATCTGCAACAGGATGTCTTCTACGTGCAGAATTCCCGAGCTCCTTGCCGGCGTGTAGAACTCGTCCGATGACCAGTATCCACTGACACTAATCCAGAGGTGCAGTTTTTTCCAGGTTAGTCTGGGAATGAAATTAATGTTGATAACCTGCCAGAAAAATGATGTTGGGCCCGGTGATTTGTCACCAAAGCCGACATCAGCCATTGTTGATCCAGTTCCATCCTCCAATACTAATTCCGATTATGTTTCTTCTAGCGGTGCACCGATCACATCTGCTGACTCAGACCACTCTAATGAAGCTCCATCTCAATCCATTGAGATTGAGGACATGGAACCAGTCTCTCTGCGGTTCCTGACGAGCGAAGCCGAGGAGTTCTTCACGGAATATCAGAACCAGGGCTTAATTGCTGAGCGCCGAGTCCCAGTTGATTGAAAAACAAAATCTGATTACTTTCTTTAAGCACCAAGTGTTTTTATGTGGGAAGATCTATTCCTTTACTCCGGACTTGATTAATGTACTGTTTGGTACTGAGGCGTACCATGGTGAGTCGACGGCTGATGACATGAATGGGGTCATCCTGTTTTTATCTGGTGGATTGGTGAACAAGTAGCGAGAACAGTTTCCCAGCACACGTTTGTCCTTCCTTTACTCGGTCTTGTATAATATAGCCATTTTCAACTGGGTGTCCTCGTAAAATGCGACTATTCTAACTCGCTCTCAAACTCAGTTCTTGTTTCAACTTGGTCGGGGTATCAAGTTCAATTTCGGGCAACAATTCTTTGATGCTATCACCAGGTTTGTCACTTACAAGAATGCTTTTTCTCTCTATTTTCCCTCTCTTATTTACAGCATCCTGGAAAATCAAGGCCTTACGCTATCTGAGGATGACGCTCTTACTGGGGAGGCTGAGTGGTTCACCCTATGTAGCCAGCACTTGGATAGGGCACGTGTGGTGGTTCTCCCTTGGCAGGCACCTGTTCGGGCTGGTGTTGCCCCTGGTGAAGGTTCTGGCCTTTCCAACACCACTCCCAACATGGTTCGTCTCTCATCTCAGGTTCGTGCTCAGCTCACTATGCTTGATAATCAGACTGCACAGCTCCACAACAAGACTTGCGTGGTTCCTGGTTGGAGGCCCTTTTGCTCTATGAACAAAAAGGGGGAGAGAATGACGCCGCAAGTGATGACGCTGCTGATGATACAGATGGTGCAGATGCTGAGGTTTTGACTGGTTATCCAAAGATAAGAAGCAAACGAAGCTAAAGACAAAGAAGGGTTGCTGAGGAAGAAGAAAGCCCAGTGTGAAGGACCTTCATCAATGAGTTCCTAAGCCCAGTGCTTTATCTTCTGTTAATATTGTTTTTGATGTTGGTTTATTTATTTAAACGATGTTTATTTGTTTAGGGGGAGTTATTAACTTAAGGGAGTTTGTGTCATTTATATTGTCCAGAAAGGCAAAAGGGGGAGATTGTTGAGAATTTTATTCTTGGCAATAATTCTTTTTAGTTATTTGCCTTTCTTGGGGTCAAAATATTTAGGACTCTAGATTTATTTCCTAAGTAGAGATTAGGACTTTATTTAATTTTCTTAGGTTATCTCTAACTTGTCCTTCAAGTCTAGGAGTCTTAATTATTTATAGGAGAATATCAAGACTTAAGAAGGTGAGATGCACGGAGAAGAGGAAAAATCGTAGAGATCACTCGACGATTTAAAGAACAAAACTCAAAGCATGGAGTCTACTTGGAGCTACAATTCAGAATCAAGAGATCTTCAACGTTGTGTAACTAACGGAGGAGATCATATCAAGCGTAGCGACAAGTATTTTATATCATGTGTTGATCATTTGTTTTTCATATATTACTTAGATATTTTATAATTGATCTTGAACGACTAAGTAATATAGTTTCCGGGTTTAAATACCCAAATCTATTGTTTATTCCGTTGTTGTTTAATTCGTACTCTAGTTGATTTTAGGATTGGTGTTGTAACATCAATCACAACATCTGTTGTGTTACAAATTCATATTTCTCAAACTAGTGGATGTTAGGTCTGGTGATAGTTATCACGAAACTTAACATCAGTTTTCAAAATCATTGATCTACAAAATTATAGTATAACTTTGATTGTCAAAATTTACACGATAACTTCACAATTTAGACTAGTGTACCAGTGCTTCAACCTCGCTTATGACCATAGTCTAAGGAATATGAAAATAAAGATTATGAAAACGGAGCAAAGATAACGGGAAACATAATAAAGACTAAAGCAAATACTAAAATATAAAACTAAGAAAAGAAAACTATAATTCTTAAGTCACTTTTTGTTCTAATTTCTTGATTTTGAAGTAAGCATTGTTTATATAATATTTTAGTTTTTTAATTATTCTATTCCATTTTGAGTTTTTAATTTCATTTCTCGATCCAAGCATCACAACCTACACCAATTTCTGTTATTTAAGAACCCAAAACATGATTTGCAATGCACTTCTAGGAAGAAAATGCCGGATAATCGAAATATTTCATAACATGATATGCATTTTTTAACCTACGCAACATCTTTTAAGTGTCGCAAAGGAAACAGATACTATAAAATGCCTAAAAATAATATTCACACACGTATATATGTATATATTTATATGTGTATTATATTTGAAAATAACAACTAGTTATTAGAGTGATGTTTCGATCGTCAGACCTATGAGTTATGGGCCCACCACGCTTCCGCTGTGCTCTCTGATTTATTGTTACAATTTCAGACAAAGTCATATCTATATAAAGTTATTCTCTATATTTTCAACTTTCTAATTATTATTTAAATTTTACGAAATATATTATATTTATATGAGAATCTACTTTCTATATACAACTTTTGGTATAAAATAAAAGTAGATTGAAAAATAAATATTTATATATCATGCAACCACTTTATAAAATATTTTTTTGATATATCATAAAATGTTTCATATCTCACTAGGTATCAAATTAAATCATAATTAGTTGATTTATAATCATTAAGAAAGCTTAATTAAGGGTGAAACTAAATACTATTTTGTTTAGGAAATTACTCCATCCTTCAAGAATATATATAGTCCATTTTTCCTTTTGGTGATGTCCAAAATATACGGTTCAGTTACTATATTTAATAATACTATCTCCATTTTTTTAATATTATAACACTATTAAATATGAATCTTTTGAGCTTGTACAATTCATTAAATGAGAGGAAATAAATATATAACTTGCTTTCAAATACATGTGCTACAACATCAACCAAAAAACCATCCACTTGTATTAATCTATTAATCACATGCATATTATTTTAATTTAAAATGAATTCATTGTGTGACTTTGAGTGTCGAAATGTACACGATAACTGCACAATTTAGACTAGTGTACCGGTGTTTCGACTTCGTTTACGACCATAGTACAAAGGAAAGAAAAATGAAAATGACTATTCTAATAACGAAGCAAAACTAACGTGAATCATAATAAATACTAATGCAAATACTTAAATTCAAAAATAAGAAAAGAAAACTATGATACTTAAGTCACTTTTTCTCTAATCTTGTTATTTTATGCTGAGCATTTTTTATATAATATTTGGGTTTTTCATTATTCTATTCCATTTTGTGTGTGTGTGTGTTTTTTTTTTTAAACTACACAAATTTATATTATATAAAAACCAAAAGCATGATCGACAATGCACTTTTAGGAAGAAAATAAAAGGATTATTGTTCTATTTCATAGCATGATATGCATTTTTTAACATACGC
>BMAC01000690.1:132388-154307 GCA_014905375.1 Phtheirospermum japonicum | reverse complement strand
AAACTACACAAATTTATATTATATAAAAACCAAAAGCATGATCGACAATGCACTTTTAGGAAGAAAATAAAAGGATTATTGTTCTATTTCATAGCATGATATGCATTTTTTAACATACGCATTTCACGATCGTATGAATCACACAAACTACACAAATTTATATTATATAAAAACCAAAGCATGATCGACAATGCACTTTTAGGAAGAAAATAAAAGGATTATTGTGCTATTTCATAGCATGATATGCATTTTTTAACATACGCAAATAAAAACTAGTTATTAGAGCGAGGTTTCAATCCTCGGACCTATGGGTTATGGGACCACCACGCTTCTGCTACGCCACTCTGATTTATTATTTTAATTTCACATAGAATTATATTTATATGAAGCTCTTATGTATATTTTCAATATTATTATTTATTATTTAAATTTGAAAAAATATAATATTTATCTGAGAATCTACTTCAAAACAACTTTTGGTATAAAAAAAAAAGTAGAAGATAAATAAATATTTATATATCATTCAACCACTTTATATAAATATACGTGTGATAGATCATAAATATTTCATCTCTCACTATGTATAAAATCAAATCATAATTATTTGATTTATAATTTTCAAGAAATCGTAATTAAAGGTGCAATTAAATACACTTTCGCTTAGAAAATTACTCCATCCTTCCCAAATATATAGTCAATCATTACTTCTGGTGATGTCCAAAATATATTGTTCATCTTCATATTTAATAATTATCTATCCATTGTTCTAATAATATGACACTATTTTATATCAATTTTCGAACTTACACGCTTCATTAAAGGAAAGAAAATAAATATATAACTTGCATTCAACACATGTGCTACAACATCAACCACAAAACCATCCACTCGTATAAGTCGTTTAATCAAATGTGTAATATTTTAATTTAAAACGAATTCATTGTGTAACATTTATTGTCAGAATTTAAATGATAACTGTAGAATTATACTAGTGTACATGTGTTCCGACCTCTTTTATGACCATAGTCCAAGGAAAAGAAAAATGAAAATAAAGATTCTGAAAACAAAGCAAAGCTAACGGGAAACATAATAAAAACTAATGCAAATGCTAAAATTAAAAAATAATGATTGAAAACTATAATTCTTATGTCACTTTTTCTTCTAATTTTCTTATTTTAAGGTGAGCATTCTTTATATAATATTTTGATTTTACATTATTCTATTCAATTTTGTGTTTTTATTTTTTTCTTCATTTTATCGATCAATGCATCACAGCCTACACAAATTTCTATTATATAAAAACTCAAAACACGATCGACAATGCACTTCTTGGAAGAAAATAAAAGGATTATTGTGTTATTTCATAGCATGATATGCATTTTTTAACATACGCAACATCTTTTAAGTGTCGCCTTTTATAACGCCCCGATTTCACTTTAGTCGAGAAAGGATTTATATTTTTAAATAACTAAATGGAGAAATCTCGGTGTCACAATAAATGTCTAATTTTCATGATTTTAATATAAAAGATTTATATTTTCAAAACGTTCAAGAATTAAGCAGCGGAAATATTCATAATATAAGTAACCAAATTACCAACAGTGGAAATTAATAGCCATAGTATGCTTTATGTCTAGTTCGACTCTTATTTTAAACATAAAAAAAGTTTAAAACATAAAAAAAAATCAAGAATTTTTATTCCCCTCCTCGTTTCCCTTTCATTCACGTCGTTTATTTGGGATGAGCTCAACGTACTCAATAGTTACGAGGTAGGGACCACTGACCTATTTTATGCTAAATTTTATTTCTCAATATCGTGCAATGTGTATCATGTAATCTTGAGTACGACTTATTTCTAAAACCGAATTATATAGCCAAGGGTCATTTCCAATGTGCTATCCACGAATTAAAACCGGTAGTCGTATAAGTTGTTATCACGTTTTAGCTGTAGTCAAAGTAATTTCTAAAACCAATCATGAATTAGAATCGGTGCCGTACAAGTTGTCATCGCGTTTCTAGCTGCGCAGTAAAAGTCGACATTCTTCTAAAACCATGAATTAGAACCGGTAGCCATACAAGTTGTTATCGCGTTTCTAGCTGCAGTCAATGTCTATGTTTTTCCAACATGCTATTCTATGAATTATATGGTTAAATGTGCTATTTTTAAGTTCTATAATTTAGTTGAAATATGAAAACAAATACTAGAAAATGCCCAAAAATATTATATACACGCACTAATATAAATGCATATGTATATTATATTTGAAAAAACTAGTTTTATCAAAGCGAGGTTTCGATCCCCGGACCTGTGAGCTATGTGCTCACCCCGCTTCCACTACGCTACTCTGATTTATTATTTTAATTTCACACAAAATTATATCTATATGAAGCTCTTGTGTATATTTTTAAAATTCTTATTTATTATTAAAAATTTTAAAAATTTTATATTCATCTGAGACTCTACTTCCAAAATACAACTTTTGGTATAAAAATAAAAATAGAAGAAAAAAAATATTTATATATCATTCAACCACTTTATATAAATATATGTTTTATAGATCATAAATGTTTCGTATCTCACCAGGTATAAAATTAAATCATAATTAGTTGGTTTATAATTATCAAGAAATCGTAATTAAGGGTGCAATTAAATACACTTTCGCTTAGAAAATTACTCCATGCTTCCCAAATATATAGTCAATCATTACTTCTGGTGATGTCCAAAATATATTTTTCATCTTCATATTTAATAATTATCTATCCATTGTTCTAATAATATGACACTATTTTATATGAATTTTTGAACTTAAACGTTTCATTAAAGGAAAGAAAATAAATATATAACTTGCATTCAACACATATGCTACAATGCACATATGCTACAACATCAACCACAAAACCATCCACTCGTATAAGTCGTTTAATCAAATGTGTAATATTTTAATTTAAAATTAATTTATTGTGTAACATTTATTGTCATAATTTAAATGATAACTGTAGACTTATACTAGTGTACATGTGTTCCGACCTCGTTTATGACCATAGTCCAAGGAAAAGAAAAATGAAAATAAATATTTTGAAAATGAAGCAAAACTAACAGAAAACTTAATAAAAACTAATGCAAATACTAAAATTAAAAAATAATAATAGAAAACTATAATTCTTGTGTTGTTAAAGGAATTACACATTTAGTGTGTCTATATCAACAAGTTAAGTATGAGGGTAATTTAGTTATTCATTATCATTATGTAATTAGGGAACTGTATAATTGGTACCCTATATAAAGGGACCCTTGATTAATGAGAACCCTAATCTTCCTCCGCCTCTCTTTTTATCTCGTACTTTTCTACTTTACTTTTACAGTTTTCTGCTTCTACTTTAATACGTTATCAGCACGATATTGCTCTTGAATTTTTGAAGGTATAATCGGACAAATCAAATTATTTTACAAGGTACCCTCAATCCTAATTAATTATTTGACTGTGAAGTCTTAATTGTGTATTGCGTATTCGGAGTAGAGATTTGTTTTAATTCTTCATTAGTTATTTGACTGTTCTGCGTATTGAGAGGAGTTTAATTCTGTTCTGCGTATCTGTATTGACTGTGATTTAATTCTGTTCTGCGAGGAGTTTAAATTCTGTTATGACTGTGCATGTGATTAAATTCTGTTCTGCTGCGTCTGCTGCGTATGAATTTCTGCGTATTGGTAATAGATTTAATTTTAATTCTTTTGTTTTGCCTCTGTGCTTTTCTGCGTAGTTTATATATATATGTTTGTCTGTTTTGTTGAATAGAATATATCTTTTCTGTACTTATTTTTTAGTCTGGGCCTTAATATGGGCCGGAAAAAAAAATTAATAAAAACCACATTAGCACCTGTCAGTTTCAATCCTGGGTGAGGACTCACAGAATTGATTACTGTGACCATTCTGCTGCTCTTTTTATATTGCAATATTTGAAACTGTTTTAGTTCTTAATAACTGTTTTAAGAAATGCACCACATTGCGATATTACTTATTTGTTAATATTCTCTAGAGGATTATTTAATAATCTTCGTATGCGTATTCTCGTGATAATGAAAATTCGTGAGCAATACAAAATAATATAAACTTGTCATGTGATAAAAGTAATTTCACAAAATATCGAAAAACGTGATATGTGGCCTACGATCTTATAATCTAATTCATGTTTTTGAAAAAAAAAATTTGTAAATCATTACAATTACGTAATCCAAATATCTCCAATCTTGTTTTATAAGATGGTTTAACCCACTAGTCCCGAATTTGAAATATTGGACTCAGAAGGAATTGAGTACCATCGTTGGGTTTATGATGCAGAAACTACTTTCATGGGAAAGGATTTCACATCCACGATCATACCATCCACCGATCCAACAGACAAAGAACTGTTTGATAGAATTAAAGCCAATGCCCTAATGTTTTGCGGCGTCATATTGACCCAAGCTTACGCTGGGAGTACCTTCAGTTGAAGGCACCCAAAGAACTGTGGGATGCCCTCAAGGGACGTTTTGGAAACTTACATGATACTTTGCTTCCAGAACTGACCGTTTAGTGGAATGAAATCCGCTTACTTGACTATAAGAGAGTCAATGACTTCAACAAGGACATGTTGCGCTTAAAAGCACGTCTTACCTTCTGTGGAAAGCAAATCACGGAAGATGATATGATACAAAAAAAAAAAAAGAACTCTATCCACTTTTCCTACTTCAGCACTTATACTAGCGAACCTGTATAGGCTCGAATATGATAACAAAAGGATTACAACTTTTAATAAGTTGATTAATATGCTGCAAGTAGCTGAGAGGCATGATTAGGTTCTCTTGAACAATAATGCTAGACCTGCCGGGGCAAAGAAAATTCCCAAAACTAGTTATGGTCAAGCGAACAGTGGATAGAACCCCAAAACAAAGGGGACAGGACGTGTGAATCCCCCTAAAAGTGGTAATTATGCACCACGAAGCAGGGGACATGGGGGCCGCAGTAGAGGCTGTGGTAAGGGCCGTGGAGGCTATCCCCATGTATGGCGCAAAGATGGTGGTAGCGCCCCAAGTGGGGATTGTAATATTGGGCCTAGTGGTTATAAAACCAAGGCACCACACGAGAACTCCTCAAAGAAAGGAGAGAGAGTTGGGAATGAACCTTACTATAGATGTGGTGACACTGGGCATTGGTACCACAACTGTCACGGAAGTGATAAGGTGGTAGCCATCTACAAGAAACTTAGAGAGTCTAAAGAACAAGAGACTCACTATGTGTAAAATGGAGATCTTGACGCTGAGAGTCACTTGATGTTCCTGATTTTGGGTGATCTACTTCATCTATTTACTTATATTTCAAGATATTTGTGAAGGCATGATTGCCTCATTTTATTGAGAATATGGAGTTTTGTATTTTTTGAATTAGATTTACTTTGAACAAGACATTTATTTGATTGGATTATTAATAATTTCGAATTTCATTCTAAAGTATTGAATGTATTCGACTTTATTATTTACAAAACTATGTGCTTGGATCAAATACAACAATAAGATGTGCATAAATACATCTTACGCATAGAGCTACATATTCTAATGAGAAGTATATCATTCTAGATCGTCCACAACACTCCAATGAACTAGAGAAATTCCTCTAACTCTTTCCATGACACTATCACCACTTTTATAAGGAATGTCGCGRGGCGAAATAGAGTGCTTAGCTGATAGTGGGACTACTCAAARAATTTTAAGGAATAAACAATTATTTGTTGAATTAATTCCTTATAGCTCATCTGTGACTACGATGATTGGGACATCCCAACTAATCAAAGGGCGAGGAACTTCCAAATTCTTGATGCCTAATGGCACAATGATAACAGCCACAAAGGCTCTATATGCACCTAGAGCAAATCGAACATTGCTGAGTTTTAAACATATCCATGCCAACGGCTATCACTTGGAAACTCATTGTGAGAATGGAAATGAATATATTTATATATTACCTCTAATGAATGTGGAAGAAAACGCATCTTATAGAAAGTAATGAGTCAATCTAGTGGGTWATACCTCACCACTATCAGGATTATTGAATCCTATGTCGTCACCAATAACGAACTATGTGACACTGACTCATATAGGCTTTGGCATGACCGCCTTGGACATCCTGGTCGTAACATGATGATCCACATTTTGATAAACTCACACGAACATACTTTCTTTCGAGTGACTCATATAGTGGGATATAAACGTGATGCACTGCCCAATCGGTACTATTGCTGCCCAAGTACAGCTAATAACTTCTGAAGCACAAGATGCATTACCTACATCTCACTCTGCCTCAATATCTATCTCAAAGTCAAATCACTCGTTTTGAAAAGCCTGCCTTTTAGCAAAAACCGGATCGAGACCTCTCTATGCTATAGATACAAAGCAAGACATTCCATTCTTACAAAGAATCCAAGGTGATACATATGGACATAATCATTCAAAATGCGGATAATTCAAGTGTTTTATAGTTTTGGTCGATGCTTCGGCACGTATTGTCCATAGAAATGTTGCATTTTCAAAACTCCTAGCACATTTAATATGATTGAGGACTAACTAACCTTATAAAGCACCCAAACTTATAATGCTAGAGAGTTTACATCAAAAGTACTTGATGTCTATTGCATTTTAATAAAGATCGATGTACTAAATCTTATACCCTAATGTGCATATATAATAAGGTCTCAAATAAGACACCATCAAAAGGAATATAGATGGTGACTAAGACAATATTTATGCGCACTCATTTGTCTTTGCACAGGGTTATGCAATATTACACGCAACTCTTACTTATTCATTTTTGAACCCCTGCTAACCAAATATTTGCGTACCAGTTGGTAACTGGATATAAGCCTGATAATTCATATCTACGCATATTTGATTAAGCAGTATATGTGCCTATTGCGCCCCCACAATGTATTTATATGGGTTTTCTAAAGACGATTAAGTATTTATGTTGGATATGAATCTCCAACAATCATCCGCTATTTGAAACCTTTGACAGACGATCTCTTTATTGCTAAATTAGTGAGTTTGTCACTCTAAAGAGACAGTCTTCCCATCGTTAGGGGGAAATAAGAAAAAGTATTTTCTAATGGAACGACAGGAATAGTTTCATACTATGTCTCATTATGATCCCCACATTTCACAATGTAACGTGAAAGAAAGGTAAAGTGAATAATTGATCTTCAAAGTATAGAAGACTCAATTTATAAAGTGACGAGATCATATATATATAAGCTGCAAATGTGTCTGAAAGGTTAAAAGTCCCTGTGAAGGGCACAATGTCACAGATTAAGACATTGGAACCATACTTAGTGGAGGTGTGGTTGAGTTCGTGACTCCCAAAAGGAACAGGGGGAGGTCACTTGGTTCGATCAATACTCGCCCAAGGAATAAGAGGGCATGTATGGCACAACTTTAATTGATCATCAATGAAGATAATGACTCTCATGAGATTATCTCTGATTATACTTAATTGATCATCAATGAAAGTAATGACACTCATGAGATTATCTCTGATTATACTTATGTCCATGAATCATTAATGGAGGACGCTCCGAAGTTTAATATGATTCAAGAGAATAAAGAAATCTCAATGTACAATGAGAGTTTATATAAGTTGATGGAAATACTTTTCATATACATTGATGATATATACATTGTTGCTCAAAGAATCATAGAGCACAATAGTATCGAACCACGCTCCATTGAAATATCAATATAGAGCAAATTGACCTAAATGTAAAGAATCAATTCAGGTAGAAACTAAATTCACTGACAATAAGGTAGGTATTTGGTTTGGTAGTGCTAACCTCACCAAGTGTAAAGCCTATAGGACATAAAGAAATTTTTGTCAGAAAGCGTAATGAGAAAAATAAAGCCATGAGATGCAAATCTATACTCGAAGGACAAAGTTCCCTGGAATTGACTATGGGGATATGTACTCTCCCATAATAAATGAGAATACAGCTTATACCTGTGGCTACATCATATCTCTATGGGGATCATGATTTAGAGATATATACGAAAGAGCTTGCTGGCCTTTCATTGCCAAGGCAAGTGACTCTAAGCCACGAAGTTCATTTGCAAATTAAATTGAAACACTCACTTTATGGATTAAAATAATCCAGACGGATGTGGTATAACCATCTAAGTGACTACTTGATTGGGAAATGACAATCTATGCCCTTGCGTATTTATAAGTTTCAAATTTGCGATTATAATTGTATATGTCGATGAAAGGAACATAAAATTCACTCTTAATGAAATAAGAGATATCGCTAGTTATTTGAAATTCATAATTTGAGATAATGCATCATGGGAAAACTCGGTCATGTTAAGGCTTTAAACTAAAATCAAGTTTGTGGAATACTAAATTCTACAGTTTGCATATGTCCAAAAGATGATCAGGCAGTTAAATATGGATAAGTGGAATATGTTAGCTCTCCTATGATTGGTCAAAGTGAAGATATAAGGAAATATCAATTTCGTCAATGGAATGACGAAGAACTGGTGGGAGCTGAAATTCTCTACCTACGTACAATATGCGCATTATTGTACCATTACTAATACACTTGACCAAATATTACTTTCTCAAAATTGTTATCTTGATTTAACTCAAGAAAGCTCAGATGTCACTGGAATGGAATCAAAATGTAATTTGATACCTAAAAGAAACCATTGACGCGAGTTTATTTTTCCCATTTATAAATATAATTGGGACTGCAGATGGTCTTGTAATACCTATAGAAAATGTTGAGTTTACTTCCTACTGTGAAACACCAAATAGTATCATTGATGTTGGTTACTCACTCGATCCATGTAAAGAGATCAGTATTATACATGTAGTAGTTTGTGAGTATCTACGATAAATGTTATGATCATAGTGGTTTGAACTCTATCACTGAAGAAAATGTGATAATATGAGCAATATAAACCACAACTATTCTACATCCAACAATTATGCACTTCCTCAAGAATCAAGTAAATTGAGGAAGTTGATATTTTCAAAGTTCTCTTACATATCAGAGAAGGGTGTACACTTTAGGGGGAGTCTCAACATAAGGTGTGTTGTACTCTTTTACCTTAGACCAAGTTTTATTTTTCCCATTGGGTTTTGTTACTTGGCAAGGTTTTAACGAGGCAACAATGAAACACCATTTCACCCTTCGACCAAGTTTTATTTTTAGTATTGGGTTTTGTTACTTGGCAAAGTTTTTAATGAGGCAATTACTCATGCACCATCTTACTTGTTGACTCGACACAAGGGGGAGTGTTAAAGGAATTACACATTTAGTGTGTCTATATCAACAAGTTAAGTATGAGGGTAATTTAGTTATTCATTATCATTATGTAATTAGAGAACTGTATAATTGGTACCCTATATAAAGGGACCCTTGATTAATGAGAACCCTAATATTCCTCCGCCTCTCTTTTTGTCTCGTACTTTTCTGCTTTACTTTTACAGTTTTCTGCTTCTACTTTTATATATGTCACTTTTTCTTCTAATTTTCTTATTTTAAGGTGAGAGTTTTTTATATAATATTTTGATTTTTCATTATTCTATTCCATTTTGTGTGTTTTTTTTCCTCGGTCAATCCATCACAGCCTACACAAATTTCTATTATATAAAAACCCAAAAAACGATCGACAATGCACTTCTTGGAAGAAAATAAAAGGATTATTGTGTTATTTCATAGCATGATATTCAATTTTTAACATACGCAACACCTTTTAAGTGTCGCTAAGAAAACAAATACTAAAATATGCCCGGAAATATTATATACACACACACAAATTGTAAAATTTGAAGGTCTATGATTTTGAAAATAAGTATCAGTTTGTGATGTTGCTTTCAATGTTAATCAACACTGAAACCAACATCAACTAGAGTTAAACTAAAAATATGCAGCGGAAATCAAACTTAAGAACACAACAATTTAAATTCAGTTCACAAGTAAAAGTACTTGTGGACCTGGGTGTACAAACCCGAAAACGATATTACTTTCTTTGTTCACGATCAATACAAAAGTATAAGAAGTAATATATGAAAACTAAAGTATCAAACACATGATACTAAATACTTGTTGCCTGGATGAAAAGATATTCTCCGTTGGTCACGCAACTTCGAAGAACTTGTTGATCTCAGACAGTGGCTCCAAGTAGCTATCTTGCTGATCTTCTTCCTTGAAGCTTTGCATCACTCGTTCCTTGATTTTCTGTGCGTCTCTTAGTTGTAGCAAAGATTATTTGTCTTGTGTCCTTGTGTTGTCTTAAATATACAAGTCCTAAAGTCCTAGTCTTGATAAACAAGGAAAATAAATCCTAAACAAAATTTTGGAAACTAATTAAAGTCTTAGACACAATATAGGAAACAAATCTAGAGTCTTAATAAACAAATCTAGTTCCCTAATATATTTTGGGCCCAAGAAAGGCAAATAACAAAATAAAGAAATTCCATAAATAAATTTCCCAAAAATCTCCCCATTTTGCCTTTCTAGACAAAATAACCTAGACGCGCAATAAAGGTTTAAAGGTCTAAAAATTCCCCTAAATTTAAAAATCTAACTAAATTAGAACTCCCCCTAAACAAATACTCATTGTTTAGAACAAACAAACCACAAATCAATCAATGGCTCGAACCTCATCCGCGTCTCCTACATCTTCTCCCCCTTTTGTTCTGAAAGCAAAAGAGCCTCAACAAACGAGTCCCGAAGTGCCTTTAACTAGTCAACCTGGTTATCAAGCAAAGTAATATGGGCTCAGATAAACGGAGCATAAAAATGAACCATGTTGGTACTGATGTTGGGAATACCAAAACCAACACCAGACATGACACCAGCTCGAAGAGGCGTCTGGGTGCCTAAAGAAGGCAATTAGATTCTGCTTCACGGAAACATCAACAGGGATTTGACGCTCAGCAATCATGCCTCGATTTTCAAATCCCAAGAATAGCTCCTCAACTTCACTCGTCAAGAACCTCATGGAGATTGGTTCCATGTCTTCCATCTCGACGGCTTGAGATGGAGCCTCATCAGAGCTAGCAGAGTGGTCGGAGGCAGATAAAGGAATTTGTGAACTTGCAAATGAAACATATCAGAATTGAAGCTGGAAGGTCAAATCGGAACAGTAGCGGGTGATGTTAGGTTTGGTGACACAACACCAGAACCAACATCGACTTTCTGGGCAGCTTTAGAACTTTTCTTCTTGGACTTTGGGTGGATTTCTCTTATCATCCAGACGCACTGTCTCTTTTCGGTGAGGAGAATTCGACTTGGAGAACCTTGGCTTTGGTGTGTGATGAAGAGTTTGACATCCTGCAAGAGACTGGAAACAACTACAAGGACAAGATCGGGTGTCGTAGGCAGTAAAATTGGGAGAGAAAAAGAGTAGAAAAAAACTTAACTTTCCAATTTGGATAAAACGTATGCGGTAGAAGTAGGAAGAGGATAAACAAAGTAAAGTTAAAAAATAACTCCCCCACTCTCACAACTACTTCTTTGTCGACCGAAAATTTTTGTTTCCTTAAAATAAGCCCACTCTTTCTCAAAATAAGACACATGATCTCAACTCAACTAATCCATCATCTCAATTTTGGAAATAAAAACCACAAATCTCAACTACCTAGAAAAGCGAGATAGAGCTAGATTTTTATAAACCATCACCATAGTTGAACTAATTCTTTGCAAAGCAAATTTTCACTCGCCAAATTAACCCCTTTATTACCAGTCCAATCCTCCGATTTTAACACCAATGAAACACTTGGTTAGCAAGATTCAAAAAAAGAATTAAGAGAATTCAAGAAAGACAAAAACACAAGCAACAGTACGCACAACAAGAAGGCATCTTCTCAAAGTATGAATGTCCTAGTTGATGCCTAAAATTCATGACCTAAAAAGGTTAAAAAAAAAATCACATTATGATTTTAGTAACTTGATCAGTGTTGCTTTTTATTACTGACAACATTATAACCAATATTGCCTCAGGCGAAGTCAATGGACACTTACCCCTTAACCCAAGTTAATGACTACGTCAAAATCGCTCAAGAAGGTGAAATTTAAAGATTGGATCGATTTGTATCCAGATTTTCTTCATCATTTTAGAAATTTGAAGAGAAATAGCTTATCTTAAGCAATTGCTGTTAACACCTCTTGTTTTTGGACCTGGGAGAAAACCAGTTTCTGCGGGTAAGCTCCACAATCACCTAATTGAAGAGGTTAGTCTTTTTGTCATCACTTTTATTGCAACACAAGACCTTATCACACTTTCAACCAGACTCAATGCATTTGGATTATGTATGAAAAGAAAAATAAAAATGAATGCAAAAGTGTACAGATGTTGTGACTAATGTTGGTATGGTGTGTCACAACATCAAAACCAACATTGGCTTAGACAATGCACATACCGAGATCTCTTCTCAAATGAGAGAAGGTCTCTAAATCTAATGCCTTTGTGAAGATGTCGGCAAGTTGATTGTCTATTCCTATATGCTCAAGGATAACTATCTTCCTCTCAAACAAGTCACGAATAAAGTTGTACCTTATGTCAATGTGTTTGATTCGTGAGTGTTTGTCAAGATTTTTCGAGATATCAATGGCACTGGAAGTATCACAGAGCACAGTCAAAATTCTTCTATGTAGACCGTAGTCCTCTATCATTTGGTTCATCCACAATAACTGTGTATAAGTACTTCCAGCTGCAATATAATCGGCGTTAACTGTAGAAAGAGAAATGTAATTCTGTTTTTTGCTATACCAAGATATAAGATTCTTAGCATATTTGGACTCATAAAGAAAAATACCATCATCTAGTTGTTTAATTTGCAAGCTAAGAAAGTAAGAGAGATTACCTTCCATGATCATCTCGAATGTATCAGACATTTTTGTAATAAACTCACTTACCATCGATTCAATACGGGTGACTGGAGCAAACGTCTTATCTGATCTGAGTCTAATTTTGGATCAGCTTGAGTCGATGTTGGGTTTGATGTTGAGTTCCCAGAACCGTCATCGAAACCAACATCACCAATTTCTTCAATTTCAACACCTGCATCTTCGATTTGGTAGCAGTTGTCTGATGTCCCCTGACCAGTAAGAATACATGTATTCCCCTCGTCATAAACTTCACACTTTTCATTAGTGAACTTGACATTAAAACCACCATCGCATAGTTGGCTGATGCTTATCAAGTTCGCAGTTAAGCCTTCAACAAGTAACACGTTCTCAACCTTCGCAATACCAGGGACATGAAGAGTTCCTTGGCCAATGATTTGGCCATTTGCACCTCCACCATACTTCACCTTTCCTCCATGAAATTTGAAAATATTCGAGAGGAGATCTTTCGAGCCGGTCATGTGCTTAGAGCATCCACTATCAAAATACTAGGCTCTAGGGATGTGAGACTTCAGAGAGGAATAGATCATGTTGCATTTGATCTCGTTCTTTTTTACCCAGACCTGCTTGACTCTGGTGTTGGTTTTTGTGTTGGGAACACAAAAACCATCACGAAAACCAACACGAAACTCAGCAGTCAGCTTCGACCTTTTAAAATGAGTTTGCTTGACAACAAGCTTTATGCAGTATGGTGGTATGTGACCTGGATTACCACAGTGATGACACACGTATTGTCCTCTTCTCCTCTTGTGGCGTTTGGTCGACTTCACCTTTTGACTTGAATCTGGCTTTTGAACATACTTGTATCCAATCCCGTGTTTTGAACAATCCGGGATACTCGGTTCCAGAATCTCATCCACCATGGTCTTGCCCTTGTTGAGGTTTGTGAGGGTTTCTCGGACTTTCTTCAAATCGTTCTTTACTCGTTCTAGCTCAATATCCTTTTTGGTGAGGGACGACTCCAATCGGACAATTATATTTAGTTGATCATCCTATTTCTTGGTCAGCTTGTCCACCTCGATCGTAAGATCCATGACTTTGAGTACTTGTTTTCCCCAACTAGCAAATAATTATTCATACTAAATCTCATCGTCATCTTCAATGTACTCTGTAGCAATCAAACTCTTCCTCTTCAGAGTATCCATATCATCCTACAAAATAAGGATCGATATACTTAGTACGTCAAGTATCCTACTCTGGTGCCAATTGTAAAATTTGAAGGTCTATGATTTTGAAAATAAGTATCAGTTTGTGATGTTGCTTTCAATATTAATCAACACTGAAACCAACATTAACCAGAGTTAAACTAAAAATATGCAGCGGAAATAAAACTTAAGAACATAACAATTTAAATTCAGTTCACGAGTAAAAGTACTTGTGAACTTGGGTGTACAAACCCGAAAACTATATTACTTTCTTTGTTCACGATCAATACAAAAAGATAAGAAATAATATATGAAAACTAAAGTATCAAACACATGATACTAAAAACTTGTCGCCTGGATGAAAAGATCTTCTCCATTGGTCACGCAACTTCGAAGAACTTGTTGATCTCGGACAGTGGCTCCAAGTAGCTATCTTGCTGGTCTTCTTCCTTGAAGCTTTGCATCGCTCGTTCCTTGCTTTTCGGTGCGTCTCTTAATTGTAGCAAAGATTGTTTGTCTTGTGTCGTCTTAAATAGACAAGTCCTAAATTCTAGTCTTGATCAGAAAGGAAAATAAATCCTAAACAAAATTTAGGAAACTAATTAAAGTATTATACACAATCTAGGAAACAAATTTAGAGTATTAATTATAGTTCCCTAATATATTTTGGGCCCAATAAAGGCAAATAAAAAAATAAGAAAATTCCATAAATAAATTTCCCAACACAAATATATATGCATATGTATATTATATTTGAAAAAACTAGTTATCAAAGCGAGGTTTCGATCCCCAGACAGCTATGTGCTCGCCACGCTTCCACTGCGCCACTCTGATTTATTATTTTAAATTCACACAAAATTATATCTATACGAAGCTCTTGTGTATATTTTCAAAATTCTTATTTATTATTAAAAATTTAAAAATTTTTATATTTATCTGAGACTCTACTTCCAAAATACAACTTTTGGTATAAAAGTAAAAGTAGAAGAAAAATAAATATTTATATATCATTCAACCGCTTTATAAAAATATACGTTTTATAGATCATAAATGTTTCATATCTCACTAGGTATAAAATTAAATCATAATTAGTTGATTTATAATTATCAAGAAATCGTAATTAAGGGTGCAATTAAATATACTTTTGCTTAGAAAATTACTCCATCCTTCCCAAATATATAGTCAATCATTACTTCTGATGAGGTCCTGAATATATTGTTCTTCTTCATATTTAATAATTACCCATGCATTGTTCTAATAATATGACACTATTATAGGAAAGAAAATAAATATATAACTTGCATTCAAAACATGTGCTACAACATCAACCACAAAACCATCCACTCGTACAAGTCGTTTAATCAAATGTGTAATATTTTAATTTAAAACGAATTCATTGTGAATTCATTGTGTAACATTTATTGTCAGAATTTAAATGATAACTCTAGAATTAGACTAGTGTACATGTGATCCGATCTCGTTTATGACCATAGTCCAAGGAAAAGGAAAATGAAAATAAAGATTCTGAAAACGAAGCAAAACTAACGGGAAACAAAATAGAAAATAAAGCAAATACTAAAATTAAAAAATAATTAAAGAAAACTATAATTCTTATGTCACTTTTTCTTCTAACTTTCTTATTTTGAGGTGAGAATCCTATATATAATATTTTGATTTTTCATTAGTCTATTCCATTTTGTTTATTTTTTTTTCATTTTCTCGATCAATGCATCACAACCTACACAAATTTCTAATGTATAAAAACAAAAAACACGATCGACAATGCACTTCTAGGAAGAAAATTAAAGGATTATTTCTATTGTATAAAAACCAAAAACACGATCGACAATGCACTTCTTGGAAGAAAATTAAAGGATGATTGTGTTATTTCATAGCATTATATGCATTTTTTAACATACGCAATATCTTTTAAGTGTCGCAAAGAAAACAAATACTAGAAAATGCCCAGAAATATTACATACACACACACACTAATATATATGCATATGCATATTATATTTGAAAAAACTAGTTATCAAAGCGAGGTTTCGATCCCCGGACCTGTGAGTTATGTGCTCACCACGCTTCCTCTACGCCACTCTGATTTATTATTTTAATTTCACACAAAATTATATCTATATGAAGCTCTTGTGTATATTTTAAAAATTCTTATTTATTACTTAAAAAGTTAAAAAATTTATATATATCTGAGACTCTACTTCCAAAATATAACTTTTGGTATAAAAATAAAAGTAGAAGAAAAATAAATATTTATATATCATTCAAGTTTCAACCACTTTATAAAAATATACCTTTCGTAGATCATAAATGTTTCATATCTCACTAGGTGTAAAATTAAATCATAATTAGTTGATTTATAATTATCAAGAAATCATAATTGAGGGTGCAATTAAATACACTTTCGCTTAGAAAATTACTCCATCCTTCCCAAATATATAGTCAATCATTACTTCTGGTGATGTCCAAAATATATTGTTCATCTTCACATTTAATGATTATTTATCCATTGTTAAAATAATATGACACTATTTTATATGAATCTTCGAACTTACACTCTTCATTAAAGGAAAGAAAATAAATATATAACTTGCATTCAACACATGTGCTACAACAAAGCCATCCACTCGTATAAGTAGTCTAATCACATGTTTAATATTTTAATTTAAAACGAATTCATTGTGTAACATTGATTGTCAAAATTTAAATGATAACTTTAGAATTTAGAGTAGTGTACATGTTTTCCAACCTCATTTACGACCATAGTCCAAGGAACAGTAAAATGAAAATAAAGATTCTGAAAACGAAGCAAAACCAACGGAAAACATAAGAAAAACTAAAGCAAAAACTAAAATTAAAAAATAATAAAAGAAAACTATAATTTTTATGTCACTTTTTCTTCTAATTTTTTTATTTTAAGGTTAGCATCCTTTATATAATATTTTTATTCTTCATCATTCTATTCCATTTTGTGTTTTTTTTTTCATTTCTCGATCAATGCATCACAGCCTACACAAATTTCTATTATATAAAAATCCAAAACACGATCGACAATTTGAACTAATTTTAGTCGGAACACCCGCCGAGAGTGAAGAACTAAAGAGAGTCGCAATTGAACAGATCGAGCAAGCTCAAATGCCCCTTAAAAATGTCTGCCCCTATCCAACTACATTTTGTCTTCTGTGGGCCGAGGAGAAAATAGATGAGCTTTTTCTCTCCCCCTCGGGGAATTCCACCCGAGCAAGAGCGATGAACCTTTCATTTATCAAATCTTAGGGACACTGCGCATGCAACCATTTTTATGGTAAGAGATTATGATCCCGCGCATATTTTAATTCTTCGGAGTTTTGAATTAGAGACGCTGAATCGATGCCGGACAAGTTCTTTCGAAGTCCAAGGAAATGAAATTCAAAAAGAGCATGATGAACCAAAAAGTCTTCAGGACCTATTGTTAAGAATATTGATTAGCTTTTCGAGAAATTTCTAAACGAACAGGAGCAAATGCTCGGTCTATTCTGGGAGCATCCGCCTGCTCTCTAGATTCCCGTCACTACGGATTGATTGTCCCTACCTAACTACAATGCACTTCTAGGGAGAAAATAAAAGGATTATTGTGTTATTTAATAGCATGATATGCATTTTTTAACATACGCAACATCTTTTAAGTGTCGCTAAGAAAACAAATACTAGAAAATGACCAAAAATAATATATATACACACAGAAATAAATATATGCATATGTTTATCAAAGAGAGATTTCGATCCCCGGACCTATGAGCTATGTGCTCACAACGCTTCCACTGCGCCACTCTAATTTATTATTTTAATTTCACACAAAATTATATCTATATGAATCTCTTGTGTATATTTTGAAAATTCTTATTTATTATTTAATTTTTAAAAAATATTATATTTATAGGAGACTCTACTTCCAAAATATAACTTTTGGTATAAAAATAAAAGTAGAAGAAAAATAAATATTTATATATCATTCAACCACTTTATATAATATACGTTTTATAGAACATAAATGTTTCATATCTCACTAGGTATAAAATTAAATCATAATTAGTTGATTTATAATTATCAAGAAATCGTAATTAAGGGTGCAATTAAATACACTTTCGCTTAGAAAATTACTACATCCTTCCCAAATATATAGTCAATTATTACTTCTGGTGATGTCCAAAATATATTGTTCATCTTCATATTAAATAATTATCTATCCATTGTTCTAATAATATGACACTATTATATATGAGTTTTCGAACTTACACGCTTCATTAAAGGTAAGAAAATAAATATATAACTTGCATTCAACACATGTGCTACAACATCAACCACAAAACCATCCACTCGTATAAGTCGTTTAATCAAATGTGTAATATTTTAATTTAAAATGAATTCATTGTGTAACATTTATTGTTAGAATTTAAATGATAACTGTAAAATTAGACTAGTGTACATGTGTTCCGACCTCGTTTATGACCATAGTCCAAGGAAAAGAAAAATGAAAATAAAGATTCTGAAGCAAAACTAACGGGAAACATAAAAAAAATAAAGCAAAAACTAAAATTAAAAAATAATAAATGAAAATTATAATTCTTATGTCACTTTTTCTTCTAATTTTTTTATTTTAAGGTGAGCACTCTTTATATAATATTTTGATTTTTCATTATTCTATTCCATTTTGTGTTTTTGTGTTTTTTTTCAGTTCTCGATCAATGCATCACATCCTACACTAATTTATATTATATAAAAACCCAAAACACAATCGACAATGCACTTCTTGGGAGAAAATAAAAGGATTATTGTGTTATTTCATAGCATGATATACAATTTTTAACATACGCAACATATTCTAAGTGTCGCTAAGAAAACAAATACTAGAAAATGCCCAAAAATAATATATATACACACACAAGTATATATATATATATATATATGCATCACTTTATCAAAGAGAGATTTCGATCCCCGGACCTATGAGTTATGTGCTCATAACACTTCCTTTGCGCCACTCTAATTTATTATTTTAATTTCACACAAAATTATATCTATAGGAATCTCTAGTGTATATTTTAAAATTTCTTATTTATTATTTAAATTTTAAAAAATATTACATTTATCTGAGACTCTACTTCCAAAATACAACTTTTCGTATAAAAATAAAAGTAGAAGAAAAATTAATATTTATATATCATTCAACCAAATTATATAAATATACGTTTTATAGATCATAAATGTTTCAAATCTCACTAGGTATAAAATTAAATCATAATTAGTTGATTTATAGTCATCAAAAAGCCTAATTAATTTTGCAATTAAATACTCTTTCGCTTAGAAAATCACTCCATCCTTCCCGAATACATAGTCAATCATTACTTCTGGTGATGTCCAAAATATATTGTTCATCTTCATATTTAATAACTATCTATCCATTGTTCTAATAATATGACACTATTTTATATGAATTTTCGAACTTACACGCTTCATTAAAGGAAAGAAAATAAATATATAACTTGCATTCAACACATGTGCTACAACATCAACCATAAAACCATCCACTCGTATAAGTCGTTTAATCACATGTGTAATATTTTAATTTAAAATGAATTCATTGTGTAACATTTATTGTCAAAATTTAAATGACAACTGTAGAATTTAGACTAGTGTACATGTGTTCCGACCTCGTTTATGATCATAGTCCAAGGAAAAGAAAAATGAAAATAAAGATTATGAAAACGAAGCAAAACTAACGGGAAACATAATAAAAACTAAAGCAAATACTAAAATTAAAAAACAAAAAAAAGTATAATTCTTATGTCACTTTTTCTTCTTATTTTCTTATTTTAAGGTGAGCATTCTTTATATAATATTTTGGTTTTTTATTATTCTATTCTATTTTGTATTTTTTGTTTTCATTTTCTCAGTGCATCACAGCCTACACAAATTTCTATTATATAAAAATCCAAAACATGATCGAAAATGCATTTCTTAGAAGAAAATAAAAGGATTATTGTGTTATTTCATAGCATGATAGACATTTTTTAACATACGCAACATCTTTTAAGTGTCGCTAAGAAAATAAACACTAGAAAATGCCCATAAATATTATGTACACACACATATATATATGCATATGTATATGTATATTATATTTGAAAAAACTAGTTATCAAAGCGAGGTTTCGATCCCCGGACCTGTGAGCTATGTGCTCACCACGATTCCACTGCGCCACTCTGATTAACTATTTTAATTTCACACAAAGTTATATCTATATGAAGCTCTTGAATATATTTTCAATATTCTTATTTATTATTTGAAATTTAAAAAATATTATATTTATCTAAGACTCTACTTCCAAAATGCAACTTTTAATATAAAAATAAAAGTAGAAGAAAAATAAATATTTATAAATCATTCAACCACTTTAGATAAATATACGTTTTACAGGTCATAAATGATTCATATCTCACTAGGCATAAAATTAAATCATAATTAGTTGATTTATAATTACCAGGAAATCGTAATTAAGGGTGCAACTAAATACACTTTCACTTAGAAAATTACTCCATCATTCCCAAATATATAGTCAATCATTGCTTTTGGTGATGTCCGAAATATATTGTTCATCTTCATATTTAATAATTATATATCAATTGTTCTAATAATATGACACTATTTTATATGAATCTTCGAACTTACACTCTTCATTAAAAGAAAGAAAATAAATATATAACTTTCATTCAACACATGTGTTAAAACATCAACCATAAAACCATACACTCGTATAAGTAGTTTAATCACATGTGTAATATTTGAATTTAAAACGAATTCATTGTGTAAAATTGATTGTCAAAATTCAAATAATAACTTTAGAATTTAGACTAGTGTACAGATGTTCCGACCTCGTTTATGACTATAATCCAAGGTAAAGAAAAATGAAAATAAAGATTCTGAAAACGAAGCCAAATTAACGGGAAACATAAAAAAAACCAAACCAAAAACTAAAATTAAAAAATAATAAAAGAAAACTATAATTCTTATGTCACTTTTTCTTCTAATTTTTTTTATTTTAAGGTGAGAGTTCTTTATATAATATTTTGATTTTTCATTATTCTATTCCATTTTGTGTTTTTTTTTTTTTTCGTTTTCTCGATCAATGCATCACAACCTGCACAAATTTATATTATATAAAAACCCAAAACAATATCGACAATGCACTTCTTGGAAGAAAATAAAAGAATTATTGTGTTATTTCATAGCATGATATGCATTTTTTAACATACGCAACATCTTTTAAGTGTCGCTAAGAAAATAAATACTAGAAAATGCCTTGAAATATTATACACACACACACACACACACAACACACACACACACACACACACACACACATATTATATATATATATATATATATATATATATATATATATATATATATATATGTATATATATATATATTATATGTAATTAGTTATCAAAGCGAGGTTTCGATCCCCGGACCTGTGAGCTATGTGCTCACCACGCTTCCACTGTGCCACTCTGATTTTTTATTTTGATTTCACACAAAATTATATCTATATGAAGCTCTTGTGTATATTATCAAAATTCTTATTTATTATTTAAAAGTTTAAAAATATTATATTTATCTGAGACTCTACTTCCAAATACAACTTTTAATATAAAAATAAAAGTAGAAGAAAAATAAATATTTATAAATCATTCAACCACTTTATATAAATATACGTTTATAGATCATAAATGATTCATATCTCACTAGGTATAAAATTAAATCATAATTAGTTGATTTAATAA